>OY744515.1:198892359-198917359 GCA_963556195.1 Sepiola atlantica
TATATATATATATATATATATATATATTCAAACTGTTATGATATATTCTCAACTAATGTCAATTTAAAAAAACTACATCACTATAAAAAACCTATTCTAATCATGAACTAAATTTCTTTAGGAAGGACATGGGTTAGCAACTTAGTACGCATTGTTTGGATAAGACAAGTCAGACCATTTTCTCTGCTTAGGAAAACACCAACATAATGACATGCTCAAGATGTATCGACGCCAAACACATCAAGGTCACTTAATTGTTATGCTGTTCAACAATAAGCTAGTTTTCTCGATTTTACAAGAAACTATCTCCGTATGTTTGGACTATTCTTTTATCATGCCACTTTTTCTTTATATTGTCATATTTGTACATGGGTAGTCATATTAATAGATGCATTCGCCTTGGTCTAATGTATCACATGGGGTCCGGTTAAATATATTCGATCATTTACTTCTACCACTGTGAATTTTACCTTCGATAGCTCTAAGAATATTTAAGAATGTTAAAAATAACAACAAAATCTAAAATATAACATGATAGTTGTTTGTCTAAACAACACCTAAAACACGCTGAATCTGCACTTTAGAAAGAGTGTGCGACTGTATCTTGTGTATACTTATTACTAGCAAACAAATAGAAAACCTATTTGACAATATAATTGAAGCAAAATGAGAACACTTGTTACAGAGGCGTGGCAAAAACAAAATAAGTGATAATCGCTGCGATCCAATTTTGTCATCATGCGTTGTTCGATAGGCGGGCAGCTGTCCAAGTAAGTCTTTAATGCGTGACAACTTAATCAGACATTTAGTAAAATTACTCTGACAGTGGAAAACTGCACAGTCCTAATTTTGTTTTCGTCGCGAGTAATTTACATTAGCGTAATGCATATCACTTTAATCGATTTCATGTTTTAACAACGGCATGTTAAAATACAAATATGCATTCGATGGAAAGATATATACACATATACAAATATCTTTCATCAGTTTATTCATACATCATGATTTCATTAAATTTACACAGGCATGTCATATATACGTACAATTATAATAGTTGGCAATACGCTTGGATAATGCGGACTTCTGACTACAGTTTCAGTATTACATTACTAATGAGAAATGATCTCTTCCTTTTCTCTTTCGACCCCATGACTCTCCCTCTCTCGGTCTCTTTATTTCTCTAGTTCTCCCTCTCTTTTTCTCTCACTGCCTTATATATATATATATATATATATATATATATATATATATATATATATATATATATAGAGAGAGAGAGAGAGAGAGAGAGAGAATGGCAGCGAGAGATGAAGTAGGTTATGTTTATATGTTTGCATATTTCTGTTTACTTGATTAATTCATAAACAAATTAACCGATTATTATTAGTTTTTACATACAACTGTGAAGCGTAAATAGTCTAAATGTGGTTTATAGTTATGTTGATTTACTTCAACATAAGTGGTGTAAAATGTAGTTAAACCCTTCATATAAATTGCATACTACCTGTTTTTTTATTTTTAATTAATAACTATTCAACAGATTTTAGTTCATTTGAAGCATTTTACTGGGATTTAAAACTCCCCATATTTGACCATTTAAATATATCAGCTTTGCATTGGCTGTTATCCATAGTTATTACACTCTGATATAGAAACATTTTCTGAATTTTAATAAGCCTAAAAATGTAGACATTTTCTAAAATTCGAATTATGTAATGAATGTTGATGAACATTGAAATAAGGATACAATACAAATTTTAGTAAGATTATATATTTATTTTAGTCTCCGTAGGCGGATATTAAATAGGCGTAATGTGTGTTTCTGTTCTGGAAATTGACTATACATGCCTTTACACAATTTATATTTTAGTGTATATATATATATATATATATATATATATATATATATATATATATATATATATATATATATATATATATATATATATATATGTGTATATATATATATATATATATATATATATATATATTGAATTCAATTGTTGACATGTATAGGTAGTAATGTTAGTATTATAGATATAGTTTTCAGATTATTGTAGTAGGTTATCATTATACATAATAGGGAATGTAACTGATCGAATATGTATAACTCCGGATGATGGGGTAACTATTAGTTATCATGGATATCTATAAATTAATAAATTACAGAGTCTATACTTCATATTGAAAGAAGAGATATTTTGAAGGGTGAACATAATGATAAAATTAGTGAACTTAAATTAGTACCAATTAAAGATCCGTCACGCTAAGTCAATTTAGATGGACGCATAATTTAAGATCACTTCCAAGAGAGAATATAATTAATCTAAGATAAAATAAAACAAAGATCACTTAAAAAACGGCCATTATTAATCACAATTTAAAAAAAAATGAATTCCCTTAAAATATAACGCAAAATTATTACAAATAATAAAGCATTAAGTAGTTTATCATGAAGAACAAGTTAATAATAATAACTAGTCGATATGAAGAACTTGGTTTCTAAACCTCAAATTAATAGGAGGATAGAATTATTGTTGGATCAACTTAGTAGGTAGATATGATTGCAATTAACTTAGATTTTTAATTAACAAATAAATAACGATTATTTCAATAATAAACCACGCTATTCAGCAGCTTATGAAGATCGTGATTAACAGGAAACGACGATAAACGTAAAACAAAATTGAAATCCCTTAAAACATTACGCAAAATAAATATATATATATATATATATATATATATATATATATATATATATATATATATATATATATATATATGTGTTTTATTTATATATGTATATAGGGTTGCGTGTGTGCATATGTGAGTGTATGGATATGCGTGTATAAGCGTTAGTGTGTGTATGTGTGAGTGTGGGTATATATGTGTGTGTATCTATGTAGGGAAAAGGAGACGGGCCGATTCTAGCCTGTCCTGCTTATAGTTTGAGTTGACCGACTTTCTTAAGTATCGAGAGGTAGGTGTCAGGATGTCATCTTACGCAAAAGGGTTTTTCGACTGAATATTTCGCAATGTAATTTGTTAGTTAGTTTTTTATATTTTTGTATAATTGTGTAATGGCGGATCTAATCTTTGCTAATCAGTATATCTCTGAAGAGAAGCCAAATAGGTTCTGAAAGAATTGTCAGATACTCAAACTATGTTTATTCTAATATAAACATATCTTATATATGTTGAGCACGTTTAAAAAGTATGAGGTTTTGTTAATTTTGTTTATATTTGAACTTTTTAATTAATGTATATATATATATATATATATATATATATATATATATATATATATATATCATCTGCCTCTGCATTTTACGTGTTTATCAAAACGTTGTAATTACAAAATTTAAATGCATTCTATACAGTGAAACTCTTTACTCATACTTATAACGTACGACCAGAGTACACCCCACTTGTCAACGTTACTACACAACTAGCTTCGTTAACATCTGAAGCACAAGATCAAGCGACACCATGGCGATTAAAAAAAATAGTGTATACTATACTGATTAAGACTCCTGTGTTAATCTAATATTTAATTTAAATAAATAATATGTTTATTTAATAAAGGCTATGCACTTTACTGGTTTAAAACACACGTTTCAATTACAAAAATACAATGCATTCTATACTATGGAACTCTTTACTAATACTTAAAACGTGCACACAGAGCACACACCACTTGTGGACATTATTACACAACGAGCTTCGTTAACATCTGAAGAAAAGGTCCAAGCGACACCATGTCGTTTAAGAAAATGGAAGAAAAAATAGGGTATATTATCTTGATGAGCATGTCTATGTGAATGTAAAAATTGAATTTAAATAAATAATATGTTTATTTAAAAAAAGCTTTTGCATTTTACTCGTTAAAAAAACAACGTTGCAATTACAAAAAATAAATGCATTCTATACAGTGGAACTCTTTACTAATACTTTTGACGTGTGTCTAGAACACACACACCAGTTGTGGACATTATTACACAACGAGCTTCGTTTACATCTGACGCACAAGTTAAAGCGACACAATGTCGTTTAACAAAACAAGAACAAATATTGTCTATTATGCTGATGAAAATTCCTTAGTGAATCGAAATTTAGAATTTTAATAAATAATATGTTTATTTAAAAAAAAAGCCTCTGCATTTTATTGGTTAAAAACAGCGTTGCTATTACAAAAATTAAATGCATTCTATACAGTGGAACTCTTTACTAATACTTAAAACGTGCGACCAGGACACACACACCACTTGTGGACATTATTACACGACGAGCTTCGTTAACATCTGAAGCACAAGATCAAGCAACACAATACATATACATTGTGTTTCAAACAGTTGTACTCTGGGTGCGTATGATAGCGAAAGAGATCCCAAACTTAACGTCCACATATTAGTGAGCTGAGATTAAATTGTCTTTCGATGTTATTAATGTTGCTCAGTCGATCAGTTCATCTCATCATTTACACGGCTCGATCTAGTCTCGCTCGAAGTAAACCACAAACTGACCGTCTTCTCTCCGAGTCGCTGACTCGTCAACTATCTCGTAAAGCAACGTACTCTGTCAGTCATCAAAAGCTCACGCCTTTGAACAATATGTACTGACAACTTGCGATTTCTGTTCTTGTTTTGAAACAACATTATATATTCATATTACATGAGTTTAGAAAGCGCATAGACATGACAGACAAATAAAAACAATAAAACAAGAAAAACAACAACTGACAGGGTGGCATCCGAACTGGAATTACAAAGGTGCATTTAACACTCTCGCCCGCTCAAGGGTATTAGAGTACACTTAAAAAAGATACACCACAGCAATCCGTTTTGGGGCCGGCTTCTGCGAACTGGTAAATGCTTCCAATACTAGAGAGAGGAAATAAACGTCGCCTTTCAATCAACTTAGAAAAAAAACATTGTGAATTATTAACTCACCTCTTACAGAAGGGCTTTTGACAGCCATTCTACCAAGACAACTTTCAAATCATGTCTCATATAAACAGGCGTTCCGAAACTTTACTTTCTCTCATCCTCCTAAGAAGACATCAGCAGTTTTCTTAAACTACCTTCCCAGGATGACGCCATCAACACCTACATTCCTCTCGCCAAAAAGCAGGAGTATTTTTCATCTCATAGCAAGAGGACTTTATCAACACCTCTCATATTAACAGGCATTCTGCCATTTTGCTCTCTCTTATCTCATTCTAAGAATAACAGGGGGATGTTTTCACTTCCTTACGCAAGGACTTCATCCACACCTATCAACTATTTTGGGCTTCCACCATTTTTTTCAACAAAAATTAAAACTACGTTTCAAACAATTTTGCTTGGACAACAAAAATGACACTTTTAACATAAAAATACAATATATATATATATATATATATATATATATATATATATATTGTTCTCTTTCTACAACACATAAAACACATATTAATCAAAACAATAAGACTCACAAACTTAAGAATAAATGAATGCAATATATAACCCACATAGGTCTATGTTGTATTTATTTCTGAATTGATTTTTACAACAAATAAATAATGTTGTTAATACAATCAGACCTGAAGCAAATACCACTACAACACATAGCACATTTAGGTATTTTTTCTTTTTATTCTGATTGTCCCGTTTTTATTTCTTTTTACCAGTGAGGGAGTTTCTCCCTCTCCCTCCTCTGCACTAATCATCAGCTTATCTCTTCTATGTTTACGTTTTCATTACGTGTAGCAAGGCTGCATAACACAAGACGTGCCGTTTGTCCTGATACAATATTCTAAGTTTATGTTTCTCAATTCAAATATGCTAAGCGCTAGAAAAAAAAGACGACGGTTGAATTCGTTAAATTGTGAACACTTTAAAAATAATTTCATTACAGGATAAGAAATTCAACCAAGTGAAATGGACAAAAACTAAGTTTGTGTATATATTTATTTTGAAATAGTTGTGCATCTTTATTACACTTCAATGCTCATCATTTTAGATTTTTTAATTATTTAACGTTTGTTTTTAATTCTCTTGTTCATCTAACTACTATTTAGTCCTCGAATTCATAATTTCAGTTTCTTGCACTTTTAAATTTATATTCATTTTAATTTTTTTTAAATAAATTATTCAAAGTTTAGTATGTGCTCTGATACTACACATCATAGTTTCTGTCCTCCGTTAGTGAAAAAGACCTCTTTTTAGACTAAGGCAATTTTATTTTTGTACAAATCTAGAGTTTTCCGTTTTGAGAGCTGATTAATCGACATTAAACACCGACCTTGTGTCTACTCATCCCTCGATGTGAGGCAAATAGCAAATGAAAGATAGCTGCCTGGTGTTTGCTTTTGAAAGAAATGGAATACCAAATGACAAATACATTGAATTGAGGAGAAGATTGCTAGTGCCTAGCCTTGTTTCCTTACTAGGTCAAGTAACGCCGTTCTCTTTCTCTCTATTTGGGCAACTTGGGGAAAAATTTTTTCGTCATTAAGTCTTACATGGCCAGTCTGGGTCTCTCTTGTTCCAACAGGTTGAGGGTACAGGTTAGACAGCTTGTCTGGCTGCTGTTTCCGACTGACAGGACAGGAGCCCAAACTCTTGGGTAGCGCCAAGAACGGCTGCTCCATCATCAGTTGCATAATACCGTGGGTAGTTGTATGTGCCATGTCGCGCATGGAAAGGGACCCTGCAATTATCTCCGGTGGGCTTTCCCGAGGCCACAACCCCCATGGACCAGGTTCAGACTAATGGACTGGTTGTGTGAGCTTATTGGCACCAAACAAGTACCCACCTTGACCAACCCACTCTATAATCAAAACAAACATGTCATTACAAAAAAATAAAAGCAAACCTAAACCAGACACCCAACAAAAAACACTTTCGCCTCCGCCCTTGAGGCTCGCATTCACAAATATCCGGGGACTTAGAACCAATATCAACGACGTAGAATCCTTTCTCCTGACAAACTCCCCGGATATCCTAGCTCTAAGTGAAACTAACCTCCAATCCTCAATCTCCTCTCACCACTTTGACATGACTGACTACCTCCCACTCTACCGTAAAGACTCTGACAAACATATGCACGGGCTAGGAGTTTATGTTCGGAACACCCTCCCCCTGACTAGAGAACATAGGTTTGAATCAGATGACCACGACTACATGTGCTTTAGATTGACTTTACATCACAGCATCAGTTACTTATATTTCTTATACCGCTCCCCGTCGACCCAGGACTGTACTCTGTTAAACTCTGTCTCTGTAAGCATAGATAGAGCACTCTTAATTGACTCGAATGCCCACATACATGTATTTGGTGATTTTAATGCCCACCACCGTGACTGGTTGGGATTCTCCAGCCTTACTGACGCAGCCGGCAACTCTACGTATAATTTCTCCTTAGCTCACTCCCTCTCTCAGACTGTCGATTTTCCGACCCGCATCCCCGATCGAATAGATCAACAAGCCTCACTTCTAGACCTTTTCTTGACCTCAATGCCCGAGGCTTGTGTGACGAAAGCTCATAGCCCACTCGGGAATGCTGATCACATTGCGCTAATGATACATATCACCCTAAGAAGTCGTCCAAAAGCTGATGAACCGTTGCTCAAAACAATAAGATACTACGAGCGGGCTGATTTTGAGTCAATCAGAGATCACATCAGTGATGCCCCATGGAGGGAAACTTTCTCACTCCCTGCCAATCAGTGTGCAAACGAATTAACTGAATGGGTCAAAGCAGGCATTGAAGCCTATGTCCCCATGCGAAAATACTTTAGCAAGCCTCACTCTCCTCAATGGTTCACCTCGGAATGTGCAGCTGCCATTTCTGAGAGACAACAAGCATTCCGTAAATTTTGCCGACATAAGTCAGCTACTAATAGAAATAAATTTATAGAGTCAAGAAATAATTGCAAGGCCGTGATATGTGAAGCGAAGAGAAGGTTTAATGAGTTAACAGAAAAACGCATCCAGACACAGAAATTAGGTACTCGTGATTTCTGGAAAATCTACAATAGTGTAGTGAATAATGGTCAATCAACGATTCCCCCACTATCAAACCACAATGATGTCGCTTGCACGGCCACTGATAAGGCTGAACTACTTGCCCAGCGCTTCGCTTCTAACTCTACTTTGGACTCAGATGACCACCCCCTCCCCGAATTCCCTTTGCTGACCGAAGCCACACTTGATAACCTGGTCATCACCCCATCCCAGGTTAGAGACATCATAAAAAACCTTGACACCTCCAAAGCTTGTGGGCCTGATCTTATACCCACAATAGTAATAAAGAAATGCTCTGCTGAACTGGCCCCTGTTCTCTCCAAACTCTACAATAAGTGTCTAGCTGAATCTTGCTTCCCCGATAGCTGGAAAATTGCCTCTGTGGTACCAGTCTACAAGAATTCTGGAAATAGAACCGATCCCCAGAACTATCGCCCAATCAGTCTGCTTCCGATCTTTGCTAAAATCTTTGAATCCTTAATCAATCTAGCAATAGTACGACACTTAGTTAATGCTAAACTTCTTTCTGACCGCCAGTATGGATTTAGACAATCACGATCTACTGCAGACATTCTAACGGTCATCTCTGAACGCATGTATCATACACTCGACAAGGCAGGTGAAGCTAGGGCAGTAGCGCTTGATATATCCAAGGCCTTTGACAAGGTATGGCATAAAGGGCTCCTCCTGAAAATACGATCATACGGTATTACTGGGCAATTACTTAATATAATTAGATCCTTCCTAGCCAAAAAAAAAATCCAGGTTGTCCTCGATGGCCGTTCATCTAAGCAACATGACATAAATGCTGGTGTACCCCAGGGCTCTATCCTTGGACCCTTGTTGTTCCTGATCTATATAAACGATCTCCCTGATGGCATAGAGTCTGAGATTGGTTTATTTGCTGATGACACCACCCTTTACTCTCGCCATGTTGGCAAAACCGACGCAATTATATCCGATGCAATGGCTGAATCTTTAGAAAATGACCTCCAGGCTGTAGTGGATTGGGGTCATAAATGGTTGGTAACTTTTAATGCCGCAAAGACAAAACTCCTTTCCTTCAATAACTACAAGGAACCTTTTCAACCACCGATTGTCATGGCAAATAACACCCTACCTGAGAGTTCATCATTCAAACTCCTCGGCCTAACCTTCACAGGTAACATGAATTGGAACAAATACATTGAAGACATTGCCAAGGCTGCCGCAAAGAAGGTTGGCTCCCTCTACCGTGCTAGTAAACTCCTCACACCTGACATTATCCTGTATCTCTACAAAGCCACCATCCGCCCATGCATGGAGTATTGTTGTCACATCTGGGCTGGTGCATCATTTACTAGTCTCTCCCTCCTTGACAAAGTCCAAAAAAGAATCGCCAACCTAATAGGTCCCTCACTGTCAGCCAAGCTCCAGCCTCTGTCCCATCGCCGCAATGTAGCATCCTTGTGCTTGTTTTACAAATACTTCAATGGATTATGCTCCGATGAATTGGCTACTCTGGTGCCCCCTCGACGGAAATTCACTAGACTAACCCGACAATCAACTAAATCTCATTCATTCACTGTGGAGGTCCCCAGATGTCGGAGAGCCTTCTACTCAAATAGCTTCTTTCCTCGTACTGCTAGCCTCTGGAACTCCCTCCCTGCCCCCTGTTTCCCCGACAGTACAGACATGCAGAAGTTTAAAACTAATGTAAACAGACACCTCGCTGCGCTGATCCCAATCTAGATTGACCACCCCCTACCTTCTCCCCTTTTCTTTTTCTCAGTAGCCCCTTACGTCTACAGTGGCGGCCTGCCTTGTTTGGGGTGAACTATGTTAAAAAAAAAAAAAAAAAATATAGCTGCACTTCTTTATAGTTTTCTTCGTCTACACAAGACATTTATTAAAGAGAAGAACCAATATGAATAAGTTTATCTCATCTCCGATTATCTCATATTTGCTGCGGAATGTGGTTTGTTCTGTCTTAGGCAATGATGTTGTGTAAGCAATGCTCATCATGCACCCTATATGAAGCCCGATCTTGTGTTGCATGCGATTCTCGTGGAGAAGTTGTTAAATAAGAATACATTTTTAATTAAGAAGATCACCACACAGTTATTTGAGAAAGATATATCAATTATTTTGTTCTATAACGTACGGTATGTTTCTCAGGAATTCAATTAACATGTTTCTAACAGTTTATTTTTACTCCTTTCGTTTTATTCGCTGTTTTCTTCGGTTTCTTTTAAGCATTGTAATAAATGATTTAATAAAAGTTTGAATAATTGATCTTGAATGAAGTTTTCATGTTTTTCGTTCGTAGACAGGATTGCCTTCGTAAGCCAATTTTTGATATAAATTGCTTTTCCTTAGTATATTCTTTCTCATGGCGTTGTAGTATCACTTATAGACATAGAGACTATTATGAGGAAACGGCATTACATGTATCCGAATTTGTCATCAGAAATAAAGCTACTGCTTCTCTCGTTGGCAAGAAAAGTAACCTTTCACTTTAAAGGATTAGAGTTTAAATTACATAAAAAGTACATGTTCCACATATGTAAACGTTAGTATCTATCAACAAATATACAGCCGAACTATATTTTGCTAGTCATCTATATTAATCATATGCAATGGTTTTTATAAGTTTTATTATTTGTATTGTGTTACCTTCCATTGCCTTGGCAAGTTACAGAAAAATACCGTGAGCATAAAAGGCTCTGGAATTTAGTTCTAATGCCAATTGCTACATTCAATTGTATTCAATAATCACTGGCTAAGAACAATAGTCAGCAAAACTCGTCATAAGCAACTTATGAAAGATGATCTAGTATGGCAATAGCGTCAAAAAATTTATTTTCAGCAATATATACCGAAAATTCAAAATAGTATATATCTCGGTAAAAGGTATTGTGGTATACATATAAATCGTTGGACTGACCAGATCCGCATTGATGTGGAACTGCCTTCACAAACGATGCAAAGATAGGCAAATCACTGAAAACTATGAGAGGAGTATGTAGCAATAAATTGTGCACACATCTGCTAACGATTATACATTAAATGAATGAATATACAATTTATCTTGGATTTAGTTTTAATGTTTTTACTATCAAGAATATGTTGAATTTGTAATGCAATTTAGGTATAAATTGCTTTTTTTGCTAGTTTTAAAATTAAAAATATTATATATAACTTCAAAACTGACCTCATAAAATATTTAATTTATTGAATAAAATATGTCTTAATATCGCTTAATTAATCAAATGATATATATATATATATATATATATATATATATATATATATATATAAAATATGAAACTAAAAGTATACTATTAGTAAACAGAACCTATAGTGAAATGGTTTAAGCTCAATATACGAGATAGAGCAATTATACAGATAAATGAAAAAACAGGGATAAACATGTACAAATGAGAAATCTTGTTCAACTTCGATTGTTCAATGAAATTGTACTCGGTTTATTATTATTTCCTTAAGCCAAGGCTTTCCAAAGAGTAACATCTTATCATCAGAGGAATTACATAGATCGATAAGTTGGCATTTGAAAAGCCAAAATTCAAAATTTGAAAAAAAATGTACATATAGCATAGATATATATTATACATGTTACAAGAGCTCAGGTCAAATAGATCGTGCCGCGGTGTTGGGATATACATTAATAAAAGCTTGCGAAACACTAATGTGACTCCGAGAACAAATCTGAGCATGAACATCGACAGGGGGCTGTTTGATAGCTAATATGGAGAGGTGTTGGTGTCTGTCCTGCACATTAGTGCCTTTCTTATTTCTGGTAACATAATTCAAGATGTAAGTTACAGGTAAATAAATATCATGACCACGAACCAAAGATCAAGCCGGAGAAAAATGGACTACAAAACAAAGAAAAAGTAGCAATAGAATGCTATTACAAAATAACCCACGATGCAAAGAGGCTATTTTACACATACAGACTATAAACCCGATATTATAAAAGTGATTTTGCAAACACGCTTACTATTCCTGAACGTACTTAGAAAGAGTAGAGTAGACCCGGTTTTAATGGCCCACTTTTGATCGTCTTTTTTCTTTTGCCTCTGATAACTTCCTCGTACATGGATGGATTAAATAATAAGTCTGCTAAAACTAGTGAATGGGTACTAAGCAGTCCATAAAATACAGATAATGGATGTTAATGTTCCCTATAAAACTAACATTCACCAATTTGCATTAGGTACTTGACATATCTTGAAAACTAATTACCGGGTTGAAGAAACCTAACTATATGAATAGTTTAAAAACACACCGTAACAAGAGCATTAAGAACTGTTTTCATCAACATGTGTATATTAGACGAAGTTATTTTACTCTTGCGTACTTATATTTCATAAAAAAGACATGTTACAGATCAGTATAACTTGGTAACATACGGGGCGCACACCCTCTTCATAGATGTCACGTATCAACTAACTTTTATTATAATTTCACAAACAGCAAACAAACATAAAATTAACTAATACAATACGAGTGGTTATAGCATTTGTATTTGGGCTGGACGACCCGGGTTCGATCCCACTCACGGCATGCGAATTTTCGGGTCTGAAAACTCCCTCTGTCCACCCAGCAGTAAATGGGTACCTGACTAAAACTCAGGGAAGGTTCAACACAGCGGAAGGAGAGGGATGGTCTCCGCCTTCCATATGCTGTGCCCTAGACACGGTTATTCTTAACAAATCACCGCCGCTACGGTCATGGGCAATGTGCGATGTCGGCAACGACACTTATGCACGTCCAGGCTATGCAACCTTTACCTTTACCTTTTATATGCCTAAAACAAAAAAAAAACCATTGGCGGATAATTATTTTGATAATTATTTCGCAGCTCTAGGTTATATACAACTCTCCAGCGAGATTCCATAAATATGTAAACATGTAAGGTGACCTACTACACTCGATTACTTACATCTTAAATAATTCTTGCTTCTCATCAATAAACTTGAAAAAAACTTTCAAATATACTTATATGACATTTTCACTTAAAGAATATCATAGACTAGAATTCGCAAGTTATTTAAATAGAATTCAGCCAACAGTTTTATTGGATAGTCAATAAGTACACACATCGGCATTCACACTTCCTTCTTTATCAGGGTGCAGAGCGAAAATAATGATACACTTTCAATGGCTATACCATAAAGACAATGATTGATGTGATTCATAATGGAAGAATTTAACTCTGAAAAAAAGAAAGTTGGGAAGAAAATGGAGATAATCCTTGATGGTTCATTTCACCCTGGTGACACACTGCACGTCGACATTCTACAAAAAATAAACATTGTTGTGCATGTTTATGTATTTAAAAAATGTTGCAGAAAAAAACGGTTTCACTTGGCACCAAACGATCTTTCAACTTGTAATATATGCGATGTCGTTCGCGCTAACTCTAGCGTTGCAATCAAAATACCCGAACGTAACTGTGTAACTATCCGTAACGTCGTCACAACTGGTTGCACATACCCGGTAATGCTCGCATTTGTTTTGATTTTCATTTTCGTGTTTCTCTTATCTCCCCAAATACTTTTTTAAAACAAATATTTTTATAGCACTAATTATAATGCATGTAATAAATGAGTTTAAAACATTCTAATAACTCCACATACTTCGGGTAATGACTGCGAAAACTATTTTGTAGCTTTAAAATACACAGAATAAGATAACGTATACTCCTTATATTCGAGTGGTTCTCTAGCTTTGATAAGCGTTGACTTACTAGTACAAAAATAAGCGTTTGTTTTTTTTTAAATTTTTAAAAGCATTTGAGGGTGTTTTCATTGGCACTAAAATATAATTTGTCCATGAAATAGTTTTGCAATATGAATAAAACTAATAAAATATCTCACTGCTGCAAGTAATGTTTGTAATTTAATTTTGAGTAATAAAAAAGTGTTTTTTTAAATAAACATACCATGTTCCTAAAAATAAGTTCACATCCAACATCTAATTTAGACGAGCCCGGTGCTTACAGTCTATTTAATTGAATTCATATTTGCTAAATTATTTTTACCTTTAAATTGAGACTGTAACATTTTAACACCCCAAATATTAATTTTTTTATTTAAAATATGTATCTACATATATATTTATATGTACATAATTCACTCCTAAAATAAGTAAACGATCATTTCGAAATTTAAAGCATAGCTGCAACCCGAAAGTATTGTATCGTGAGTTTTATTAAGTCTCATTAAGTTGTGTACAAAAAAATGCGATATTTCCAATTTTTCCAATTCAAAAAATGAACAATTCAAATTAGACATCAATTAATATATTTTCTCAAAATGTTATTTTCTTCAGAGGATTTTACAAGGTGTCTATGCGGCATGATTGTGGAGAAATGTATTATTTGATATTTCAAATGGTTCAGATGTGTGTTCTATTCAAACCAAAATAACTAGACATTAATTAAGCGAAATTCTTTGAGTTTCAATTTATTTTTAAACCTCCTTAAGCGAAACCTTACATTTTATGCACTTTATGGAATAAAAATCACGTAATGGTTTAAAACGAAATTGAGTAGAATTATCTGTTAATTTTAATCATCGCAAGGTGGCCTATAATGATGTAAATCTGTTCTATCTTGGGAATTGATTTCACCCATATTGAGATGTGTATTTCCTAATTATATATGAAATTATGTTTAAGGTTACATTATCGAATACGTGTCTCAATTGTGTTTCTTTTGCACTATACTTTAATCGGCTTCAGAGGTGTATTGTATGTATGTTTATGTAGAACAGCATCCCAGCGTTAAAGATATGTAAGTCGCCTAATTTTTTTATTAGGCAAGTGAACGATTATATCGACAGCACAATTCTACATTTTGGAACTACGATACTGTGTGCTTATAAGTCTCTATATAATCTAGTATGCACTTTAAGAGCGAGTTAAGGCTGAGGATTGGTAATTGCTGGTTACTACTGTAAATCCAGGTATCCGAATTCTATCCGAACAATCGTATCCGCTACAACCTGTTTGCCTTTCAACTCGTTGTTTGACCTTCTAGGCGGGGGTAACTGGGGTAATAAGTGGAAGAAGTATGCGTCCTGGATGTGATATTTAATATATTTGAAAATAATTGCCCATCTGATCTGGACCAGGCAAATAGCTTGATAGTAAGAGTGACTCATACCAGGACGTAAAATGTTGTATGAAATGTGTAAAACATTGGATTGTAGCCATATTAATGATTAATAAACTTTGTTACAAAAGAGGACATTTAATCAGACATTTTGCAAAATTCCCTTTTTTGCCTACTGCTCTCACATTTATTATATACAGTGACATGGTGAAATCGAAATCGATGGCAAAAAAGATATAGATAAGAGAATAAGGACTAAGAATAATATATGTTCGACACTGATTGCGCTATTGAAAATTGAGAGTATACATAGATAATATAGTATGATATTATCGGGAAAAAAACGGTGTTGCTAGAGAGAAATTGCTGGATCGTCGAGTTAATATAATGCCATATGATATAAAAAATCATTCTATCAATTTTTTATGTTAGGTAGTAATGTTAATTGATCTGATATCTGATTATCTTTAGCTATTTCTTTAATTTTATTCTTCCTGCATGTTCTAAACTCGAAGGTTTTCTTCACCCAACTTTCTTTTCCAAAAAACTCAAAAAAGGTCATTTCAATAGACAGACTTTTAAATAAAGACTACAAATGTTCAAAACATAAAGTAGGTAATTTTTTTTTTTACTTCAAGGTAAAAAAATGAATTATCTCTTTAGATGTTCATCTTTCTCTCAACTCGTCGTCGCTTACAGATTATAATTTTTCTTAATTTAAAATGTAAACTAAAAAACATTTTTTTATCTCAAATAACAACGGTAAGTAAATCTATTTAATGAAATAAAATAAATACACATAACTTTTGCATTACTTTAATGTTATCGTACGGGAGACTGCAATCAATATTTACATATATATATATATATATATATATATATATATATATATATATATAACTAATGGTACCAGGTTTTATATCTAGAATCCCTATTTGGATTGTGATCAACCAAAATGAATTTAGACATCTATATTTATTTGTGTTTTATATCCATTGTTATTTTCGATTCATACAGAAATGTTAGCATTTATTAATCACATCATTTACATTGACATTAAAAATCCGGGGACGATATTTAAATTCTTGGGATATTATTGATTAGTCTTTAATAATAAAAAAATGTTAAACAAATCGAAATTATTCTTATTTCATAAAGGGATCGGTTTATGGCCCCTCATAACTATAATAATATGCGACACACAGAATATAATATCTCAAGTAACGTGCGTATTATTATTTGTTGTTCAATTTTCTTATCTTTTTGTTTTTGCCGGAGATGGAAAATCCTACCAAATGCCATACCTTCATCCGCTATTTCACACACACCAACCAAGAGATTTTTTAAAGAATATGACTGTCCATTTAAATGTTATTGTTTGTATATTTATTTCACTTGGTTCACCGGGTATATTCGCCAGCTAGTGTTTTACATTTTTACATGAGTCCAGTTGCTTCCATAATTACTGGAATTATGGAATCCGTCCTGAGAGTTGAGTTTCATTTAATGGCCTATATAAGACTTTGATATATTTAGGGACACTCACTTTAACTAGGGGTGCTACATACTCCCTCTGTCCTATATCACTATGTAAGGTTAAACAGCTCCGTTTTTCAGGTAGGTAGGTGTAAAGATTGTATAGACATAGTGGAGTGTGTATGACATATTTTGAACTGTTCTTTCTAGTATATGCTTTCAGTACTTGCTGCTACACTGGCGATTCAACTTTTTACAGATGGTCTAGATAGTTAACACTCTGTTGTGTCGAATTATATAGTAGCCATCCTAAGTACAACCTTTCAACTGGATGTCAGATGGCTCACACTCTCGACATCTGTGTGGCAGAACCTGCACTTGTCGTCGTTGTTGAGGTCACTCATCTTTTTTAAGGCGTTGATAATCAAGCCTTAATCATGGGTAACCATTACTATTATCTCCTAATGATCGTGGAGCGATCCTCTTTTCAGCCAATCTACAGTCTTCCTTATCTACATATTCCTGAGATAGTTCATCCAGAGAATATTCATACCGTTATTGGTTGGCCCATCATTCCATTTGTTTCAAATAGAAGGCCTTGGTGTAATTTTTGCGGTTTTTACGGGCTATTTCTTGTGAGAATTGTCTGCCATTTCTGCCTCATTTGTAAGATAGTTCTGTAAAAATGTCTGTCAATTTTGTGATGGGGGTTGTTCTAATGGGTTTGGTTTCTTGGTGTTGGCGTTCAATCATCAGGTTTGGGTTCTAAGATCTTATCAGATATTGGCTGGTTCTGACAAGAGTGGCTGATATATATATTCGATTTCGTAGAGACCATTACCTCTTGTTACTCTTGACAGATACAACCTTGATATGCACTGGTATCTTTACATTACTCTGTAGAATATACACCTTTTCTATCGTTATACTGTCTGCTCTGTTTATGCACTTTTGTATCCAATCAATAATGCACATAGTGTATGTCATTACTGTCATAGCTATTTGCTTAATAACAGTTACTTTGTGTTTGTGGGTTAGTTATGTTTTAAATATTTTTCCTACACGGCATACATCTTTTCTGACAATTATTTTTCTCTTAGCTTGGCATGCCGCCTTGAATAGTTTTCTTTAATACCAATGTGTTTGTATTCTTCATGCTCTATGGTTTTCCTGATGATCAAATTAATCGTATTGATGACCAAATTAATATTATGTAATCAAAGGCACCGCGAAAAGCTATGTGTATGGCACAGTATTATTTACCTTTTGATAATCTATTCACACTATGCCTAGTTTTTCTACAGTCGTCAAGGATAGCCTTATTGATCAACAGCTGGGCCTTGGTGCCTAAACACTTACACCTGCACCGTGCTTGTTTTTTCAAGGTACGCTCTAATATATGGGTTCGAAGATGGTGTCTGCAACACAGCAAGTGAAGAGTATTTAAGTTGCAGTCAAACAGCAGATCGATCTGTATTGAGTAGCATGTTGTGTCTTACTCGTATGAAGCTTGTATCACCTTTTTTCTAGCTATGCAGGTGTGACCTTCTACCCCCTAAATAGTCTGGTGAATCAATTACTATAATGGCTATGAAGTGCTGTTAGTTACATCAACTAGAAAGTGAGTATGATGTCTATGCCAGTTTTTAGTTATTTTGAAATTGATCCAACTTTCACTTAATCATTCCAGAAGTTATCACCGCATCCTGCATGGGATAGTTGCTTTAATTACTTCGAGCTAGTTTTTAAGATCTATTTGGCCTTCTCATTGAATAATTCATCATTCTTAAACATAGGATTCTAGTAGTATTATAGCGCTTTCTTTTCTGGTGTCTTTTCCACCGTGATTTCTCTCTTATTAAGTCTCTGTAAAACAGCATTGCGTTATTTTAAAACTGTTTGTTTTCAACTTTCGCCCTGTTCTTGATGACCTTTAGTTGGATTATTGTAGCAAGTGTTTGAACCTTACTTTCTAAGTTTCTTTGCTATGCATGTTTTCCTCTTAATGTTTCTTATATTTCAAACTGCGCTTGCAGATGGTGTTCTGCAGTCGCCTTTAAGCTGTGGGGGGTAGGGAATTGTTAGCTTTAACATAATTGATTACACTTGACAACAAATTTCAGAAAAAAATTATTACTGGAGATGTGTAATATGATTTAGACTCCTTGGGTACGCTGATTTCAAAAATCATAACCGTTTTGCTGTATCACGTCAGGATTTTGACTTTCAGAAATACTCCCATTGCCTAGAAGTAAGGGTTTCAATGAACTTTACAAAAAAAATCATTTATTCATTTATTTCATCATAAATGCTTCAACATTATAGAAATTACAGAAAAACTCTACTAGAATGTAATAAAAAATGCTTTAAACATTTGGCTTTGCGTGTGTGTCAGTTTCACGATGCAGGAACAAGCAGAAGTTGCCCATCATGCTCGGGTTGTGCCGCCCTTGGTAACGCGTCTTCATGAGTGAAATCTCTTGGTGGAATCGCTCGCCGTGCCCGTCCGAGACAGCTCCCAAGTTGTCAGGGTTGAAGTTCAGGTGCTGGTGTAGGAAATGGGTCTTCAGGGACATCCTGGAGCCAAGTTTCCTGAGGGACTCAAGCAGCTGCTGCACTATTTCTTCATAGTTGTCCGCGCGAAGTTGTCCGTCATAGCTTTGAAGCTCCTCCACGCTGCCAGGTCTTTGGGGTTTTGAGTTGTCGGAAAGGTTTCGTCCTTAATTACCTCTCGGATTTGCGGTCCAACAAAGACAGCAGCCTTGATCTTAGCCTCCGACAAGGTGTTGCCAAACCTCTCCTTCAGGTATAAAAACCCACGCCAATTCAGATCCATTGCCCGTACAAAATTCTTCATCAAGCCGAGCTTTATGTGGAGTGGTGGAAGGAAAATCTTGACTGGGTCGACAAGGGCGACATGCTTCACGTTGTATTGACCAAGTACGTACTCCGTCCGCTTTTTCCAAACTATCTTCGTCCAGTGATTCTCGTCGTCTCTGCTATCCCAGAGACAAAGGAAGCACATGTATTTCGTGTAGCCTGACTGCAGCCCTAACAACAGCGCCACCACATTCAAGTCTCCGCAGATGTGCCAGTTGAAGTCATTGTACTTGATGGAATCAAGCAGCTGCCGCATAGTCTCATAGGTCTCTTTCATGCCGAACGCGTGAGCCAGTGGGACTGATGGTTTCTTGTTGCCATTGTGGAGCAGAACAGCCTTCAAGCTGTTATTTCCCGAGTCGATGAAGAGGCGCCAGTCTGCAGTATCGTGATCACACCCAAGTACTTTCAACAGACCGTTGATGTCACTGCAGAATGTCATCGTGTCTTCCATCTCAAAGAACTGAGCCATGTCGCTGTGACGTGCCGTGAACAAGGATATCTTGGTGGGAGGTTCAAGTAGATTCCACTGCTGCAGCCTTGCCTTCGCATTTGACAGCGAGAGATCTCTTACAAGATCATTTAACTCTCCCGGGTTCTTGTTCTTGAGTGTCGGGTTCAAAAGGTTCATCACCATCTTCTTCGCCACTGCTTACAGTTATGTTCGGATCAGATGAATGTTGGAACGGGGTTCTCGTCATCATGAGGCGCAGGTTTACGAGCTGAGACGCAGTCAGCGTACTTGATGTGGCCTTTATTCTTCCTGTTGAAGCCGGTGATTCTTGTGCAGCAGAAATAACAATCACTATGATGATTCTGCGGCTCACGCCATATCATGTGGACCGCAAATGGAATGCTCGCGCGCTTGCCCACCAACCACTGAGTCAATGCTGATGGGCAGCTTGTGCAGCAGATGTGTGGTGCCCAGCTCTTTTCTTGGTTCCCGACCTTACACCCGAAGTAGTGAAATTAGGTGACCTTCATTTTCACTGCTCTAGATACACTTCGCTGTTGATCTTTTTGGGTTAACCGACCACAGACATAACAGAAGTTTTCTGGATGATAGGTACAGGAACGTCTACTCATGTGTAACTGAAAGAAAGAAAGAAATATTAGTAGTTATATAAGTACGTTATATCGTAGTTACGTAAGAGGTGGTAGGCTACTTCTAGGCAATGGGAGTATTTCTGAAACTCAAAATCCTGACGTGATACAGCAAAACGGTTATGATTTTTTTAAATCAGCGTACCCAAATTAGTCTAAATCAATTTACACATCTCCAGTAGCAAACATGTTGTTGTCCAGTGTTATTGCACTGGTTAAGTACTTTTTAGAGCCTCAGATTCTAAGAGATTGCTGTGTTTTTTTCTGTGGACTTCCATCGCTTTTCGAATTGAGGGACTTTTTTTCTTAGTCCTGCAGCATATGTTACCTGATTCATTCTCGTGGGGGATATGTTGCATAGAACAAGTCTTCGGGGAGCAGTGTTTATAGATTATATTACTGCGTTTGAAGCTCTTCAGGATTATACTTTTGTCATTGAGGTCTTTCCTTCACCATTATCATCTTGAATTATTCAATTGTGTCATCAAGTTGTTTCTCTAAGGGCAATTGTTAATCATATGGCTCCAGTAATGTGTGATGTAATGTAGGAGGTTAAAGTGTTGAGCGTAGTCCCAGTGATACTAGTGAGTATGAACTAAGGTTCAGTAAGGGGCTATCTTGGGATTGTAAATAGACAGCGGATGGGGTGGGATACCTCTCAAGGAGCTACTTGATGAAAGAGATTCTGGTGTTAAAGTGACTGTATGCTGAGGTTGTTATGTTGCTAAACTATTTGGCTTCACCTATAGGCTGAATGATGATATTGTTCTGGCTGTACCTGGGGTGTAGTGTGCTGTGTTGATCGATGATTAGGGTTTTCAGAATTGTGATGGGCTGTCGAGGCGACATTTTTGGTTTTTATAAATGCTGATATTTCTGAGTTCATATAGTCTAGCTCAGCCTCATTGAACATTCCCATTTTGTTTGACAGTTCTCTTGCCGAAAAAGCAGTGGAAAGAATATTACCCTTTATATCTCGTCCCTATTTTATTTGGTAAGTTTAGCCTGAGCATATTTCATAGCCACTTACAATGTTCATATTTCTTCCTTCTACCATGTAGACTCTTGTCGCCGTCTATTTCCTTCTTCCCTGATGGAAGGGAGATTTCTTCTGTCTCCTTTAGGGGTGCACTTTTTATGTGGGGGCTTTAAGATTCTCTTAAATATTTATCCATGTGGGAAAAATACAATCGTAGGAAGACAACCGATGTATCTTATGTTCTTCAGGCAGGGTACATTATTTGATTTTATAGGTTAATATTTCGTTTGATTCCTAGACCCTAGATATAGATATACAAGTGTTCTCTTTAGATATCTAAGCGAGTTTAAATTACTTACTATGCACCGTCCTTTCTTTGCAAGGGTGTGTCAGAACAATCTGACATGAGGATACTACCCTACACGTAAACCCTGATAAAATATTCAAAATAACATGGTATTCGAAGCACCAATAATACCCCCTCGACACGGCTATACACTGTCTCATACGACGAATTATACTCCTTCTCCTAGTGATGTTACCTCCAGTAACAGTTTTTAGCTGGATACTCAACAATACTAAATAATTATTGTCCTGGACTCCGGTAGGTACACAAGAAACCACAAGAAACATATACTATTAATATTGTACGGGTGAATTAGGGAGTAACAAAATTTAAGTACTACATTTCTGTACTTACTAAACGTTTAACAGGTAAAGGGTAACTTTAATGAAACATTCGGATCAATATGTGTCCAAAATAGAGATCAAGTGTTAGACCCTGAAAATGGCGCTTTGTTTTCTGGAAAGTTACTTACTGAAGTAAACTGAAAACAAAACTTATATATATATATATATATATATATATATATATATATATATATATATATATATATATATAGATATATAGATATATAGATATATATTTAGATATATATATATACATATATATATACATATACACATATGTATATATATATATCCATATGTATATATATACACATATATATATACATATATACATATGTATATATATATATATATATATATATATATCCATATGTGTATATATACATATGTATATATATACATATATACATATGTATATATATACATATATATACATATATACATATGTATATATATACATATATATACATATATACATATGTATATATATACACATATATATATATACATATTTATATATACATATATATATACATATATATACATATATATATACATACATATATAAATATATATATATAAATATAAATATATACATATATATATATACATATATATATATATAAATATATATATATATATATATCAGAGAGATACATATATATATATATATATATATATATATATATATAGATAGATAGATAGATAAATTATCAGAAAATTCACACTGAGTTCGAATATATATAGTGTTAAATCATTTGTTATATGTAGAAATGGAAAATCTTAATATTTCAAGAAAAAAAATTGAGAACTCATAATATTGCGTACAGACATGCAGACACAAAATCATCACACTTAAACAAATAAGACATGAATCATGAATACAAACAATGATATATTGCCAAAAACAAAGAGCGTAGAATTCAGTTAGTTCGAAAGAGACGAACTCAAGTAACGATGTAAAAACGTCAAAAACCTCCGACTGACCACATAATAGATAGCATACAGAATGTAAAACGAATAAATATCAACTCTCTATTTGTCTATTTTGCCATCATCTAAAACAAACCGTTCTGTTACTTTACCATTCAGATTACTGTTATTTTTCTTCATAATAACTTTTTCAGACTTTAAATGAAGAAAGAGTTTCAGACGAGCTGTGTAGAAGTGTGCTGCTTAAAAAGGTGCTATAATCATTCAGTGAACATACGATCCATATAAAAAATAAAATAATTAGTAATAATTAGATTGTAATAAAAAATTCGTTTAAATTTATATTAAGTTTAAATATTTCTGGAATGTTTTATTTTCTATTTGAACGTAACTTATAAGTTTACTTGCCATTCAGCACGAACGATTGTTGTTCGTCCCAGTGGTATGACGTCGTCTGTGCTTGATTATGTTCGTTAATTTATCAACGAGACTTGTATTTCCCAAATGCATTAAAGTATTAGACTTTACCGGTCCAAGGTGATTTTAATCTGTCGTTGCAAGGAGAATATCGACTCATGTAAACTTTTAATAATTTCCACTTCGAGAACAATAAAAAATAATTATGCTTATTGATTTAATCAATTTCAAGTTATTTATACAAACAGTCTAGGTATAGAAATATGAGTACTGTGAACGCTACATTATAAATCTAATACAATAGTATACTCATTTACCCGGTATAATTTATGATGTGCTTTACTATGAAAACAAGTGTAAATGTATATTTTATGCTCCTCACTATATATAAAAAGGTGCATTACTAACAAATAAAAGCCAATATATGTCTATATATCTTCGCAAGTTTTCAAACGACGTTCAATCAGAACAAGGTGTTACATCGCCTTAGCCGAATATATTGATTGGAAACGGTGATTAATGTTTGCGAATTATTGGCTAACTGCGGAAATGTAGGATCAGCGTCAGGTCGTAGTGCAGAAAGAAAGTCGACACACGGCGCCATTCATTGTCGTACCGTTTGTCGAGAAAACGTATCAATCACAATGAATTAATCCATATGTTTCTTCTAGCTTTTCAGCGGTGTCAGTTAGTCTGCGAGGAAAACGACTGGTTTATCAAGTCTAAGACACGAGGGAGAATATATGAAAAATATTTCTGACTTTTGTAATTATAAGAATATTGTAAGTTTATAATTAATTACACCAAGTTTTAAAAGTAATTTCGTCGGAAATTCTCCCCATACTTTTTGAACCGGAATATTGACTATGATAGGAACTACATACGGACTTAAACGTGAATATGTAACGCACGGTTTGTATACATTTAATGAATTCATATGATTACAAAAAAGTAAATGGGTCAACCAAAATATGAAATACTTTTTTGTTTCCTAGATGTAGAAGATAATGCCACACCTTTACCTGTATCCCATGTTCCTCAGCTGATATTACTGAGTATTTAGCAAAAAAGACATCAAGTATTGTTTTCAGATGCATGGATATGGCTCGACTAAGGATTAGACACTAATATCCTATATATGGGAAGATGTTTGAATTTATAAAACCATGAATTTCAAACTCACTGTAAATATATATATAAATAAAGAGACAACTATGTGTCTGAAATTATCTCGTCCTAAATTGTAGGCAGAAGACTTGTGTGATGGTTGATATGTAGTGTGAATGTAAACGTGGCATATATTCTCTACTTTATAAAATTTAGCATTTTATGCAATTGTGTTGGATTAAAAACAAATCATTTTCTTCTATTCTTATATGTAGATTGTAATGT
>OY744515.1:198919859-198922359 GCA_963556195.1 Sepiola atlantica
TTTTCTCTTCAAGTTTCACTGACTCGTTTAGATAAATGTTGTCCGCGTCAACTATTACAGATATTGTGTAAGTTTGTCGTTATTATGAGGACAACATCTGATATTTGAGCAAAATCCATATTGACTATTTATCAAAACGGTCTACCACAGAATTGTTGAGAGAAAACCACGGACAGTGAAAAAATATATTCGCGTAAGTCATTTGTGGTTCTAACAAAGAACTGTTAAATAAGCAAGTCGCATTTTTGCAAAATGAAAAGGGCTTAAAAAGATTTTCTCATAAAACTAGTCTTATTAGGCTTATAGCGACGAACTTGGGTTTGTATAACTACGCACACATATATAATATAAAATAAATTCTTAGTTTTATTTTTCAAACAAAAGAGCTGGGATTTAATTTTTTTTATTAAGGAATAATATATTTCTTGTTTTGTGTATTAGTTTAGCAAACTAATTATATTAATATGATTTATTTTTACAAGTGTAAATTGTGTGGTGCATAACTTGAATTCGTGAATGATGGACACTGAATTTAAAGATTCTCTTTTTCAATTACTTAAATTCCAAACGGAACAAAATGTTGCGTTACAAAGGCAGCAAGTTGAACAACAAATGGAACTTCGGAGAAAACAAGTTGAAATTGAGGAGAAATTTAAAAGAGAGTTGTTGGAACAGCAAAAAGCCCAAAGAAAAATGCATGCTGAACAAAAAGAGCTGGCGACAACACGAGAAGAAAGATTCCAAGAAAAACTGCTACAACAGCAGAAACACTTCGAAGAACTCTTGATAAAAACACAGGAGGAACAGAGAAAATGTCTGGAGGCAACACAGTTAACGAAAGCAAACGAGAATCATAATGCATTCTCCCACACGGCTGTGTGGAGCGCTATCGAAATTTTCAATTACAATCCAGAAGACGATGTCAATTTTGCTCACTTCTATAGAAGATATGAGGGTATTTTTGTATCGGACTGCAGTACATGTACAGACTCTAAAAAAGTTAGATTTTTACTAAGAACATTAGGAGCTGCCGAGCATACAAAGTTCGTGAATGTTATCCTTCCAAAAAAGACCAGCGAGTTGAACTTTCAGGAGGCAGTTACTTTACTAACATAACTGTTTTCTACAAAAACTTCTCTTTTACACAGGAGATATAAGTGTATGAATGTCACTAGAACAGAGGAAGACGACTACATTACGTATGCAAGTATAGTAAATAAACTTTGCTACGACTTAAATTAGAGGAATTATCATCGGATAATTTTAAATGTTTAATATTCTTGCAAGGTCTAGTCTTAAATAAAGACACCGAAATAGGCGTCGTGTTTTAAATAAACTCGAAAATGAGCCATGTTTTACAATACAAAACTTAGCGGAGGACTGTGAACGTTTTGTTGCGTTGAAACAGTACAGTCGTGACATAGAGGAAAACGGAGTGTCGCACATTTAAAAAATCCATCAGAAGAAAAAATTGACTTCAATGAATAACCAGAGAAATAAACATGGAAAAGATCCACCTGGACCGCGTTGGAGGTGTGGAGATAACCATTGCTACAATGAGTGTCCCTACATATTCAAACAATGTGACAACTGCCACCAGAAAAGAACATAAGGTATCACGTTGTAGAAAAAATCTGGTAGAAAGACCGCCATTAAACTGACAAAAATTGAACCTGAAGAACAAAATATCCAGAAATATGTACAGGTCA
The DNA here is from genome assembly GCA_963556195.1 of Sepiola atlantica. Taxonomy (NCBI): domain Eukaryota; kingdom Metazoa; phylum Mollusca; class Cephalopoda; order Sepiida; family Sepiolidae; genus Sepiola; species Sepiola atlantica. The sequence goes on from OY744515.1 coordinate 198,921,569, forward strand.
AGATGCTTAAAAAAAAGTAAGACTACAGCTTGATAGTGGGTCTGATATTTCCATCATTAATGTACAGACATGGAAGAAGCTTGGGAGATTCACTATGATCAAATCACAAAAAAACGGCGAGACGCGTCAGTGGTGAAAAAATAACCTTCGAAGGGGAATTATTGACGAATATTTCTTTCCAAAATAAGACCGTAAAAGCCAAAATTTTTGTTATGCGAAAATCTAATAACCTTTTTGGAACTGATCTGATTGAAAAGTTTAGCTTATGGGATCTGCCTTTAAGCTTCTTTTTGCCAAAAGATTGAGGATTCGAATGTGGAGGCAGAAAAACTCAAAAGGGAATTAAAAGAACATTTTCCAGACGTATTTTCAGGCGGTCTTGGAAGGTGTACAAAAGCGGTAGCAAAGTTTGAAGTTAAAACAAATGAACTACCTGTGTTCATAAAGAAGAGAAATGTTCCATACGCTGCTATAGAGCAAATAGCCGGTTAATTAGAAAGACTCGAGAACATGGCTGTCATTTCAAAAATTGATCACAGTGAGTGGGCTTCACCTACAGTTTATGTTAAGAAAAAGAACAAAGAGATTCGGGTTTGTGCCGATTTTTCCACAGGCTTGAACAAGGCATTAAAAGACCACCATCACCCTTTTCCAAGCCATGAAGAAATATTTGCGAAACTGAGTGGAGGAAAATATTTTTCTAAAATCGATCTCCGCGACGCTTATCTTCTGTTGATGAAGAGTGTTCAAAACTGCTATGTATCAATACCCATAAGGGATTATACAAATTT
>OY744515.1:198927359-198947359 GCA_963556195.1 Sepiola atlantica
TAGTTTTAATAACATTATATGAATGATCGCAGTGCAAGTACTACTACAACTAATACTACTACTAATACTACTACTACTAATTATAATAATGATAGTAATTTTAACTGTGATAATAATAATAAGAAAAAGATGAAACAGAAAAAGAAGAAACTTAAAAATAGCAAGAGGCTACATTAAAAGCTAAAACAGAAACTGAGAGGATTTAACTGCTATACAGACGCATTAAAATAGATGACACAAGGAATGACAAATATTAATACAAACACCAAAAAAGATTATAATCCCAGGCAAGTACAGACAAATAACCTATTTATCAAAATGTGGGCAATTCTAACAGTATAACGGAGAGTATAATTTCCCCACACCCTCAATAATCGTGAATAGTTCAATTAAGAACAAGAAGGATGGTGGAAAGGGAACAGAGAGGCACATGGTCGTTTATACATAGATCAAAATATCCTGAAGAAGGTAACAAGCTAGGAAAAAGGAAATTACAATAGCATTGATTGACTCAAATAAAGCCTACAACTAAATCCCTTAAGCATTGATAATTGAATACTTAAAAATCTTCAAGCTATTCTACAGAATTATTTATTTCATTAAGACAGCAATGTTAACATGAAAACTAGACAGCTGAAGGACAGCACATGAATGAGATAGAAATACAGAGAGGTATCTTCCAATTTCTAGGAGTTCCCTATTGCCATTACTATGTTATCATAACCATAATGCCTCACAACTACATACTCAGGAAATGGGATGCCGGATACAAGTTTAGAGACGCAGAACAAAAAATAAACCTCCCAATGTGCATAGAAGACTTAAGCTATTTGCCAAAAGTAAAAAAGAAAGTCGAACAAGTGATAAATACAACCAATATCATTATCCTGGGCATCCACATTGGATTTGGAATACAAAGGTATGCACTTCTGTCTATGAAAAGGGAACCATTGAAGACAATAGAGGGCATGACACTTCCCAACCAGGATTAGATTAGGGCGTTAGGCGAACAGGATAGCTATATTGGGAGTACTTATGTCAGACACCATCAAATTTATAGAAATGAAAAAGAATATTGGAAATAAATACCACAGAAGAACAAAGACATAATTAGATGCGCAATTATATCGCAAAAATCTAGTTAAATGAATAAAGATCTGGGCAATACACTAATAATATACTCTGGGCCATTCCTAAGATGAACTAAAGAAGAACTCAGTCACTTGGACCAGAAGACGAGGAAATTGTATGACCATGTACACTACACAAAATAGACAATACGGACATACTCTTCGTGAAAAAAAAAACGAAAAGGGAAGAGGGCTGGTGAGCAGAGTAGGCTGTGTGAAAGGCACAGAATAGAGCTAGATAATGTATAACCAATAACACAGAACGGATGATCACTACAGAAAGAGGCACCGTCCCTATCTACATCTTGGGAAGCACCGAAACCAGAAACCAAAATACAAGAAAAGAAAAGTGGGAAGAACATCGGCTTCATGGACGTTTTATAATACTAACAACAGAAGAGACCCACAAAATATCCTAGGCATGGCTATGAAAAATACACTTGAACAGAGAAACGGAATCACTACTGACAGTTGAACAGAAACATGCGAGCAGGATAAAATATATTAAAGGCAAAATAAATAAAATACAGGAAAACAGTAAATGTACATTGTCTTGACAAAGAGATGAAAGAATAAAGCAGATAACAAGTGAATGCAACAAGCTAGCATCCAAATAATACAAAAAACAGACGAAACTGCCCGGGGATAGCAGTACACTGGGAGCTATTTATATTACTGCATTTCGAACACGCGAACAATGGTACAAACATAAATCAGAGACAGTACTTAAAAACGAAAATCACAAAATCCTTTCGGGCATGGAAGTACATACAGATAATCTCATAGAAGGAGACCGGATGTCAACAAGAAGGAAAGCGTCCGCCAAATCATATGTTTTGCCTTTCCAGCCACAGAGTGAAGACCAAAGAGACAGATAAACGAACTAAATACACGGAACTTGCCAGATAATAAAAGTGATATGGAGTATGAAGAAATTCAATATTATACCAATAATTGTAATAGCAGTAGTAATAGCCTCAAAAGATCCGGGAAAATCCTGAGAGACATTGGAATCAAAGGGGTTGTTTAGACCACAGAAAATGCTGAAAAAGACTACAATCTTGAGAAAAATCCTGGAATGCGGAAACACACACGCATATGCTACGTACGGTAACCAGCCATCTGGAAGTTACAATAATAAAAAAAACAATAAAAAGAGCACCACCACATGAACCTCAGAACAGCAATTGCAAGACATTTCATGAACTGTCCTCCCTCAGAAATAAAGTGATGGACTCAAGCTGTGATGATACCACACAAAATAGTTGTGTAGGGTCAAGGAGGATGGAAATACAAAAGATTGAATGCTCTAACCAGACCTCCACTGAATGAGTGCGGAGAGCATTGCGAGCTGAGGAGGCTTTTTTCCACCCAAATCACAGAGCAGAACAATTGTCATTATAAGCGACAAATCAATAAGTAGTGGTTGTTGCAATGACACAATGTCATTTGCAATGATTATCGAAAAAAAGTAGATAGCACTAGAACTCTGGGGAGACTTGTTCTTAACTCAGAGTCTAGGGAACACTACCGGTTATTATCACTGAAGATGACTTGTGTGAGAACTAGTGACTACAAATAATGATAATAATAATAATAATAATAATAATAATTATTATTATTATTATTATTATTATTATTATTATTATTATTATCATGATACATACTATTCTTGCATTATCTTATTATTTTTTTTAATCAATACTATGTGATATAATGTATGTTGCACTCATTGCTTATTATAGATCGGCCTAACGAAACCTCGAGGCCGACGGTTCCCGCAACAGTATTAACGAAAGTCGAAATAACACGAAAAGTTCCTAGGTAGCATACGTTTCTTTTTAAACTCTTTTTTCATTAAGCAACTGATTTTAAATTATTTTCTTTTTAAAACATATACAGATTTAAAACATTTTCTTTTTAACACTTTTCTTTTTTAAACATTTCTTTTTTAAAACATATTTACTTAAACTATGTTCTTGTTATAAAACTTCTTTCTAAACACATTTGGTAAACGTTTTCCTTCTTTCTTTACATTGTCACAAATTTGCTTTTCACTTTCAAATCACTATAACATCTTTTCTTTTTAACATTTCTTTTTCAACATTTTCTTAACACTTTACTTTTAAGCATTCTTCTCTTCTTAACATGGTACACTTTTTCTGTCTCTTTTTAACACGGAACATACTTTCTTTTCACTTTTAAATTACTATTCTTTTTAAAACATTTTTCTTTTTTTGTACATTGTCACATACTTTAATTTCGCCTTCAAATTAGGACCCGAAAATGTTCAATTGTACACAAAAAGTTACTTTAGAGTTTTCTCTTCGTATACTAGTCGTGATCGCCATCTATGCCGTGGAGTTCATTTCGTCTCTGACCGTGATCGATTCTTGTGGTATTTGTTCTGTAGACACATTTTATTTTCGACAGGAGACACAACTCGGAGACAGTTTTTTGTCAGAGAGAGATTCGATTCTTTTATTTGAGGTCTTAGTTGTGTAGGGGTTCCCATCTATTCGTCTAATTCCATACTGTACTCATTAATACTTTTCGTTGTGGGATGCGACGGTTGGATGGTAATATTTGTCAGATCTCATTCGAGATCCAGACCATAACTATTTAGCCCATTTTTTCATGGGTCCGCTTGCTTCAGGACGAGCGGCTACATGGTGGGAATTTACGCTGCGAGCCCACAAAACGTTCTCTCTTCAAACACTCTAGTTTTCGAGAAAACAAATGACGTAAAAGACACTTCCTCGCGTCGGCCAATCAGACACGACATACATATCTGACCTTCTCTGTCCCGAGATTCCCTGTTTCGGTGCCGATTCTGTAACTTTGTTATGGTCTTATGAAAATGATTGACTCATAACAATCCCCTCCAGTGCATGTCAGCTTCACCCGCACTTATGGTCTCAACTAACCACAGCGATAATCCATACTAGCTTACTTATTCGTTTCGAAAGATATGGGGCCCCCTCCATTATATAACACTATTTAGTATTACTGTCTATTTTTCACATTCTCTAATTTTTAGGTATTGTATATTTTTCATAATCGTGTGTGATACCACCAAGTAAGTTCCCACTTCTGTCACATTTGAATATAACTCCTATCACAGAACGGCAGGACAAATATGGATTCACACCTCCATTATATATGAACACACACATACATAAAATCCGTGTCGCTCAAAAGATATACATGATAAGACGACAATGTTTTAATATTCAACATCGTTGTATTGATTTACTCTTCTCCAGGAGTTAGGCACAAGGCCAGTTTTTATTTTACTCCCAAGAGTAAGATATGACCCACGGTTGAGTCGGGAAAGTGGGGTTTGAAAAGCTAGCGCCCGAGAGATTAGCACTCTGGCCATTAAAAATTGCCTGGGCAGCCCCGTCGGCATTCATTGGTAGGAGCGCCTCAGGCAGTAAGCAATACACTTACTCCTCCCCAAAGAGGGGAGCCAAAGCCTGGGAGGGTGCACCTCCTAGAACTGCACAGGACGGACAACCGATAGACCGGCGTAAATTTAGACCCGAAGGCCAAGACAGTACCAGTCTATGGGGTGCAGTATCCATCGGAACAGATACTACACTTTGATCTTAGCCAAAAGGCGAAATACAATGCTATCATAAAAGAAACATCGACATGAAGAGGTTACTTGACCTGCATAATTAACATATAGAATATATCCGCTAGATGGCACGCAACAACACAGAGAATTCCCAACACAATAAAATGCATCTTAAACAGCTAGGGGTAAGACGTGACTCAAATGAGAAGAAAGATATGTAAACTTACAGAAAACCATGGTAGACCCCTTAATGGAAATGCTAAGATATAACTCGAATATGATATGAAAACTGGTACTGAAAATGATCTGCCTAGTAACCGAAAAGGCTTACAGGAGAAACAACGTAAATTAAAGGAATCAGAGAAATTACGAGTCAGGATAAATAAAAAATGCTACTTTTAAAGAACGAACAATAGATGAAAATAAACTGAAAAACAAACGTTAAACAAATGCCCCTAACATATCTGAATATACAGCATACTAACGTTGGCACACCGGTTCTCGTTCGATCACCAGAGTTAAGCGCTGTTAAGCTTGGTTAATACCATATGCTTGATTAGTTTGGAAATACCAGGCAGGGTATGAGGTAGGGCTTCGACACCTCAATACAAAGAACTGCACAAAAAAATAACGTCGTCATCATCTCTTATCTGGATATATATATATATATATATATATATATATATATATATATATATATATATATAAGGACGAACTGGATACGTACATAGATAATAAACAATATCACATATTTATTATTTGTCGTTCCTCGAAAAAGTAGAGCACTGTAATGGTAGTATTACCACAGCTTGACGTCACTTGCTTATAATTCATAGTTCCTTCCCTTAAAAAAGAAGTAGAATGCTTAGACGTTAAGCCATCGATAAAAGTGTTAAAATTATCACCGTTAATTGGCTATTTAAAATTGGCCGAGCGGTTAAAGAAGTCGGATTTGAATTGAAAAATACTTGTAGTCAGGGGTTTCGAATCGCATGACTGAATGTTAATAGTTATATCTCTATGCTGATGAGTCCCAGTTTAAGGACGAAACGTATACGTAAATAGATAATAAACAATAAAAAATATATGTTATATATATATATATATATATATATATATATATATATATATATATATATATGCCAATGTGGATCTCTTGTGAATTTAATTTTCCGAAGAGCTTGTGTAACCCGTCTAGTGTGTGTGTCGCTTCGTTTGGTTTCGTTTCACATTTCAGCAGACGCTATAAAACAAAAGAAACGAAAATTAATTAAACGACTAGGGAAATTACGAGTGAAGATATAAAGAAAATAATATCGTATGGTCACGAGGCATAGATTTAAATAAACAATAAAAATGAAAAATCTCAACTAACTTCACCCTTATATCTCAGCTGCTGATATAAATCTGAAATAAATTTAACGTTAACCCCTCCTCTCCTGTTTGTACTCAGTCCTACCATTTTATAAGAGAGTTTTCTGACAATGTGAAAATTTCTGTTGGTTAGGCTGTTTTGAGAAAGTGTAAGCGTAGAGTGTCAATCCTATAATAGTAAGCATAATCATTTAGCTGTACATTGCTTGCTCTAATTCCCCCTTATTCTCGAGGATGTTAATACCTGGATCAGTTATGACCCATGATTAAAAGGTAAGGTCTTCCTTGTGAAATCATTTGATGCGGTTGGCAGTCGATTTTCGAAGTTTGTGACAAATGCATGCGCCAAAAATGACTTCTAAATGAAATCGCATGCTTCACTTTTTCTTATATTTCAATAATAAATTACGCGCGCATAATAATAAAAGTGCATTTTAAAACCACACTGTAAAAAATGTAGACACGTGTCTATGTTAGTAACCGTACATGCCCTTCTTGAGACAAGGAAGGAAGTATCATACTAATAATATATTTCAGTATAGCTTACAACTAGACACCAATACGTTTTTGTGCATTTACAAGAAAACGTTTAGCAATTGTAATTTCGTCTGTTAAGTTTAGTTTCCGTTTAGTCATCGTTTGGTTTAGAATAAAAGTATGCTTAACATATAACGGGTAAGCATTAGTATTAGTAACGATGATCAGATAAGTATCATGTTTCCCGCAAATACAAATAGGAAATGTGATAAACCGAGAGACTATATATATATTTATTAAAGGTTCGTTAACTTGGTGATCCTCCACCTGATTAGCCGTGGCGAACGTGCTGAGAACGACCAGGATAAACTAGTAGAAAAAAATCTAAATTCACCATACGGTTACCATGAAAGGGCTCGTGTCTACAGATCGTGGATCTGATTAAAAAACAAGTTAACACTGAAACCATAATAGTTATGCGTGTCAAGCGCGTGAGACCGGCGTGCTTTTCCATCCATAAATGACGAGCGTGATAAAAGTTGTCATTCGCACTTAAGCGCTTGAAGGGCTAAGATCCTGAAACGACAGAAAATAGTATTTTAAACGATGTTATTGGAAAAAAGTATACGACGTAAGAAAGTGTAGGGGGCGAACATATTATTCCTGAAATCAGTATCGAAAATAGTGTTATTGGAGAAAAGTATAGTACGTACGGAAGTTCCAGTGCCGAGCACATTGTTCCCTACTTTGGTATTGAAAACGGTGTTATTGAAAAAGAGGTATATTACATAAAGAAGTTTCAGATGCAAGCATGTTGTTTCCATCGTAAAAGACTATACTTTCGTATTGTGTTGGTTATGCATTCATTATATTAAAGACATACATACATTATAACACTGATTAATCCGTCGCATCAAGTTGTAAATATCTTTTTCTTTCGGTACGACACGATTCAATTTCATATAGATGTTTGTCTCTCTGCAATGCAGAAAGTTCCAAATAGAAGTTGCGTGTCTGTTACTATTTCGCTTGAAATAGAAATGGCATTGTTTAAAAAATGTATACGTTCTTGTCGTATTTGCCATGACATTATTGCGTGTGTTTTAAATGGATGCGCTGAGTTCGTCGTATGATAATCTACTTTTTGTTCAAAGTTGACTACATAATTTTATTAGATGCCGCTCTGTGTTATTGATAAGGAACTATTTCCTCACCTAATTACGCCAATGATGTGCTAAATCTTTACTGAGTAAATTCATTAATAATGCCACCAAAGATAACGGAATAATCACACAGAAGAATGATGTAGCTGTTTGCATACATACGTTATCGCATTAGAATGGTTTTGTGAAGTAGACGGTAAAACAAGAGAATCCGTATACAAGATAATTGAACTGTAATGTAATCTGTTTAGCAATTGTAGATAGGCGACGTTTTTTCGTCCATCGAACTCGTAGAGATGTTCTGTTCTTGTAAACCAATACGCGTGTCTTTATGATAATTTGATTTCAATTAATAACAACTAGTTAGTAACTTTATTAAATGTATAAAAAACGTGTCCAAGTTTAAAGGGTAGTTTATCAAGAAAACATAAAATTAGATAAATCTTACGTTAATATGATATTTTTTGTTCCGAGCCCATTTATATATTCTTATTATCCGGATGAAATTCTGCATGTGATATAATATCGAACATCTGAAAAATGTGTCATCATCTATTACTAATACACATTTGATATTCTTTTGTCTGAAGCCGAAACTTTACTATTACTTATGTTCAATTCATTTTTTATACTTTTCAGGATAATGTGTTATTTTCCAATGCTTGATTCAAATGAGTAGTATAGTATCTGCTTTGTTGCCGTGGTACAATCCTCTTAGGTATTATTTCTGCCTTTTGAAGGAGAGATAGTATATGTTCTGTTTATAGGAGATCCCTCTTCCTAGCATAACCTGTCCATGTTGGGAACTATGCAGGATATGTTCGTGTTTCGTTATACCATTCTATAAGTAAGTAAATGCTCATTTTGCCTTGGGGATAGGTAGATTAGTATATGTTCTGTTGTCATGAGAACATTATCTCAGGCATACACCTATTCATCATGCGATATAGTGTGGGATATATATATATAAAGAACTGCGTAGTAGGTGTTTGTTAATCATGTATACTAGCAAACATATGCGAACAGAGAAAAATATTTCCGCCAGCAATTGCAATAATAATAATAATAATAATAATAATAATAATAATAATAATAATAATAATAATAATAATAATAATAATAATAATAATAATAATAATAATAATAATCCCTCAAGCATGGATAATTCAATGTTTGAAAATATACAAAATACCTGAAATGATGATTAATCTTATTAAGAAAGCAATGCAAACATGGAGACTGGAACTGACAGCCGGAGAACAACAGCTTACTGAGATAAAGATACAGAGAGGCATCTTCCAAGGAGACTCCCTATCACCACTACTGTTCATAATAGCTATGATGCCACTTAACTCCATACTCCGAAAATGTGATGCCGGATACAAGTTTACAGACACAGAAATAAAAGTAAACCACCTGATGTACATGGATGACCTAAAACTATTTGCAAAAAGCAAAAAGGAACTGGAAAAACTGATAAATATTACCATAATCTTCAGCCAGGACATCCAAATGGAATTCGGAATAGAAAAGTGTGCACTACTAGAAATAAAAAAAAGGAAAACTGGAGACAACAGAGAAAATAGAACTCTCCACCCAAGAGGAAATGAGGGCGCTAGACGAACAGGATAGTTACAAATATCTAGGAGTTCTGGAAGCAGACGCCATCAAATCTACGTAAATGAAAGAGAAGATTGGAAAAGAATATTTACGAAGAACAAGAAAACTCATAGAAACGAAATCATACAGCAGGAATCTAGTAAAAGGAATAAACACCTGGGCAGTAGCACTAATGAGATATTCTGGACCATTAATAGGCTGGACCAAAGAGGAACCAGAAGACCAGAAAATTAATGACCCTGCACAATGCACTACACCCAAAAGACGATACGGACAGACTCTACATGAAAAGAAACGAAGGAGGAAGAGGACTGGTAAATATAGAAGATTGTGTGGAAGACTCAAAAAAGAGCTGGAAAAATACATAACTCAACACAGGGAAATCCTTATCACCGCAGCAGGAGACACCAATCCAACGAACAACTCGGGAAGCCCCGAAACCAGAAACAAAACGGCAAGAAAAGAAAATTGGGAAAAAAAAACTACATGGACACTTCAGAAGACTGACAAGAGAAGAAACCAACGAAAACAGCTGGACATGGCTAAGAAAAGGACACTTGAACAGAGAAACGGAATCTCTACTGATGGCGGCACAGAACAATGCAATTAGGGCAAACTACATTAAAGCTAAAATAGATAACACTCAGGAAAACAGTAAATGCAGACTCTGTGGACAAAGAGACAAAACAATAAATCATATAATAAGTGAATGTAGCCAACTAGCCTAGAACGAGTATAAGAACAGACATGACTGTGTGGGGAAAGCAGTACATCGGGAATTGTGCAAACAATTGAATTTCGAATACGCAGACAAATGGTACAAACATAAGCCAGAAACAGTACTGGAAAACGAAAAACACAAACTCATCCGGGATATGGATATACAAACAGACAAACTCATACAAGCAAGAAGACCGGATGTTATAATAATCAACAAGAAGGAACAATCTTGCTAAATCGTAGACTTCGCCGTTCTAGCAGACAACAGAGTGAAAAGCAAAGAAACAGAAAGACGAAGCAAATACACAGAACTAGCCAGAGAACTGAAAGGAATATGGAGCATGAAGAAAGTCAGTATAATACCAATAATCGTAGGAGCACTAGGAACAATCCCTAAAAACCTGGAAAAACGACTGGGAGGAATTGGGATCAAAGGAATCATTGGAACTGTACAAAGGACAACAATGATCAAAACAGCTACAATCTTAAGAAAAATTATTGAATGCGGAAACTAACCCGCATAAGCTACGAAGGATCATACGGAATCTAACACAGGAAGAAAACAAAACTAATGAAAGAACACACCACAAAGAAACAGAAAATGCAAGAAACATCACTTAATAAGCCCCGCTCTACCCTAATAAATTACTACGGCCTCAACTGACACAACACAAAAATGGACCAATGAACAGAAATAGCAAGTAACACCAAAAACTCACCACCCCACCCCACAAAATAAATAAATAAATAAATGAAAAATAATCAGCTCCCCTAAAAAAATAAACAAATACAAAATAATCAGCTCCCCCCCCAAAAAAATGAATAAAAAATATTTAAAAAAGAAAAAGTAATAAATAAATAAAATAAAAAAATAAAATAAAAAATAAAAAATAATAATAATAAAAATAAATTTAAAAAAATTTAAAAAATATATATATATATATAATAAAAAAAATGGTACCAGTCTAGGCTGACACCACACAAAATATCTGCATAGGGTCAAGGAGGATGAGAAGACCGAGGAGGGACAGCACAAACCAGACCTCAACTGGAAGTGCAGAAACTGCTGGGACCTCGGGGAGGCTTCTTGCCACCCAAAACCCAGAATGGTCCTTTCCGCCGAGAAATCAATGGTAAACGGCTGTTGTGATACTGCAAATTTATTTGCGGTGGCTATCGAAAAGAGGTGGAGAATACTGGACATTTGAGAAGACTTGTTGTCACCTAGATTCCAGGGAATACCACCGGTTGTCGGTGAGCGATCACTGATGACCTGTGTGAGAACTCCTAGTGAGTAAATAATAATAATGATAACCGAAATAAAAAAGAATGAAAGAACAACAATTATAAGATAATAATTACGTGAACAATATCCCAATAATATGGAAACTATCCCCCGCCCCACAGAAATAGAACAGAGTATAAAAAATGTATTTTTGTTATCATACATTCAGCACTGTGTGCCAAGCTCCAGCTGTGTTGCATAGTCACATATGTGGATCCTTGTTCCTCTTTTATAAATATTCACTGAATGTACTCCGACGAACTCGCTGCACTCGTACAACACCCAGGTAAAATCTCCCGACGCACCCGACATAAGCAAACACCTACCCTTCACTGTAAATTACCGTAGATACCAGGATAGTTTCTATACTGAGAGCTTCTTTTCTACGAATCGCTTGTCTTTAGAATTCTCTCTTTGCCCCCTGTTTTCCAGACGTACGAACATGCACAAGTTATCAGTGTAATGTGAACAAGCTCTCTAGCAAAGCTGTTCTTCACATAACGTCTGACTCCTATCACAAAATCCAGTTACTCTGTAGTTGCAATACCCCTTGTTTGTGCTAAATAAAGTTTTGTAAAAACACAGTGGACCTAATATTAGACGATACGCCATACATAAACTATCGAGAACGATGAAAAGTCTGCGGAAAAAACTTTCAGACCACCACGAAGCGTAGAATACTTGAATCATGAGGAGGCGTATTGTCTTTTAAATTCGAAACAAAGCTAACGACCCTTATCACGATTAAATACAAAAAATACCAATTGTTTGTCGCAATATCCTAATGAAGCAGAACGCATAAGTAATCTGGTGAGACTTCGTACCTCGACTCACTGGAACAATGCCTGTTTTTTATAGAAAACTATAACTGTAAGATGGTTACATCTTACAGTTATTGTTTTCTATAAAAATGAATTTGGCAGGCATGTTTGTGCGGACGGAGGCGATGAAAAAGTTATTATTTTTATACTCACGCTTTTTAATTTTCGTTTATCGTTAATCAATTAGTATGACCGACTACATACACAATTACTCACATCATCAAAACACTATAAAAACCGGTCTTATAATCGGTTCATACCTCAGCGCATAAAGAATATGTTGCCTACAATACCCCACTAAATAATATTTTAAATCACCAATCAAGAAAATTACTGATCTGCATTACCACAGCACCGAAACACAATCGACCTGAAACCCACCCTCAAAATCGTCCTCCACCTACGAACACAATAAACAACTGTATTCATTTCTACCCAAAATACGTTAAGGCAATACGTTCCATTTCACTAACTTATAAATACAAAATTAACAAACAAACGCAGCAATCACCGCCCTATGAAAACATTGTTTTTACATCATACTCTAAAGCGGTTGTAACAGGATTTACGTTAAGGAGATCCAACGTACCCGAAACAAATAATCTATGGGCATTAAGTTGGATGCTACCTTATGCACAGTCGTCTCACACATGCTATACTGTAATAACAAATTCATTACACAAAGAACTTGTATAATTAACCATGTACACGAAAATGGAGTAATGGAATTTCTGTTTGCTTCCGAATACCCAACATAATTTCTAAACAAATTCACAACAAGTAAAATCTGAGAGCATTCGACACTTATTAAAGGAAATGATTTAACCCGCTTGCTCCCTGTCTACTCTTATGCTAGTTTCCTCGTCCATCTCCTATCATACCTGGCATATTCTTTAGTTTTCTTGTTTTTCATGACTTCTAACAGCAATTAATCCCATTTTAACTGACTCTCTATGTTATTCCTTCTTATTTCCACCTAGAAATAGTTTCCAAAATCGAGTAGGGCATCTACTCTTCACTACCCTATTCATCCCATATTATATCAGTTTATATTTGACTTACTTTTATCCCATTCCCGTTACTCAGGCTTAAACTTCACATCATTCGTTTTTGCGTATTACCTTTTTATTAATAAAGGTCGTTTCATACAAAGTAAATAACCACATCTGATGAACACTTTACACATATGTATGTATCACTATTTTAACAAGGTTGTTAACATGTTTACCCTCTCATCCCGGAGACCCACTATGTAATATCTATTTGCTTTGAACACATATATTTTATATCTAAAGCAAATGTTCTATATTCACTCGCATCAGTTTAGCTATTTGTACCGATAATCAAACCACGGAACTCAGTCACCATTAATTCTCAGGACAAAACACTTTAACTAATGAAGCCGCCGTAAGAATAAAATAAAAGCGGAGAGAATTCAGCCCCCCATTTCTTGTTTACGAACATAGTAAGCTTCAAAATGTGTTCTATCAAAAGGGAGAAGAATTTCCATCATTGCTTAAATATAAATATTCATATGACACCTCAAACGATCGACTCTATAAGGGAGCTCAATTTATATTGTTTTTTCAATAATTATTATTTGTAAATGTCCATAAACATATGTTTCATTCTAACTAGCAATCATCAATGAACACACATTAAATTATATACATTGCTTCATTAATGGAATCTCTCAAGTCAAACTGTGTACATTTGCTCCTGGTCCGATTTTCAAATTTCAACTGGAAACAACTGTGAAGTCTGCATAATTTACCACTTCTAAACTTGTTACCATGCGAGTAATGATGCATACTAATTCAATATAAATAAACAACAATAACATAATACCTAGTGGGATGCATACCTTTGCCTGTCAACGTAATGGTTTTGTCAAAACTTAATCTGAGCTTAACGTCTCCATATTCCAAGAACTATTTTCGAAGTTATGCAACAAACCGTGGACACCTGAAAACTAATTCTAGTAATCTGATCAAGCTCAAATTTTGAATGAATATTACTGTTATTAAAGCGTATCGAGTACAGACATAATTTTTCAAAGAATACAACATTGACATTGACCTAACTTTTCAAGGTCAATTCTAAAGACCAAGCTGAATGCAATCTATGACGCGGGGCGTCGTTATCTACGATCTAGATCATAGAACGATCACCTACGATGGAAAGAAGTGACGTAATCGCCACCCTGTTCAGTTAACTTGACCTAGGCATTTGACTAAATCTTTAAATTCTACGTTTGTTTACGATCGATATATTGAAGAAGTCGTGTGACGATTTTTAAAGCAATGTAAACGCTCTACACAAACAACCATAGTGGCAAGATAACTCGTCCGAAAACAAAAGCTCCGCTTATGTGGGTGTAGTTATATATTGTGTTTTCAATATAAAATAATATATTTTTGATTGATGTGTAAAATGGCGTTTAGTAAAACGCTAAATAAATAGGTGAACATTTCTTACAAAAAGTCCTTTCTTTATACGGGCTATACTATTATATTATTCGTTTGTTTTTCTATATTTCTACTCTCATCTCATCCACCGAAGTGTAAGTAACGTGTATTATTGTTAAAAAATCTTTATTTCAAGTGTCTATGAGTGGTTAGTAGTGTAAACCCTTGATAAAGATACCCATCCATCAAATCATACTGCAGATAAAGACACACACAACATTAATTGTTATATTTCTTGGTCATGTCAAGTAAAAAAAAATACAACAAATATGAGAAGTAACATTATACATCAATTGATATGATACACATCGTCTGGCTATTTGTTTGTATTCAATTATCTTTTGTCTCAGAGAACACAGCACTTGTCTTCTTTCTTAGTCTTCTCCTTTCAGTGAAATGGTTTTATTTTTCCTGGCCAACTGATAAAACTAATACGACTAAAATCAACTTCATGTTTGCATAACATTCTATATTCTTATTTTCTTTTGTATACTCACTGTATTTATACATGCGACTTGCAACCGCTTGTGAATTTAATCTAAGAAAGACGCTGGATCAACACGCCTAGAGTCAATGCTGTACTACAGCATCAGAACACGGCTTATTTTATTTGTTCGTCTTGATATTAATGTTTTTTACCTCATTATTGTTTTTCTTCTATCTAGTACTTCTGACACGAGGAACAATCTACGATCGCTTACTGGTAAAGCCGGGGCTATTCCCTAGAATCTGAGTGCAAATAAGTTTCCCAAGATGTTCAGTACTCACCGATATTTCAATTGCCATTATAACTTATTTTGGCTTCCTGTACCAATCGTTTGCCAATGGATTCTCGTTAATAACAGCTACTGTCTCTTTCTGGCATTTAAGAGAAAATATATTCTCCTATTATTACATTATTCTCCGTGCCCTTCATAACGAAATGGCGTTTAATTCAAATCTCTGCATATCTTTTTCACCTAGCTTCCTCATGCACTTATGATGTGGTTTACTGTCCTGTCTATGTGTCCACAAAATTGGCATACGATATTTTCTCATGCTGTTTTCTATATTGAATTTTATGTAATTTCATGTAATGGCGTTGTTTGCGCGGCTGTGTGTAACGATTTTGTTTCTAAATTGAAGTGTTTTATTTTTTCTCAGCCATGTCTATGGTTTGTTACGTACCGTTTATGTTCGCAAGGTGGCGTTTAGCCTCCCCAATGTACTCTGTTTCATTGGGTTCTATATTTCACACTTTGACGCTGGTTTGAGCGTCTCGGTGTTCTTTGTAATGCAATATTCTTTAGGTAGGATTGAGGGTGTATTCATTAATGTCAGTGTTTGTCTACTTTCAAATTTACTGAATATGGTTATTTATTTGATATTTGATGGAAATCGCTTAAGACAAGCATGAAACTACTTGATGTAAGAAGCTAATAAATAGTACTTCAAGTTCAAAAACTAGCTAACGATAAGTGTTCGGTAGATAGATTCCGACCCCAAAACAGCATAATCCCGACTTTGTTAGAAACATCGCTCATTAAATGCGACGACCAAATGAGAAAAGCGTGAGTTACGAATCTGCCGAAAGTAAATCCAAGGTCCACTTTCTTCTCTCCTTATATAACAATAGTGCAATAAAATAAGAATGAATTAAGAAAGCAAGACGTTCTTTCATCTAAGAAAAATGTAAGGAAAATAACTTTATTACTAGACTTAACGTCTTTTATTAAATGCCCAAAACAATTTATTTTGCTTTAATTACGTAGTTGCGTTAAAAAATATAAATATTAATATAAAGACAAAACTAAAATTGGTAATTTTAATATGGGCAAATGATAGTCAAATAACATATTTAGAAAAGAGAAATCGGGAGGTAAATAATAATTAATTAGTAAAATGCCCATGTTCGAAACCAGCATGAACACATCAGTAAGTTTTATTTACTGTCCCACTAGCTTGGTAGACCGTGAGCAGGCTCAATATTATATATAAACATATATACCCCGTAGATAATAACTTTAAAATTAGATTTATTATTTATTACAAGGAATCTAAAACCACAAATTTATTAATAAAAAATAACCCGCCCGACAATAGCTTACTAAAAACTAGTAATGCCATATACGTGCTTAAATGCCCTATCAGAGAATGTGTCTCTGCAAACAACACGTATATCGCATGATTAGAACTAGCATATCACGTCGACTCACTTGCCATCTAACCCCCCTAAAAGTTCCATATAGCAACACTTGATAACACATAGCATCCCCAAAAAGGAATTCAGAAATATTTAAACCAAAAACACGGCCATTCTTGGGATCTCATATTGCAGTATTCGTCTCCCCATCATGGAAGCGTTTTTTATTCAAGTAAATACACCTAGTATCAACCATGCTCGTTATGAAGGGGCGAAGGTATGTTGAATTGCTGTTGAAGTGGTATTGAAATATTTTTAAAAACGTATTCTTAATAAATTCATTAATCTTTTATTTTGCATACTCATTCATCCGCCTGAAGATGACCGACGTCGGTCAAAAACGTTCGCGAAAATATGGCGTTTTTTTATACAACATGGACGACAATACCAAATCATCGTGCGACAGATCGAAAAATAGAATAAAAAAATAAATAAACACAAGCTGTCGCTACTGTTTAACAAAACATATATATATATATATATATATATATATATATATATATATATATATATATGTATATATATATGTATATATATATATATATATATTAAGTATGTAACTCAGTTTACAATATGTTACTTCATGTGTCTCTACTCTAAATATACATTACTCTCGCTTCAGCAATAATTTAAAAGTTCCATGGTTCTTAACTATAACATCTATTACGATTAAAATTGTTGTTACAAATGATTATACTTGCATGATTCCAAGTCCCAAATTCTTGATAGGTTTTGTGCACCGTTCCGTATATCAAATCATCATACAATTGTTTCATATGGTAACGTTTTTATAATTGTATAGCACAATAGTAAGATCATAACTTCAGAGAGCCTGTAGATATTAACATTTAATAATACTATTACTGTGCACATACTCGATTATTGGTATTACGATAGATGTATTGTTCCATTATCATACGAGTAGATGTAAAATTCCATTTGTTTCTTGAAACATATTGGCTGCTTTCTCTTTTTCTTGCCACTTTTCAAACGTTCACGATTTTTTTTTAATTTCTTACAGAAATTCCATATAGCTATTTAATACATAATACAGTCATTTACCCATACATTTCTTAAATACTATATGCGAATGGAACAATTACGTCTTTATTTGCACTTATTGTTCATACAATCAATCGATATCAATATCTGACGGGTATACGCTTGATTACTTCGACATATGGCAGATTGTTTCGTTCGATTATTTTCGGTATAAATCATTAATGATTAGTTTTCCTTCAACATAAAATCACCCTTTTTATAATGCCAATGACTATCGCTCGCCTTCACCAGAAATAATTGAAGTCTCTACTGATATGTGTATATATTTGAGTTCAAATGGGGTTTGGTTTGAATTGTATTAATAGCGTTGAATGTGTGTGTTAATGAACGCGAAATATGACCACTAGTTGACCTACATACATTCTTATGAGATATTCAATATGGCTTAGATGGATATTGAATATCTGAACTATCATATGAATAGCAAACCTTTATGATCTTTGATCTTAACACACCGATGGAAGTTCAAGAGTTGTTAGATT
This sequence comes from Sepiola atlantica, assembly GCA_963556195.1. NCBI lineage: Eukaryota > Metazoa > Mollusca > Cephalopoda > Sepiida > Sepiolidae > Sepiola > Sepiola atlantica. The sequence goes on from OY744515.1 coordinate 198,945,727, forward strand.
GAATAGATGCATGAAATTAATTGTCAGCTAAATAAAAAAGCATAAATGTATTTGAATTACCTGAAATTAACTGGTAACCGAGCACGAATTATTACCACTATTTGACATACACATTATATATATATATATATATATATATATATATATATATATATATATATATATATATATATATATAGGTAGAATGATATATTGAGCTGTATACTTTTCACAATAGGTTTTACCTTTCCTAAAAGTTCGAGTTAAGTTCTATATGGGGTAAGGTGCACGATAAGTCATGAAAATCAAATACCGTGGTAGAGAAAATGTGTGAAAAAAAAAACCAAACGGTAAACTAATTAAAATACAGGAGAAAAACAAAATATTTAAGCTAAAACTAAAAATTTTTCTCACATGTATTTCATATCATAATATACTTTAAAATGCCATAGAGAAATGTAGGGCGGTCTACTAAACTTTCTTATAATAAGATATCATTTATACTGATTTGATTGTAAAGTAGATTTTTCTAGACTGTCAATTTAAGATTTGTATTGATTTATATAACTTACAATTAGACGAATCAGCAAATTTATCTTTAATATTTTCCGATTTATTTGTTGGGGTTGCGATCGTTGTATCAATGTCATGCTTGCTCCTATGCGTAATAGGTTGGATTGTATTTATTTATACTTATACATATTTACATACATAATTGTATGCATGCATATATATATATATATATATATATATATATATATATATATATATATATATATATATCTTCCACTTTATGTGTGCTTATCCTGGCTAGTTTCATGTTTTCTTCCCTCTAATCGCCTTCACCACCTCCGCCTACCGCCTCCCCTATATTATATCAGTAGGTGCGAAAAAGAAAAGTATATAAATAAATGAAAAGAAAAAATAATTACAAAAAGAAATAAAGAAGAATATGTCACCTACTAGTCAAATTATATTTCAATGTCGCTAAAAGGCTTCTCATGTGGTCTAATCGGATCATCTTTTACTTCTGCCACATGTGTGCTTTCAAAATAAAATTGTTTCCAAATTTTCACTTCTTCTGGAGACGTTCGTTAATACGGTTAAATCTCTTGTTTCTGCTTTTCTTCCGCATTTTAACCTGTTTGGCGTTTATCTTTTTACACCGCCAGACACACTCACATATGTATATATATATATATATATATTTAGTTTTATTTTACTTCTGTCGACGTTCTCGAAAATCAAGAAGCCCTCTCATTGGGTTAACGTTTGATCTATATCTAAGATGCATAGATATTCTAGGGTTCAACTAAAGTTATCATTTACCTCTCAAACGTTCAGTTAGTAAAGAAGTGAAGAGCATTAGTTTTTCCTCCCAATTGGTCAGTTAAATATGTTATAGTATGTATTTATTGTGGTCTACTGGTCTTACAGGATTCCCGAACAAGAATCCATATTGTCTGATGAAGTATCACGCTTCATGCTGTTTCTAGATGCAACATCATTTGGAGACAGCGTACCACTCGACGTATGAGCTAGTATGTAGCCATATCGACGTGATCTTATTTGGGCTTTGAATACCATGTGATTTTGAATATTTGGTCACGGTTTTCTTGTAGGTTGAAGTATAATATATATATATATATATATA
>OY744515.1:198949859-199044859 GCA_963556195.1 Sepiola atlantica
CAGGAATGACTAGGAACGCGTCAATCTTTTCTTTTAGCTGAATGTAATGTTCCTGTTGTTCCACAATAACCTAGTTTCACAACTGCTGCTGTTGCCTGCGAAATTCTTGCAAACACATCAGGTTTAGATTCGTCACTCGTGACGAACGTCCCAAAGTATTGAAGCTGTTGACGTATTCCAGTGTCTCGCCTTTGAACCATATGTTCATGCTGATGTCAGGAATATTATTGATCATTATCTGTGTCTTTTCTATGTTTATGTCGATGACATTGGCTGTCGTTGTTATTTTAGGTACTAGGTTTACCAGTATTTGTTCAGTCCCAAAGTTTTTAAGTGTTCTGTCTCTGATACTGACTGTGCATTTACGTTGTTCATGTGGCAGCCATGATTCTCTGCTAAAGGATGATGATAGTGTATGAGGGAGCAGATAGAACTGACTTCTTTCGACTGTTTACCTAAACATTTTATTTCATACTAGCAGGACCCGTGTCCCGGCGTTGCCCGAGGAAATATAACAGCCTGATTTTTATTTTTAAGTTAAATGAATAGATTCAGAAAATAAATCATTTCACTGGAAGTAATTTAAGTAATTAAAATAGGAGCCTACCCTTGAACATCCTACATAAAACTGCCCATGGCTAAAGCAAGGTGAAGTCCAGTTTAGACCAATCACTGCCAATGATTGTCCTTGGGACTTGTTAATTGTCATGGCAAAACACAATTTAACTGGGAACTGAAGCCTTTTAAATTCTATTGCAGAATCCGACGGAATAATGGGTATTCTGGGAAGGGATGTCAGTTTGTTCCTTGCCACACCAGTTAGTATTACAGCTTCTATCACATAAGGTTTCATGCGTTTAACACACAGTCTCGTTCCATTACATAGCCTTGGAACAGCAAGATTCCGGAGTAACATAATTGGGCATCCAGCTTTCAGCTTTAATTTGTGTGTTGGCATACCAAGCAATTCTAATGAATTTAAAAATTCTGTAGGGTATTGTACAGCCTGGTCGTCATCGAGAGAAGAATCCACAGAAGTGAAAATGTGTTCATCACCTGGAATTTCATCAAGCAGTTGTTGATTGATGACATGTACCATGTCATATTTAGTAGCTAGAATTGCTCTCTCCGTTAGCCATTCAGGATGCATATAGTTTTCGGCTATATTTGGATAAACTTTGCTACTAAGTTCTGTGAGTAATGAAACAATTGAGCCAATCCCTGGAGTAATAACAATCGTGCCATTGTTGGTTGTTGCAAGCTTGCCATCACCTATTTTTAGGAGTAGGGAGACAAACTCACCAGCCATTTGGTCACTATTGAGATGTAAACGCATGTTTGTAAATAACGTTACAGTCTTAATGTACTTCCACAAATATGACAATTTAATGCAAGCATTAAGCTCGTCAGCGGGACTTCCACATGGAACAATAGGAAGCGTTTGTCGGAAGTCACCTGATAATAAAAGTGTTATGCCGCAATGTTTTATCTAGAGCCTCGAACGCTTGTTTATGTGTCATTGTACATTCATCCCATACGACCAAGGAACAATTCTGTAAAACTTTAGCTGGATCTGATCCTCTTTCTATTTGACAAATTGGATCAGCATCTTTTGTTAAGGATAATGGCAACTTAAATGTGGAGTGAGCTTTCCTACCACCAGGAAGAAGAGTGGTTGCAATATGAATTTGCTCATTATTTAGTTGTGCGATACCATCTCGAACAATTGATGCTTGCTCATGAGTTTGCTAACTAATTTCACGCGTCCATGCAGTAATGACCGGATGTGTATTAGATCGATTAGTTGAGGTAAGACCCAATTTTGTCAGTGTTTTACCATTCATCCTATAAGTCATAGTTTCTATATGTACTAAAGCCATATTGAAGATGTCGTCCGAAAGTGTTATATCAACTTGAGGCTGTTGATTGCGTTTCCTAAGAAGGAAATCTTCCGTAAAAGCTTCTTTGTGTACATCCCAAAGCCGATTTGGATGAGACACTGCACATGATCGCAAACAAATGTCTCAAATTGTTTGCAGAATCAGATATAGATGCTTCCTGTTGTGTAGCATCCCAGTGGTTATCATCTTCAAGTAGTCCCGGTGCACTACATGCATCCCTGAATGTAGTCATAACTTGACCATTGATCGTTTTTAGGTCATTAGAGCTCTGTGTACCTCTAACATTGTGTAGAAGCAGTCTCAAACAGAAGCAGTGAAATTGATTTGGATGCACGGTGCATACCCTGCCCAAAACTTCTGTTTTATTAACGCACGGATCGCCTGGAACTGGCTTACCCTGTAATCGTTGCTTGAATACCTTAGTTTTTGTGTCCCAGGTATAATAAAGTGGAACTTCTGAGTACAAAAGTGTACATGCCAAAAATCTGTTTGACACAATTTGAAGAAATCTGTTAGAGTGGTTGAAGGTGGATTTGCAACTCTATCTGCCGCAGTACTTTCAGTAAAGTATATCCGCTGTCCATTATCTAGATGAACTGATAGGTGAATAACTGGGAGATGATATACATGTATGTGAACGTTAAGTATTCTCCAAATAGTTTCATTTGTTGATATGTAACGTCCCGTATCGTATCTCTTAACTTCATCATGAGCATTACTTTCAATTGTGAAGGTATGTTGATCACTACCTTTATTTACATATTTACAAATGTATTTTATTGATTTCACGCTGTTGCAATATTCAACATTGATATGTGCATTAAAATTCTTACAAAGCAGTTTATTATGTTGTACAACGCATCGGTTGTCTACAGGAACTGTTATGTTGTTAGGTAGGGTAACTGTCATCTCAAAACCTCCAGCTGAAGGAGATAGTCGTCGATATTGTGGGTAGCCATTTGTATCTGATTGAGTTTCACTCAAGAAGTGTCTGGGATATCTCTTACTGCAGTGTCCATCTTTGAGACAGAGTGAACATCTGTTTATGTTTCCACATTGTCCATGAATTATATAGTGCCTAATGATATCATGTAAAAGCGGATCTGCTACTGGATCCGGAATTTCCACACTGATAACTAAATCTATGTCAGAGGATCTCAATTTTTGTTGCACCTCCATTATGCTCCATCGCCATCTGAAATTGTTGGATATATACATTTTTTCTGTGAAGCATGCTTTGCAATGCAAGAACAATCTCTAATTTAGTGTTTGAGAAAGAGTTATATCTAATCGCCCCATACATTTGCTCGCCAGAAGGTGAATCGTAACATAAAACGGGCAGCACTTTTCACGGCCACTATCGTCCGCCACCAGGCATTTGGCTCATGTGACTCAATCGCAGTCATTTAAAAATAGAGAATAGTCTTTATTATTATAAATAATCATATAATAGGCAATCCCCCCCTCCCAATACATGTTTTTTTTATTTCAGTTTAGTTTTATTTGTTTTACTTTTCGAAATAGTATAATTAACGTTGATGGATTTACCGCACATTCCTGAGTCTTCTGTCGATTTAAATATATTGTACAATACGGTGTTTAATCCCCCTCCTCGAATACAATATTTTTCTTTTCGGTTTATTTATATTTTGGTACTTTTCAAAACAGATCCACCACATCAACCTATCAATCCCGCCACACACCGCTGCTAGGCATTTGACTCATGTCACTCAATCGCAGTCAATTAAAACAAATAGCGAATAGTCTTCTTTATTGAAAATAACCATATAATCGTCATTTGATTTCCCCCCCGACCATCCGAATATCATTTGTAATGCTCTGCAGGTTACATTAATTATGTGTGTGTTTCAGTGGTGCTCATTTTCCATTTGTCTTTTCAGCCAACGGAAAGGGAATTTCTATACAAAGATAATGGGGGTGGGGTGATTTTAATGGGGCTCTGTAGGCCTATTTAATTAATCGCTGAGATTTCAATTTGCCCACCCCAACATTGGATTAAAAAAAAATGTATCTATTCTGTTTGTGTATGTTTTAGTAATGTTCTCAAAGTATTTAACGTTGAGGGAAGTTTTCACAAGGAAGCAATTGTTAGTCTAATTTATTTATTAATGATTTATAAAAATAATAATATTTATTTTTATTGTATGAAATAAACTGTATCAAAATAGTGAACAGTTATTTTGAAAATAAAAAGTTATCATTTAAATGAATAGCCATTAAAAGAATGGGAAAAATATGTGCGAAGGAAGAAGTATGGAATGTCGTTCGGCTAATCTATAACTTTTTTTTTTCGACCGATTACGTTGGGTCAAATTCTGTAGAAGTAAAGTTTTTTGTTTTTTTAGTAAGTAAAAACGTAATATGTTTATCTTACTTTTTATAGTTGAAATTTTTCATTATTGTTATTATGTAATCGGTGTCCTTTAAGTGTAATAATGAGAAAAACGTAAAGGAAAAATGTATATATTCGGTTTGTTTATGTTTTGTTTATTTTCTCAAAGTATTTAACGGTTAGGGAACTTTTCCCAAAGAAGCAATTGTTATTGTATTTTAGTTACTAATAATTTATAAAAATAATGTTGTTTTTTTTTTATTGTACGAATTAAAAGTTTCTCCAAATAGTCAACAGTTATTTGTGGAAATGAAAAGTTATCATTTAAATGAATAGACATTAAAAGAATGGGAAGAATCCGTACGAAGCAAGAATTAGGGAATGTTATTCGGTTATTCTGTAACCGTGTTTTTTTTTGCTTAACGTAATCCGTTGGGGTTTTTTTTTCGTAAAGTATTACGGTGGGTCAAAATCTGTAGAAGTAAATTTATTTGTTTTGTTTTAGTAAGGAAAACGTAAATTTTTTATTTTATTTTTTAGAGATGAAATGGTATTTATTTGTTATGTAATTGGTGTCGTTTATGTAAGGTAATGTGAAAAACGTAAAGAATAAATGTATGTAATCGGTTTGTTTATGTTTTAAAAATGTATCTATTCGGTTTGTTTATGTTTTGTTTATTTTCTCAAAGTACTTAACGGTTAGGGACGTTTTCCCAAAAAAGCAATTGTTATTGTATTTTAGTTAGTAATAATTTATAAAAATAATATTTGTTTTTTTTATTGTACGAATTAAAAGTTTCCCCAAATAGTCAACAGTTATTTGTGGAAATGAAAAGTTATCATTTAAATGAATATACATTAAAAGAATGGGAAGAATCCGTGCTAAGCAAGAATTAGGGAATGTTATTCGGTTATTCTGTAACCGTGTTTTTTTTCTTAACGTAATCCGTTGGTTTTCTTTTTCGTAAAGTATTACGGTGGGTCAAAATCTGTATCAGTAATTTTTTTTGTTTTGTTTTAGTAAGGAAAACGTAATCTTTTTATTTTATTTTTTAGAGATGAAATGTTATGTATTTGTTATTATGTAATTGGTGTCGTTTATGTAAGGTAATGTGGAAAACGTAAAGAATAAATGTATGTAATCGGTGTGTTTATGTTTTAAAAATGTATCGATTCGGTTTGTTTATGTTTTGTTTATTTTCTCAAAGTATTTAACGGTTAGGGAATTTTTCCCCAAAAAGCAATTGTTATTGTATTTTATTTAGTAATAATTTATGAAAGTAATAATTGTTTTTTTTATTGTAGGAATTAAAAATTCCTCAGAATAGTAAACAGTTATTATTTAAATGTTTAGGTATAATTTAAATGAATATACATTAAAAGAATGGGAAGAATCCGTGCGAAGCAAGAATTAGGGAATGTTATTCGGTTATTCTGTAACCGTTTTTTTTTATCTTAACGTATTCCGTTGGTTCAAATTGTGTAGACGTTTTTGTTTTTAAGTAAGGAAAACGTAATGTTGTTGATGTTAGATGTATAATGTAAATAGCAGAACATGAAAGGCGTATTACCTAAAGTAGTCGTAGATCGGTAAGGGAAATCGGCATAACTGTTTAAACGTAGTGAATGTGGCAGGCGTTTCGTGAACTGTATACGCTGTTCGGGGCTGAGAGTATGAGATTGTGTAAGCGTATTTAACGGAAGTGACGTAGGCACATGTATTGAAGGGAGCGTCTGTTATATTTTCTGTGCAACGTATGTTACTGTGTTGTAATGTGTAGACGAACGTAACATAAATAATAAGGGTGTAAAATGTGTAAAGTATCCTTTGTGTAGTTGTGCCCGGTGTAGACTGGTAGCGTGGGAGGAGTAAAATGTTAGAGGGAAATGTTCTTGCTACTACCTGTATGGTGTCTGTTTTAGCGAGAGTGACTGATGGAGGAACGAAAGTAGTAATTTGCCCGAGGTGGATGTAAGAGTGTAGAGTTTGCTAAGAACACGCTCGAGCGAATAAGCTTGATGGTGTAGTGATTGTAGTAACCTATTGAGTTCGAGTTTGTTTTCCTATTCGACGCGAAGGTACAGGGGTAAAAACGTCTTTACTTTATATATTAGATTGCCATATAAGTACACTGCCCTAGTTTTGTCTTGCAGGATTGGCATTAATGTGATACAGTCTCATTGTCGCACACAATGCTGCATGCTAATCCCATACAAAACATTACTAGAAATCCACTTAAACGTAATAAAATGTTTGCCGGTGTAAGATGAACCTATCGCACAGTATCCTACGATTGAACAGCTGCTATAAGGTGAAACGTGGTAGGTCTACTTGTTTTTCAACAATGATTATTTGTGCATATTGCTCAAATCTGTTTAATATGATCAACGACATTACGTTATGAGTTAGCTGATTATGCTTATGCTATGGTAGTTTTGGGCACCGTTGTATATTGCCTTTTGGGGAGAGTTATAATCAGTGATTTAGTCCATGGTGAATCCCATTCTTTGGGCGGACATATCATTCAGCAGGTTATTGTAAATGCGCTTATAATGGCGTATCCCTTTGTCTGTAATAGTTTTGCTTACAGGTTTTCCACTTCCGCTGACCACCTTTCCTTAGCAGTGTAACTGCTGCCCGATTTCAATTGAATAATTGAGTCGTAGTCAGTGTTGGTTGCTGGAGGGGTATCCATTACCGCTAGGTATCGTGTAGTTTTGTGACTATACAACTCTGAACAGTAGTTTAGCAACCTTATAAATATGTTCTGCTCCTCTGTCAGATAGGTTCCATTTGTGTCCTTGATAGTGGTACTCACCCCTTATTTCGTGCATGTCAGGTCTATCAGTAAGTAGTATGCCTTTTCCTATTATTTATTTCCACGCTAGTTGTAATCTATTGACACTGTTATCTAATACACTTTACTTTTACTCTTGTATATGCCCTTTACCTAATACCCATATATTTCTTTTGTTCCTCTGTCTAATTGGTATCTGTTTCTGTAGCTTTCCCTTTAAGTAGCATAGCCCCAGAATGCGTGTGGTGACCCAGTTGTTCTGTATCAGTGGATGCTTTGCTAGAATTAGATCATCTTTTTCCGTCATTGTTGTGTTAATGTGTCGATAAACGTGTCTATAACGAGTAGAGCTCGATAATTCCCTCTAACGATTGGGTATAGGGTAATTACGTTTCTTGAGATCAAACTGGATTTTCGTACGTCTCAGCCTGTTGACATTATTTAGTTCAATTTTAGTTATCGTAAACGGGTAATCATTGCTCCCTATATCGGCGGCTGGGAAGTTCTGTTTTGACAATGTTCACACTCGAGGTAATGCTCTTCTCAACAAGTATATAGTGGATCTCACTAGTGGTCTGTCTATTTGGTCTCCCTATGTTATATTCTGGCTGTCTTGTGTCGCCCTAACGTATTTATCGGCATAATATCGTCGTTCGTAAAAGGTTCAATGAGTCACTGACCTCTTTATCATCCATTGCAGTACTGTCTGTATTTGCTTTTCAGATTCATGTGCGCATCCTGTCATTTATTGCGTTTCAGTTAGGATGTACAACTATAACGTATTTATTTCGAACCTAGCTAAGGATCTCTTGCAGGTCTACAGCTTCGTTAAAATACTCTCATTTTTAAGCGTATGATGGTGAAAAGAGCTGCTCCCAAACAGATGGATATAGGCTTGTGCAATAACTTTAAAAGCATGTAAATGTGTTGATTTACTGTCACTAACATATAACTTGATGATTTCCTTAGTCGATGTTTTCAAAACTTCTTACATCGTATTTCATACAATACGAGTCTATCACATCGCGAACTGTTCATTTCATTGTAAGTTTTACCTACTTGCATATGTCGCTGTAAGTAATTACATCCCAGGATCCAGTGACGATTTGGATTCTAGCACGGAGCGTGTTAGGTGGTTCTGTCGCTGTTGTTCTACGTTCACCATGGTGCACGACGGAATTTTGACACGGCCGACGGCTGATTCAGTACGAGCTTGGAGTGTGTCGTCCAATTCATGTGACCTATCAAGGATATGAAGCACATCTATCGCCATGCTTGATCACAGACGATATTATCTAGTTTGACGGTGTCCACATGTCTCGAACACGTAGACGTTGAGGTTTGTCATCGAACTATTTCGCCCTGACCGATGACTATCCTCGACGAAGTCTTTCGTTAGTGCTGTCATTCGCATGGTGTTCACATGGTTTTTCTTCCAGGCAAAGGGGTTTTCAGAAATATAACGCTTGGAACTAGCGTGTGAGAGATGTATCAGTGTGAATGGCGATTAGTGCTATCCGTTTACCCTACAATATAATGATTCGCAGGACGAACATGTACTGACCCTATAAACCATTCCACAGATAAATATTATTCGAACTCAAAAATATAATCTTTTGATGTGTGAACTTTCACTTTCCTAAACAGGTAATTTCGGAAAACACGTCTAGTTAATATTTCCATAGAACTATCCTATTAGTAGAATAAGATCAAAATAGTCAGTTTAATATTATAAGATGATAACGTGTTTTTAAATCAACCCAGTAGTTCATTACTTTTACTATTTAATTCTAAAAATATGGCAAATTATCTAACAAAACCTAGCATTAAGTGTTTCTTCGATTGTAGCAAAAATACATGTACCCACATATAAGCGACATCTAGCTTAATCAATAATAGATGGGAGAAAAATGCTAATACCTAAAATGCCATGATACATGATATTACGGAGCAATAATTAATCAGTGCATTTCCAGATGAAGTAATATATTGCTTTAGTCTATGACTTCGTCTTTGAGTGACGAGCAGGCTGTGCAATATTCTTCAGTATACTTATTTTTTCAGAAGTGTCATTATTGCTAAAATTAAAAGTAATCCGTTTTACTTTTTTACCAGCGATTTTGATTCTCAAAGATTATCTAATGTAACAAAACGCCAAATGCATAAAACCCAACGTCATATAAGCTGGCATGCAAGCTGTAAGAGCAAAATAAAACTGCATTTCCTTTCTAACATACACGTATTTTCAACCAATTTTCTAATTGGCGTTTAACACCATGAGTTACCATTTAAAGAACGTTTCAGTGTGAATCACTATTAATAAACTGCAAGCAGTATCACTTGTTCAATCTAACGTCATCGAAAGTTACATGTAGTAGCATTGCTTTTTTCCTTTCTTGATCTTCGACTTGAGACCTGCACAAACGCATAAATCTATAATATGGCAGATGCTTATCTTTTCGTTGATTATTATCACGTCCGGTTCATTGCTTCAATGATTTGTTCATGTATATTTGCATATCCCAGGGGAGCTTACATAACTAAGGTGCATTGTTCTGGATGAGCAAAGAAATGTAAATCACCAACAACGAGCAGACTAACGTGAATGCAGTCTACTTTAAAAATAGCGCAGCTAACTTTTACAGTTGTATACAATAATAATTAATCTATAGGTTCTACATTTAAATGTCTTCAAACATGTTTGTATCAGGGTGCATCAATCGCACGTGAAACAACATTTATTCATTCAAATTCCGCACTTCAATTCTACGTAATTCTTCCCTTTTTAACATTTCTATTAAGCCGTGTTTTTTTGCGTAGTATGTGATAGGATAAAATTAATTTTCTGTATATATTTACAGCTTAGCACAAAATAGTAAAGCTCAGACAGTATATATTCATATATGATTTCCTATTATTATTTATGTACTCAAACAGTGCGTCCAGAATGGGCAATCATTATTGATGAGGTCGACGGTTCCACATGTGTTGGTGTATTTAACTACCTAAACAGACTAATTGTTGATACTTTCTAAATACTAACATATGATCAACATCCTCGCTGGTTGTGACAGCATTAACATATATATACAGTTGTGACACTATGGATGCCGCAAAGGTCGGGGCCCGGTCAGGAATAGGAAATGACTCATGAACGCACACAAAAGAAAAGACAGGCTAGGAAGGGACTAAGCGAAAGAGACAAAAAGCAATTTGGGAGTGGTCAATTTCCATTGTTCATGACAGGTCACCAAGAAAAGAATACTGGACACTTTTAGGAGTGACAGTGTTTTTACGACACCTGACTACAGTACGGTAGGTTAGTTTTACGACAGTTGACGACAGTAAAGTTTATGGCAAAAGTTGACGAGTTTAGTTTTTGGAGAGAAGCCGGGCAGTTTGAACCGAACTTCCCGAGAGTTAGAATCGAACCTCTCGAAAGATAGGATCTAACCTCCCGAGAGAGCGCATCGGACCGGGAAAACGATGAGATGAGCTGACGACTTGAGAAACGACAATGGGGCCTCGACAGTCACACACACTCATAGTTCAAACTAAATTATACACAACGTATATGTGTTTGTGTTCTTTATCGTGAGTGGTGTTTCTTTTTGTTTTAACTTGTGGACCAGTGCTGTGCCCTCGACGTTCCGTCAGTAGATAGACGACTCGGCTGGACGATGATGACAAAGAAGAAGGCCACGGAACCACAACGTTGGGGTTGACGGTCGTCGAGGGGGGCAGCACGTGGTAATACACAGTCTGTGTAGTGTGAAGTAAAATATGGCTTTTAGCCATTTATTAACTATAATTACCATGACTTATAATCAAGTTTACCCTTTTTAACTCCTGACAAACAAGTATCCTGTAATATATCTTAGTCATAGATTAGATATACAACCGTGACTTGCGGCTAATTAGAAGTAAAAGTGTTTCCGCCCCGTAGAAGAACTTACCAGAGAAAGACCTAACAATGACTACAATATCCGTTTTCAAAGCAGACTTGGACAAACATTCAAACTGTATGTGCTTGTTATGTTTTTCTAGTAGTCTCTATTCATTTTTTGCCAAATTAATTTTATTTAATTTGATTTAATTTTGCTTCATGATTTCTTGATTAGAAATTCATGTGAGCAACGCCTGGGAAATAGCGCTAATAATTAGAAATTCGTACTGAGGAGGGTCTCCTGAACATCTGAGCCCCCTCGATTCTACTTAACATGTAAAACCACTCCAATTAATATTTTGTCACTTAACTTATCTAATTGTGTCGTTAAAACGGATATGGCCCCATTAATTTCAATATCGCCTCCGACATCGCACAAATGACTTTATATTTGCTGACGGCGACGCAGATAACAGAGAGGGACAGTTAATACCAGAAACAATGCTATTAATCATTGCCACCTGTAAATTATGTGTGTCAAGTACGTGGATTTATCAAGCAATCAGGCTCTGAATAACAATTTATTTTAAAAGTTTACATTTTTCTTTCAGTTTCATTCTTTTAATCCTCTATCGATGAAAAGTTTGGATTACAACAAAAGATGTAACATTCGGAAAGCTGGAAAAATAGATGAGAAAATAAACAACTAAAATAGAGATAAGTTTAATTATAAGTTTCTTAAGATAGAAATATATCCGCCGTGTTCATCATGAAGAACAATCTAATTAAATGGGAAAAAATGAAACCATTATTTCTAAAAGAGAATAGAAATTGCTGGCTCCATCTTATCAGATCTCTTTTGCAATATATCCGTTCCAATTAGTTTTAAGTGACACTTGATGTATTTATTGCCACGTGTCTTTTCTATCGTCGTATCCTTTTTAATTAAGGTGTTTTCTTCTTCTTTCCTTTTCTAAAATTATTGGTTGGAATCTCTGTTTATAACGCACTTCCTATACATATTTATCTATTGTTTAGAAGTCTTATGCCTTTAAAGAGATTAACTACTCGCGATGCTAATCCTTTAATTTACTGGAACATCTCGCTACCGAATATGATGAGCCTGTTCCCAAGCACATTTTCACACAGCAATATGTATATGATTTATATCGAATACAATCAAATTTCCAAATAAATGTATAATTTGAAACAGCCGCAAAATATGAAACATCAATATACTAATATGTCGTTTCTCTATTGACAAAACATTCATTAAAGTTAATAAAAATAACGTTTTATAACAGAGATCGTGCACTTTAAGAGCGCACTAGTATGCATCTTGATGATGGTGGGGCCCTACGTAGAATTGAGACTAGTATATATTCACACAGACTCAACTATCGGAAACTAGCTGAGAGATGGTGCCAAATGTCTGGGAAAAAAGCGTGTTAGCTGTCAATTACAATTATATCCCCACAAAGACTCATGCTTACCAGGAAAAAGGGATGGGAGATCGGAATGTCGGACTGATAAAGTGTCGACATTTGGGAAACAGCAGAAGAAAGCGAATAATGGTTTTGTCATGATATAGAAATAACGTTTAATAAAGAAATTCAAATAATCTGAATCAGGAAGAGACGCACCTCTCACCAACTAACGAGAAAAGGAAATAAGAGTAAGTGCCTCGCACGTGCCGCCCGACCGCAACGATTCGGAGGGAAGGAGAGCGACTGAAGGAGACAGAAGAGGTGTTACACTATGCCTTTTGGGAAGAGAAAGGGTGTTGTTTTGAGTAGACGAGCAGTCAGACCTGGGATTCGACCCGTGTCGGTCGCAGAACCTCACGGGCTCGTGCTAGCCGGAGATCTCCCTCCCCTCGTGCTCAGCGATCGTTTTCTAAACATAGGGAAAAGACTTAATTAGCTTAACTTGTAAAAATAATCGTTGAAAAGGAATACGCACACACGCAGAGAGAGAGAGAGAGAGAGAGAGAGAGAGAGAGAGAGAGCAAGACGGCGAACTAGTTTAGTAAACAAATACATTTTACCAAAACAATAGACTCTAAAATTCAAGTGTAAAATTAATTCGTTCTTTTGATTGTTTTTAATAATTAATTGAAACAAACAGAAACCGCTGAGTTGTTTTAATTATTCCTATTGTCGAATTGTTCCGCTGTGTAAATGTGCCTTCAGAGAATCACGAAATCATCATCCGACCCGGAGAAAATTCGATATATCTTTTTTTACAGACACTATTGACGATCACCGGCCAAAGAGGGTGTTCACAGTCTAGAAATATTTCTGCACAAAGAACCAGACGTGTGAGCACAGCGATAGAGACACAAGTGGACCACCTATGTTACAAGGGATTCAGTGACATCGGATCGGAGTGATGTATCTGTTCTACTCGGCAACGCGACCGGGATATTAAACACTTGTGCGTGAGTGGCCGACAACGATACCTACGGGTTAAAGAAGAGAGTGGGGTCTTGTGTTATATTTGGTTTCGTGACGCAGGATCGAGTGGGGTACCTTTACACAAGTACCTGATACAAAGATAAAGACACAATAGAGAAAGGGGCATGCACACGAGGGAATGGCGGTCGAGGAAAAGGTTTGTGTAGAATGTGAGTAGAGGATACTCTATCTGGTTGTTGACTGGTTTTCAGACTGTGATTGTTTAATATACACGCAAATATATTTAACGTATTGTAATGTACAAGGCCAATTCCCTAGACGTAAGCGACATAATATCGCCTGTGTGGTGGGTGAAAGCCTTGAAGATAATTTGCATAACGTCCAGCCAAACTAGGTGACGGTAGAAGTCGTAGTATCGACGTTGGTTTATTGTTTTATTTATGATAAAATTTGAACTAGCTATCAAGAGAATTGGAAAAATGGCGTTTACCGAGTGTATGCATCTTGTATGTAGATTGTCCCGGTCGGACATTGTTGTGTGTTCTTTTTTTTCAAGATATGTCGGCGTCCTGATGGTAGATAAGATTTATATGAATCTAATAACGTATTTTACAGGTGCTAACATCAGCCAATCGATTATTGAACGGATTCAGAAGCTAAACTTGTCAATTGTACTCGATGGAGAGAATAGAATGCACAATCCCCTATGAGTTTGACATGCGGTGACTTTACGATCAACCACAAATAGAGAAAGGAAAAAAATGGTGTAATGCCTAAAAAGTAAAGCTTTGCTTACACCGTACACGGTTGACTCCTATGCAGCGTACAGTTTATAGCACGCCACATGCCTTAGGTAAAACCTTAGATTTTTTCCTGAACAAGCTGTGGAAACCTTCTATGCTATTCCGTGGTATGACGGACTGAGGCCTTAAAATAGTCTTCGTCAATGGGTTTCCCGACCATCTTCGATATAATCTCCGGGCTTATTCTTGAATGCTAAAAATAAAAATGTCGCAGTGTTGGGCTGGAGTGCGAGCTATATTGAAATGTCACCCATCTGCATCCGTATTATTTATTGTAGCTGTGGAGTCAAAGCAAACAAAATCAGACTTAGAACAATATTATGTGTTTTAAATGTTATGAATATAACAGCTGATCTAGTTATTGTTACGCTCGGCACGACAGACGAAGTATTCAGGACCCTCAATTGGAGAGAAGTAGTGCACGTTTCTAGCAATGTGAAGGACTATGTCGCACTTCTCTGGATTGCCCGGAAAATTTATTACGATCCAAAGCTATCCATTGGCCGCTTTCCAAAATAAGATGTGAATAATAGCAAATAATATTCTGAGCAGAAATGTGTGCATCACACTAGTTGATGATGAGTGACCCTGTGCCATAGTAAGCAAAATGTTGTACTGGACGTGGCAAAAGTAGACAGTCGATATAATTACCATCGGCGGAAGAACGCAGACATATGTTGTTTGGTACATCAGTCTGCTACCGGAGAGTGGACGTGCGGTTGTAATTGAGATCCAGATATGTGTAGAGGACCATGGTTGAGTTCAGCCTCTTGATAAGCATAAACAAATAAGAGCTCTAGACGGAATATAAAGCCGAATAAATAAAAAGTATAACCTGTAATGAACTACAGAAAACCAAACCTTTATGGGGGGGGGTATACTCTAAGCGCGCATCGGTAAACAACTTTAGTCTCACTTAAATGTTGTTTTTAAGGAAAAAAGTAGTGCTTAACAAATTTGAGATTTGGTTGAACGGGTCTCTGCAAGAAAATTTTGTGTGAACGCATTCTATTATCAACAATCACACCCAGCAAAGAGATATCGGCTTACACACATACACAGACACGCGCATATATATATATATATGCCAATATTTTTAAATAGATATTTATTACTATTACCTGCAGACATTAATGTCTCATGCTTACGCAATCTTCAGTGTACGATATGTTAATTCTTGCCCGTCGAACGGCGCGAACCTAGTTTCTAGGTCACTACTTATTCGAGGTAAAGTATTCTACCGGTCAACCAAAACGAATTAACACTACAATTTATAGAAATGCTATTCAATATACACGAAATCGATGGGGCAGATAGTAAACAATGAACATTATTATACAAACACGTCGGGATAAATTCCTAATATTATTAAATAATACATCCATATATATATATATATATATATATATATATATATATATATATATATATATATATATGTATATGTGTGTGTGAGTGTTTAATCAAACAACAGTAACAATTTCTGTTTGTAACTTGTGTGATCCAAGTTTTCAAGTTGAAAGACCAACAATCTTATGTGCTGTCTACCTGGTAACAGAAACTTGTCAGAACTGCAAACCTGTTCGACTCTCATGAGGCTTCATTAGGACCGTGAAGACTTACAAATATTATATATATATGTATATATCTGTCTGCTAAATGTTTACATTAAACTGTGTTTACAAACTCAATTTCTCCTATTTCAAACAATTTAAACCGAAATCAATGCGTGACACAACGGGTCATTTTATATGTATTTATATATATCTGTTATATATATTAAACATTGATACATGCAGGCTTTCCAGAAGAAACGGCATCCGAAGCAACAGATCATATCTATGATAATATAGAAAACTACCTCTCTTCTGAGTTGGTCATGAAAACGGTAGTATTCTCTTTTCTCTCTCTCTCTCAAACTAATACACACCCACATCGATATATATATATATATATATATATATATATGTATGTATATATATATATATATATGTGTATATATATATATATATATATATATATA
The DNA here is from genome assembly GCA_963556195.1 of Sepiola atlantica. Classification (NCBI taxonomy): domain Eukaryota; kingdom Metazoa; phylum Mollusca; class Cephalopoda; order Sepiida; family Sepiolidae; genus Sepiola; species Sepiola atlantica. The sequence continues at coordinate 198,966,041 of OY744515.1, forward strand.
TATATATATATATATTTGTAGGTAGGTAGGTTTGCATATATAGTTATATATATATTTATGCATACGCATTTTGTCAAATCTAATAGTAAGTAAATCCTAATTAAATGTTTCGTACTGTTGATTCGTTTTTGCTTGTTGTATGTTAGTTTCTTATTTTAATCTTATCCAACATCTACTTTTGTGGTGGCTATTCCTTAAAGGTTATCGTTCAATTTTCCATCTAAAGTGAGAATGGCCAAAATATATTTAGCTGGCAGAATCACATATTTATCTCAATACGAAAAGTATTTCTATTGTAATGGGTTGGCAAGGGACGATAAACGCTAAAAAACCTGATAGTTGAAAAAGGAAGAATAATGAAGACAAAGTGACTTTATTTTGACAAAGTAGGTAAACATTGAAACACATCTTTATTTCAAATTATTATGTCCTCGCGATTTTTGTTACCCGATAATAAATGATGCTTAGTTCAACGGACGAACGTAATGTCAATTTTAGAAAGGCAACTAAAAACTATAGACGTCCAATAATGTAATAATCAGATACTAGCGAGACCCGTGGGTATTCCACAGTTGTATCGTGCATCTGTTTTATATAGATGAAGTGTATTTCATGAACATTTGTCACAAACTCAGACTCCACGATACTATTTGTAAAAATTAAAATGAAAAACAATTTAGAAGCAACTGTTAGGATTATAAATGGGACAATTAGTCAAAATGCCATTAGTAAAAATCTTTTTATTTTGTGAGAAAAATTTACGATTACATATCCTTCCTACACACTGAATGTTTCCTCATATTAGTAAAATATTATCTTTTTTATTTATGGAAATATCAACTTGATATCAGGACAACCGTATGATGAAACAGTTTTTAGTTTCACTATATTTCGGCAAATCTACGTATCTTAAAGTGTTGTATTAAAAAAAAGCTGGTTAATCCCACCGTGTACATAAAGCTGATACTACAATAATAAAAAAAACACTTAGCTAATCATAAAAATTATACTTTTCTGAATATGAAATAACTGCCGTCTCTAATAAAATATATTTTATCCGAATAATTATAAAGAAAAATCAATAACAAAAATGATATTTTATTAATTATATTTGCTTGTTATTCGTGGTTTCTAACGGCATTTTGCCTAATTTTCAAATTTAAATCTGAACAGATAATTTCAAATATGTTTACCTGAATCGACGCAAGTGTCTTAAAGTTATATATACAATAAAGGGGTTCATCTCACCGTTCTTGTTACATAAATCTGATAATTCAATCACAAGATGATTTTAATTATTCTAAAAAGATAATACTTTTACTTTTATTAAAAAGCTGTTGTTTCTGAGGAATGATAATGTTATTCGAAAAAATGTAAGACAAATATAAAAACATGTTTGTATCTTATTTGTTGTGTGTACCTGTATTTTGCCTATTTAAAAAAATGTAAACTTACACTGAGACTCCAAAAATATTGTTAATATGTTCACTATAGTGCCTACAATCCCCGTGACTTAAAGTTCTGTATTAAAAGATGTTGTTAAATCACACGGTTCCCCCGGCATCAAGCAAGCGTATACTTTGATAACAAAACACACTTTACTAATTCTAAAAAGCTAATAATTTTAATAATATAAAATAAGTCTCATGTTTAAGGAAGGATATTACATCCAAAAAAGACAAAAATAAACACACAAACAATTATTGGTGATAAAGAATATTAGAATCTTATTCATGTTTTCTAATAGAATGTTGCCTAATGTTCAAATTCCTTATGTAAGCCTTTTGACTAATTATGTTTCATAATATATCTTGTTATGTGGTTTTACCCCCGAAACATTTGCAGGAGTTTGTGATACATTTCAATTCTTTGGATATACGGCAACATTTAAGATTCGACAATATTATTGTACCAAACTTTGCAAATAGCATGAATTCCAAAAAAGTGTATTTTACTTCAAGTAACACGTTCGACACAACAGCAATTATAATTTAAAATACGACAACAAAGAACAAACACTTGTTGGAGGGTGATAACGTCGGTACAAACATTAACCTACCATAGCGTATTACTTAATAGAGTTGCATTAATTATTTATTGTAACAAACAGTATTTTAATGTTTTTTATATTTCAGAATTTCTTTAGAAAAAGTTGATGAATTGGATTATTAATGTCATTACTATGATCACTATTCTGATTTGGGTTTTTATTTTATAACGTTTCGCCGATGTATCTCCGAATCTGCAGACTTAACAATGTGTAAGGCGAGCTTAAATACTTATGTGGAATATCCAACTGAACCCTTTATTAAATCAACAAAATTAGATTGTACACATAACGTCAGCATAATCGAGTAGAACTGCTAATTAATTCGTGGTATTCGTATTTATCATCGATGTAGTAAGCATTGAAACTTCATCACCCTCCATCAGACTATAACAAACAACTTATTGCAAATCACCGCTTTTTTACCATTACACCACAGGTCCTCAAAGACTCGTCCATCAACACCTGTGCCATTACGCCGCACGGTATTGGCACACAAAACTAAGGTGAGCTAACTCTGTGGCGTAATTAAAGTCTTCAGTTCGAAATAATCAATAGTTTCCCGAATTCGAAATAAAAATTACTGATTTCGAAAAAAGAATGCACATGAATCAGATTGGAAGTTACATCCGCTGAGAAGTTGTTTATATAACAAATAAGATGAGAATTTTAGTCAGCATACTAAAAAAAAGTAATTATCTTTAGCCAATATATAAGTAATATTATTTTTTCTGATGAGGTTTATGAATATTTTTAAGATTAATTATTTTATTTTATGTTTCAGAGCATTGATAATGTGTATTATTTTGATGATTTAGATAACTGCGCTCATCTTCGATGTTATTCTCATCAGCTGATTTAAGCTCTAAGTTCATTAACGTTCGACTTGTCGAATTCGTAAATGTTTATGTCGAACTCGGGAATATGTAGTGTATTTCAAACGGAACCCTTATTTTAATCCACAGGGGTAGCTTCAACTCATGTCACAACGGATATAAGTTCTAAGTAATAATTAGTTCAAACTGACAGTCTTCTGGGGGTTTAAGGGTCAATTCTCAGAACGGGCGATACTAAGAATACAATTACGAATTACTAAAGGGTTTTATCCGATCATGGCTAACGAAATTAGAACAGTCTACCTACGTTTATGATTGGAATTCTGTACATTTTTTAGAGTTTGACATACAAATATAAGATTTCGACCAAACGCCCCTGATCGAAACTTTGTGAGAATAACATCTAGATGAGAATAGTGTCCGAATAATATAAGTAATGTATATTTTACCATTGAAATAACGTAATTTTCATATTTAATCATTTACATTAGAGACTGTCTTGGGCATCCGAAGTAAATAATATTTTAGACGATCGCATGTCATTATTAAATGGAGATAATTGCATTTGTGTGAAAAGTGGTTTCATGATTCAGCGTATCGTCTGTTTTTGTTTCTGTTTTTTTTTTCTGTGCGTCTTACTTCTTTGTTGTATGAACACGTTCTGTTATATTTTTAAAAATAAATGAATTAATTATCATAAATAGAATAAATAGCTGAATAAATAAATATAATACATGTAAATAAATACTTAAATAAATAACATTTTTAAATTATCAAAATGGTTCAAGGGAGATAATTCATGAATCATTTTAAATAAGTAAAAAAATGTTTTCCGCTCACAGAGATAGTTATACAGTGTACACTTTCTATTATATCACCATGTGATTATTCTTTTTCGCCCAGAGTTACCTAATTTCTTAAGTGTGCAATCTCCCTCTGTCGTCTGTTTTTCTTGACTGATGGTTTAGTAGATTCCCCGTTTTTACCATACAATGCCATACAAATCCGGTATATTACATGAAAACATTATTCAAACTGTGGATCATACTTCTTTCTATCTATTTTTTTATGTAGTGCATTGCTAATTGTATAGTGAAGCATGCACCATTCTTCCGAACTGCTGGCCGATGGGAATTTTATTCTGGTAAGTTTCATCTTCCTCTCTGCATGCATATCCTCGACACTGAGGTTGCTTCCTGGATTTGCTTTTCTGACGTGTTATCTGTGATAACAGAGCGCTGCTTATGAGTGCATTTCTTTTTGGGGGTGAGATTTCCGCCCACAGACGCATAGGAAGTTCGTGTATTGTTTTTTATTCGTTATATGTTGGTCTGTCTGAGTCGTTTTCCAATAGTTTCGTTTTGATAAATCCTTTTCCCTCCCTTACGTTGGATCTTGAGGGCATTTTCCTGTATTTTCCTATGTAGCATATACTAAACAACCTCTGGGTTTCTCGACCAAAAGTTCATTTGGTCTTTCCCAATGTCTCCTGTCTTTCCAGGTGTTGCTAGTCTATTCAGTCTGTTCCTGAAAGTCAACAGACAAGCCATGATAATGAGGTCTCACATCAGTTAGGGCGGCCGATACGCATAAGAGCCGATGCGTATGTGTATTCTCTCCTGATGACCCGACATTGTCTGAAAGCTGAAATTAGGTATTCCACCAGTAAAAAAGCCGAATAAATATATATATGTATACCAGCCAACAGGGTAAGCTGTTTCTTCCAAACAACAATACCTTCTGTTATCAGCTCGCCTCACAGGGAGTGTCTGCTAATGTTCCGGTAGCCAGTTTGATTCTATATGTTATTTTATTTACTATCAGAATGAGATAATTTTCATTTTTAATTATTTACATTATGGGCATCCGAAGTAAATAACATTTAATACACTCGCATGTCATTATTGAATGGAGATACTTTCATTTGTGTGAAAAGTTCCTATGCAGTAGATAAAAAGCTCACTTTTAGCATGCCATAAACAAAAAACTTTGTTTTAATGGTATGCGAATGAACATTTTACCTGCCTGTCAGAGAATATGCACCATTATCTTTACAGACATACATGCTAATCCATACGTTACAATGCTAAACGTTGTCATCTGGATATAATCAAAAAAAAATCATGAAAGACGTAACTTACACATTTGTGTTATTGAAGCTAGTTTAATTTATAGCACGAAATGATAAATTATTTTTAATTTGATGTTATACATGTCCTACTCAATTTTTCATCTGAACGTTTAGTCGTAAAGACAGTACTTCTGTAAAATATTGAAATAATGTAATTATCTACTAAGTAATTTATATATATAAGTGTCTTATATACACAAAGTGTGAAGTACTGGTTCATGTTTTTTAACAATGAGTGTTTATATATATAGAACAGGTTTAAAAACATCGCTATATATATATATATATATATATATTTATATATATAATATATATATATATATATATATAGATATATATATAGATATGAGAAGAATGTTGTAGTTTGCTTGAAACACTGTGCGTAATATGTAAGAACTATTGTTTGAAGGTGATTACAAAGCATTTGTGATAGAACACGGACGGTATGTGAAAGGGTAAAGAAAATGACACTATTGAGAAATAAATTATTGTCAATTAAGTTTTATTATATTTACCAACGTATTAGTATCGAACCGTGATGGTAGAGATGATTTGTGTTCCTTATAAATTTTCGAGAAAAGCCTACATCTTCTTTAAAAAAATACAGTCACTCTGAGTGTGTTTATTTCAAGCGCCGAAAGCCGGACAATTACGATTTGTTATTGTGACATTTTTGCAGCAAATTTGATTTCCATATAAACGTTGAGGTGTGAGTAGATTATAGTATTTAGTATAGTTAACATAGTGCTACAATATTTACAAGTAATGATTATCATCATCATGTGTCATCATTAATAGTGCGACCATATATGTTATTTTTTAACGTCGTATACGTGCCCGTAAAGAATATAATATATATATATATATATATATATATATATATATATATATATATATATATATATATATATATATATATATATATTTGCTGGTAGAGTTCCATTGTATATAGTAATTATTATTATTTATGATACTAGATTGCATGATGTGTAGACATGATACGTAAGTCTTCGGGATTTCTAGTCAATATATGTCTAGACGGGCATGCGTGTACAACGACGTGTCTGAACAAGCAGCAGGCGCAAGTGGGTGGGCGTACGCCAATACACGCGTTAGTCTCCGGACCCGTCCGCCTAAGTAAATTTAATTTTGTATTTATATTTTTTGTTTCTAATAATTTATGCATAGTATTACTACAAATCGTTAGTTATAAATGTGTATGATGGTGCTTGTCGTGTGTATTTATACTAAAATGTTTCAATTGAGTTCGGCTCTGTTGTTTGTTTAGGCGGTGTACTTACTATATACTATCGATTCTTTGAGTCTGAGATTACCCTGGTCTCTTTCGATAGCTAATATTCAGACGCGTAGTGGTGGCTATGTGATATGTGCTTATTGTAGGATTATAATTTGGTGGGTAGATGTTCCATAACGCGTATATGCAATTGTCTCACTGTACTGCCCATTTAGAATTTAGTTCATGCCTTACATTATATTTTATATATATCCCATGTGCGGTTGTATAACTCTGTGTTTTTGATGAGGGAGTGTGTCAGGGTGCATGGGTTTGTATTGTAAAGGTGTCCAGGGTTTAGATAGGTTGTATTTGAGTGTTAGTCTGGGGGGTGTTACTTGAAATTCTAGGTGTTATTTGCGGATTGATTTGGGAATGGCTGAGGTGCTACTATCGCTAAAGTTTCGGAATTATAGTAAGCACGTGTTAGAGAGAGTTATCTGTTGATGTCTTCTAGATATCTTAAGGTGGTGTCTGTGCTTTTTAGGGTATCCATTCTGTTCGAGTATTTGTTGGAAGTACCTAACAGATGCGCTATTGTCTGTGTTAATAGTACATTTGCTACGAATGCGGTTTATCTCGTTTAATGCGTATCAGTAGGAGTAATACAGTCATCACGAAGAGAGTTCCACATGTCTGCAGTTCTGGAAAAGAAGCTTATGATATATAAAAACCGTATTACAATGAGGTATAAAACAGATAATTACTGGAGACCACTAGACTAACGAGTTAAACGAGCTAAAACAAAAGAAGCATGAAATACATCAGATACATCTGAAAGAAAACATTCAATAATAGTATTTATACAAACAGATTGAGACTAGCAACATCACCTATGTAGGAGAGAGGTGCATAGAAGAAATAAGGGTGTGCCCAATCACATTACACGTACATTTCTGCACTTTATCAAGAACCTTCAATTAAGGCAGAGATTTACCAGCTTTAATATGACAACAGTAGCCCATATATAGTCTTATCATAGATTTGTAGAAATAGAAAATAGTCTCGGTGTGAGAAAGTTTTTGGAGCGATTAAGATTGCCGATTGTTCGAGAATTAGAAAGAACAATGGATCTAAAGTATAAACTCCAAGACAAATTTGATGAGAAAAACAGACCAATAATCGTTATAGTCTATTTCTCCTCAAGAGCAGAGTCATCCATCGTAATCTAAGAATGAAAAGGAACACACGATTGAAAGACACGTACTAAGTCTTAACAGTGTTAAACAAAACAAACTATTTCGTACCCCAATTCACAACTGACCCCATATCAACTTCTAGACCAACTGCATATTTCGACTGATCCGAGGAAGGTATGCGAGACGGAATACGTGAATTGAGAGTTGCATCATCTTTAAACGCCGGCGTATGTAGGTAAATATAATTTAATATTTACTTAAAATTAATATTGTGATCATCCTCTTTGTAAGATTGAAGTTGAGCCCTGTTCGAGAGAGTTAAAAATAAAATGTCACTTCGCTATATGGCAGGTCCCGACAACGTTCGTCGAACACTCCATACAGCTTACCATATTTTCATAAATGGAACTTTAAATTCTCTTTCTTGACGTGGTAATGTCTCGTAGCCGTTTGGTTATGACGCTTGCTTGCGGAGTCTAGGTAATTCTGTAACCAGGTCGAATATTGCGAACGTCTGAGATAAGCATTCCCTACACTAATGGGAGCGAAAGCTTGAAACGCCGGCGTATGTAAGTCAAAATAATGTGGGGAACTTAAACATAGACTGTAACTTAGCTATATGGCAGGTTTCGACAACGTTCGTCGAACACTCTATGCAAGCTTTCTATTAGTGCCAACTTCGCATAAATAGTACTTAAAATTTATTTTTCTTGACGTGTTAATGTTTCGTGTGATTATCATTCCCTACACTTATGAGAGCGAAAACTGGAAACGCTGGTGTATCTATGTATAATTAATTTCATATTTACATATAATTAATATTGTCTCATGTTTTACTGACTTAGTATACATACATCGTATGCGTGTTGAATATTTGTCTTCTGGCATACGTCCCTGTCGTTGTAACGAAGACTATATATATATATATATATATATATATATATATATATATATATATATATATATATATATATATATATACCTAACGACCATATAACCTTTTGTGTACTGGCATATATGGTCATGTCATCAATGAATTTAACAACTGCAATGATTTTACATGGTTGTTATGAGCGCTTTCCTGAATATAACACCCCGCCCTTTCTATCCGACGAAAATCCTTACGTACAACGCAGTCTTTTTTCGAACACGCGAAAAGTTTGTCGACCAACTAATGTTTCAGGACACTTTAATATATTACATGGAAAAGTTATGCAGCGCTCTAACCGGATTTAATAGTAGTAAATGATCCAATCTCAGTAAAGTTGGATCAGGTTTATCGTTATGTTTTGGATTTTTTTTCAGATGAAGATTGATAATTTGTACCATTTAGATTTTCCGAACTACTGTTCTTATAAGTGGTGTTATTCTAACCGGTTTCGGCCGATAAAAACTTCGATCTTCTTCAGGTCCTCAAGAGCATGTTCCGGAATTATAAGTGACAGTTTTCGGTAGGTGAATTGTTCAATCTTAAAACCTAAAAATACAATTACGAATAACGTAAGACGTATACACGCTTATGGCTAAAGGAACGAAAGCTAGCTAATCCCGCGGATTAAATAAAATGTTCCGTTCGAAATTCCGTACATATTTCCGAGGTTTACATATGAAATATTCCAAAGTTCGACAAAAGGCACATGACGAACGTCGCCAGTTTGATCGGTGGACACGCTGTTAGATTTGCATTGAAGATAAGAACAGTATATCGATTATTTTAAGTAATACATGTTCCGAGTGTTTAACAAACTTTCATTCAAAATCCGTTAACTTATTCTGTATTCTAGTTCAGTTCGAATATGGCAAAAATGCCCGATTATCAGCGTTGTTATATTAATGAGACATGCCTCCATAAGTAGGCACCCCCATGTGTATATAATTTCCGACTATTCAACCTATATGATCATGAGTAGCATTATTGCATCATCTTTGAAAGTGTGATACTGCGTTTTACTGCCTACACGGTGTGAAATGTATGTCCACTGGAGTATTGTGAGGAAGGTATGATTTTTCGCACGATGTAGTCTGCAGCTTAAAAAGTAGTGTTGATGATGACTTAGAGTATATAATTCATACATCAGCTTTAATTTAAATTATAAGTAGATTCAAAAGGGGTACAATTCAGAGGATGGAACAAAGTCCAGAGAAAGACATGGTCGTATCAATAAGAGCCAAGTGTGATTATTATTTTCCTGTATTGACATGGTACAGGTGGCCTTTATTTTGGTCCTAAGCACAGATATAAAAAGTGCCTCTTCACGGTTGTGCGATTAAATACTGTCTACATTTATTTAGACAGTAGAGTCCTTAAACGATTCCCAGTAACAATGTACCAGTTTCGGTTGGCCATGGTGTGTATGAACGAAATACTATTATACACACATTATCGTCTAGATACACTCACTCGAGCGCTGATGTTTCGTTTTATAAGAAGTTAATTAATGCAGATGACTTGAAACATTCATAAACAGTTTGAAGTATCGCTTGACTTTAAGAACTGTTGTCAAACCTTTGGAAAAGAGAAAGTTAGACAGGCAGATGAATAGACGGATAGGCAGCTTGTCTCGTTACACCTAGCTACATTATACGTCACTCCTTATCGGTTACGTCGGATTATACCTTTCCTCTTGCTTGAAGTGTTACCAGAAAAAAGAGACAACAAATTATTTCTCTCACAGGATTTTGTCAACTTCCGTTAATTTAAGGTAGAAATTCTGACCTCTCATCCGTCAGTCACTACTATATTCGGCTTTCGTCATGAGACAAAATTGCCCCAAATAGTTTATGATCTTATAATGTTTCCATTCTAGAAGGATACTAGTTCGGCTGAACCCGATACTTGTTTTATCTCAGAATGTTACGATCCAACTTCCATGCAAAAATAGGCTTATTTTTGTTCGCATGTTTTACCCATGAATTTCGAAACAATAACGCTGTCGTCATCTACTTTGAATATGAGCGACCTACTCGCCTGATAGAATGTAGCAAAATCATCACATAGTCCTCAAAAAATATAAATAATAAGATTGAATAAGCTTCAAATACTGAACATATCTAGTCATATTTTAGAGAAGAGATATGGCGAAGGGGCGGTTATATTTACATATTTCGTAAAGTGTGTTATTACCTTGATTTAAAGCTACTAGAATTATTATCTGTAAAATTGCTGCATAGAATAAAATGTGTATTTATTCGAAAAGTAAAAAAGTAATAATTAAATAAACTATTAAAAAGTCTACTGTTCTTCTACTGCAGGGATTTATTAAATGAACGCGCTCATTGTTATCGTTTAGGATTTTCTGAATCATGCGTTGCACGTTGTAAAAGTGTTCAGTATTTGTCTGTCACTTGTGTATAATTGTTGTTTTATCTGGTGGTTTTAATGATTTTTTCTTTTTTTTCAAAACTATTATTACTGGTGTAACTATTCGAATACATAAATGAAAACAAACCGTAAGCATATCCTATATATTATTGTTTTTCTTTATTTAAATAATAACTCTTAATAAACTGATGCATAGGTAAGTAGATCACAGCAAATATCTGATACTCCGGTCCAAGAGACGCTCTAAGGATATCGTCAGCATTTAAGGGTATATTTGACAAATACATATCATGATGAATATATGACTTCAACTTTCTTATTAACGGCAAATTATTCGGGAGTGTTAGAAAGTAAACAAACAAACACAAAGGTATGAATAGACTACATCTTTTCTCAATTTGTGAATAGAAGAAGTAACACTTTATCGACTCTTCCTGGTATGTTTCTTTGTTGTTACTATGTATGGGTTAACGTATTTTAATAGCAAGTTCTCTAGGTAAAACGTTTGCCTAATGGTCTTGCAAGGCGGATTCCAGTACCAATCTCCAAACTAAACAAAATTAACATAGATTCTTTAAACGTGTGTTATGATCTGCTCCGATCAGATATTGACTGGCGATAACAGATCGAGTTCATAACTGTGAATTCATAATAAAACTATACTAGAATGTTCATATACGAAATGTCGATTCGATTTAATGTTGTATTTCATGTTATATCGTGCGATGTGCTCGGTAAGGATGTGTGTATGCATACAAGAATGTTTATAAAAAGTTATTTTAGTTGGACTGCCGGTCTGTGACTTATCGTTAAAATATTATTTCTGTCGCTCGTTTACGTTTAAGTAAGAAATAGCCCTTTTATCGCTACCCGCGTAGACAGACTGGACGAATCATTTAGAAAATTACTTCTCTGTTTGAAATCGTTCTGATTATTGGTTGTTCGAGTTCTGAGTTTCTGAGGAATCACTATCACCTGATTCGCTGGGAGTACAACATTGTCTGTGTAAATCGGTTAATGCATATGCAAGTCATCACATCTCTGGTGTTCATTTAATCAAAGAACGCTATAATTGTTATTCTTTAACAATATCATAAGCAACAAATCTGACATACATCAGAAAGATTTAATTAAGTGAGCGAATAACAATAATTCGAAGGGCAATTCAACTTCAACCGTGTAATATTAAATCAAAGAGCCTTTATTAAGTGAGGCTGCTGGCACGAACTAGGATTACTTTGGGTGGAATTCGATCAAATTCATTTCAAAGAATGTATATATATTGTCATCGTGTATATTAATTGTATAGTGTTAAATTGTCATAAAGTAAAACTGTAAATCGGGGAATAATAGGCGTTACCCTAATCTTCCAAAATAAATTGAATCTGTTAGATAAGCTACACTTAACTCATTGAATAGGAAAATATCCAAATAGTAAATAAGCAAAAGTATGAACTTACTTAGACAATCGCAAATGCCAACTATGCAGTTCTAGATTATGTTTTTGGGTTTGTTCTAGAACCCCGTTTGTCTTTTTAGATAGACCTACATCTATTATATAAATGTCACCTGTCTGTATGGATGTACGTATGTATGTATGTATGTATGTATGTATGTATGTTGGTCTTCTCCTCCGATACTACCCAACAGACACTTACGCAGATGACATTATTAAAACCAGCCAGCCCCCAGACGTGTTATCTCTGAGAATTGGAGGAACACGTTCATATTTTCGTATAGAAATGGCTCGAAACGTTGAGGGGGGGATGTCTTAAAAAATCAAGACAGAGTACAAAAACGATTTGCGCATGCGTGAAATATATGTCACTTCCTCAACACGACAATTTTGAACGCGCCATTTATGAAAAACGTAAGTTTACGTACTTTTTTTATTTGTTTCTGTAATCAACAATTATAAACAACTTAATTTTTATTTAAACAAAAAAAATCGCTAATATTATTTGTTTATTAAACGTATCGGAAAAAAACAACAACACTATATTGGTTTATTATGCATTCTGTCCTCGTGGGGAGGCAAGTATACTGACACAAAAACATTTTTGTTTAGTTTCCCAACGTGAAACGCAATATATTTTAATAAATAAACAAAATATATACATTTTAAAAAATAACCGTACATTAGGCATAATCAACAATTAAGATCGCTAATTTTATTTACAAATATTTCTATAACTTAATTTTTTTGTTTATTAAACGTATCGTAAAAAAAAACACTATATCATTTTTTTTTTAAACAAATCTGTGACTTCTACACTATGTAGCCTCAACAACACAATTTTGAACGCGCCATTTATGACAAACGTAAGTTTACAAACTTTTTTTTATTTGTTTCTGTAATCAACAATTATAAACAACTTACTTTTTATTTAAACAAAAAAAATCGCTAATATTATTTGTTTATTAAACGTATCGTAAAAAAACAGCAACACTATATGAGTTTATTATGCATTCTGTCCTCGTGGGGAGGCAAGTATACTGACACAAAAACATTTTTGTTTAGTTTCCCAACGTGAAACGCAATATATTTGAATAAATAAACTAAATGTATACATTTTAAAAAATAACCGTACATTAGGCATAATCAACAATTAAGATCGCTAATTTTATTTACAAATATTTCTATAACTTAATTTTTTGTTTATTAAACGTATCGTAAGAAAAAAAAATATATCATTTTTTTTTTTTTTTGGTAAATTTATAGAAGTGCACCTTTCGTATTTCGACCCCTAAAAAAAAAGTTTCTACTTTTTTTGGCAAATTACATGTAAACAGCCTTAAAAAATATCTGCTAAGAAAAAAAATTATGAAAATTGTTATTATTTTAGAATTTAGGAGTGGGGGCATTTTCCTATATAAGTTATACGTAAAGTGAGCACGCATTTCTGGTCCACCGAATCTCAACTCTCGTATGAATAATCCGATATTTCATATTATAATAATTTTAAAAAAAAATCACCTAACAATTAATATAAAAATTTACGTTTTACTTATTTACATGAAGTTAAAACAACTGTTACTTATACAGAATTTGAACTTTCTTAAAATCGTTTTAAACGATCACTATTGACAAAATAGTCAATAGAATTTGAATTCTTACAATAAAACAAATCACTAACCACTCATTTCATTGATAAATTTTCACTTCAGAAATTACTGTTGCCTACTTTCAGAAACTTTTCATTCATACAATAAGATAAATCGATGACTTTACATTCAGTCTAGCACTTCCGGTTGACTCGGTGGAATGAATGGAACTCTTCAATTATTAAGTCCAAGTGACGTTTGAAATGCAGAACTACCCTTACTTATTACAATAAAATATCAGAATTTGTTAAAGTTTTTGTATTGTTTTTTTCCTTATTTTTTAGAGTTTAAAGTTTAATTTTTTTCCTTTTTTATAATATAAAGGGGTGGCACATTTACCCCCCCCGGCACACCCCCGCCGCCAGCATTTTGGCTCACGTGACACAATCGCCGTCATTTATAAACAGAGAATAGTCCTCGTCATGAACACTTAGCATATATCCCCCCCCCCACAATACACATTTTTTTTTGTTTATTATTTTGTTACCTTACGAAATAGAACGAAGGTTGATGGATGTTCCCCACCCTTTTACCGGGTGGCACTTTTACCCCCCCGGCACACCCCGGCACACCCCCGCCGCCAGCATTTTGGCTCACGTGACACAATCGCCGTCATTTATAAACAGAATAGTCTTCGTTATGAACAGTTAGCATATATCCCCCCCAATACACATTTTTTGTTGTTTATTATTTTGTTACCTTACGAGGATAGAACGAAGGTTGATGGATTTTCCCTTCTGAGTATATCCCCACTGAAAAAATAAATGTTTCAAATTCTTTAAACTCAGTGCTCTGAAAGTAATTGAACCAATTGTCAATTAAAAAAAATTTTAATACTGCACTTTGTTCCAAGCGAAGAAGCTAAGAAATATTGTTTAGACCTTTCATATTTGTGCCGGGAAGTAAAAGTGTAAATCGATTCTCAGCAAACCGCCGCCACAAACAAGCGCCCTCGCTGCCGCCAGCATTTTGTGCTCACGAGTGACACAATCGCCGTCAATTATAAACAGAATAGTCTTCGTTACGAACAGTTAGCATATATCCCCCCCAATACACATTTTTTGTTGTTTATTATTTTGTTACCTTACGAGGATAGAACGAAGGTTGATGGATTTTCCCTTCTGAGTATATCCCCACTGAAAAAATAAATGTTTCAAATTCTTTAAACTCAGTGCTCTGAAAGTAATTGAACCAATTTTCAATTAAAAAAAATTTTAATACTGCACTTTGTTCCAACCGAAGAAGCTAAGAAATATTGTTTAGACCTTTCATATTTGTGCCGGGGGGTAAAAGTGTAAATCGATTCTCAGCAAACCGCCGCCACACATTCGTAAAACAAATATGAAAGGTCTAAACAACATTTCTTAGCTTCTTCGCTTGAAACAAAGTGCAGTATTAAAAATGTTTTTAATTGAAACTTGGTTCAATTACTTTCAGAGCACTGAGTTTAAAGAATTTGATACATTAATTTTTTCAGTGGGGATATACTCAGAAGGGAAAATCCATCAACCTTCGTTCATCAATCCTCGTAAGGTAACAAAATAATAAACAACAAAAAATGTGTATTGGGGGGGGATATATGCTAACTGTTCATAATGAAGACTATTCTGTTTATAAATGACGGCGATTGTGTCACGTGAGCCAAAATGCTGGCGGCGGGGGTGTGCCGGGGGGTAAAAGTGCTGCCGATATAAAGTATCAGAATTTGGCATAATTATGTTGTCGTGTAAAGTTATAATTGCGTATAAAGAAGTATATCAGGTGGTACGTTATTATGTAATAGCTGTCC
Source organism: Sepiola atlantica (assembly GCA_963556195.1). Classification (NCBI taxonomy): domain Eukaryota; kingdom Metazoa; phylum Mollusca; class Cephalopoda; order Sepiida; family Sepiolidae; genus Sepiola; species Sepiola atlantica. The sequence continues at coordinate 198,981,704 of OY744515.1, forward strand.
TTTACGTAAAATAATGGCAAAAATGAAAAATCCGTGTAAACGGATTAAATGTTCCCCCATCCACCCCCACCTAAATATATAAGACAGCGACTACATAATAACGTACCACCCATTATAAATAATATTACAATATTTTTATAAATAATATTACAATATTTTTAAGTATAAAAACTCATCCGACATAATCAAATATGAATTCGTAAACGTCGATAATTAAATATGATACACTTCTTTTTAAGGCATTAGAACTTTACACGATAAAAAAACAATTGACAAATTCGGATATTTTCCATTATAATAAATTAAAAAAAAAAACATGAAACTCACAAAAAATTTTTTTAAAAAAATTGCTGAAATTTTTTAATAAACACTTACTCTGTCTGTGATAAGGGGGCCTTTGAAAATTAAAGAAGCCTACAGAGCCACATTAAAATCACCCCCCCCCAAACTGCTGCCCTTATATTAAATACATTTTCTTCTTTTTTCAACATACACTAATTGACATTAATTTAGACTTAGATTTACCCGTGAGGCGGTGGCAAGCGACATGTTGTCGATAGTGTTCACCACTCGACTACAACAATATTTCTGTTTCACACTTACTACAATAACTTCCAGTAGTATTTACTGACCAACACCTCAGATTTGTTTGCCTTTCAAGCTCCAAACGGAAACAGAATTTACGTGCTTTAAATAGTAATTAATGCCCCCCTTCATTTGCCCAATTGATACACATCAGAAACATATTACATACAATAACATATCCTTTGGACTTTTAACACAATACATGGTTCAGATCAAAATTGGTTTAATTTCTTGCTAATCAGATGTGACTAACCTGCCACATTTTCAAGATTTTCATAGCAAGAGTTTTCCATCTAAAGCTAGGTATCCTTATCCAACTCCTAACGAAAGGAAACATTTTAGGAGTGGTCATAGCATACATGTACACTGTTGAGTGGCAGAAAAGAGGATTGCCACATGCTCATTGTCTGGTTTGGCTTCAACAAAAATTGAGATCCTCTGACATAGATTCAGTTATCAGTGCGGAAATTCCGGATCCAGTGGCAGATCCGCTTTTACATGATATCATTAGGCACCATATGATTCATGGACCATGTGGAAACATAAACAGATGTTCACTCTGTCTCAAAGATGGACACTACAGTAAGAGATATCCCAGACACTTCTTGAGTGAAACTCAATCGGATACAAATGGCTACCCACAATATCGACTATCTCCTTTAGCTGGAGGTTTTGAGACGACAGTTACCCTACCTGGCAACATAACGGTTCCTGTAGACAACCGATGGGTTGTACCACATAATAAACTGCTTTGTAAGATTTTTGATGCACATATCAATGTTGAATACTGCAACAGCGTGAAATCAATAAAATACATTTGTAAATATGTAAATAAAGGTAGTGATCAAGCTATCTTCACAATTGAAAGTAATGCTCATGATGAAGTTAAGAGATAAGAAACAGGACGTTACATATCAACCAATGAAGCCATTTGGAGAATACTTAACTTTCACATACATGTACATCATCCCCCAGTTATTCACCTATCAGTTCATCTAGAAAATTGACAGCGGATATACTTTACTGAAAGTACTGCAGCAGATAGAGTTGCAAATCCACCTACAACCACTCTAACAGCTTTCTTCAAATTGTGTCAAACAGATTTTTTTGCACGTACACTTTTTTACTCGGAAGTTCCACTTTATTATACCTGGGACAGTAAAACTAAGCTCTTCAAGCGACCACTGAACTGTGTATAACACAATAAAAATTCCAATATTCATTGTCACCATGTTCTATTTCAGTAAGTCACCAATTTGAAACTCCTCAAGAGTTTTCAGAATTCTAAATTCATTTTAACTACATTTTTTTATACAAATTACCAATTCTAAAATGACAACTCTCCCAGAGTTTAGAATAATTAAATAATGAATGATGCCCCCCCCCTGAGTTGAGAATAATTAGAAAATGAATGACACATCCACCAGAGTTGAGAATGACTTAAAAATGAATGACACCTCTCCAGAGTTGAGAATAACTAAAAATGAATGACAGTTGAGAATTGACTAAAAGAACATGGTTTTGGTTGCTTAACATCCAAACATGCCTCCCAACATTCAACCTCTGGTCCCTGTTCTGGGAGGTGGTAACAGGGTAAAACAGTGTAAATGCTTAGGAGGTTATGGATGTAACTTTACACCAGTTCTTATAGCCCGTTTCACTCTGTATAACCCTGGCTAACGAGGCTCTGGTAATGTATTCTTCAACTATTTTGTTTCAAACAAGTATTTTTATTTGCTTGCTATTTATTCTATTAGTTTGTCGATGTTACATTCAATAAACAGCATGTGTATCATTCTATTAACTATGCAACACCATATAAATACTGCTACATGATATAAACCAAACCATGCACACAGATGAAGCAAGGGAGACAGTCGGACAGATAGGGGAAAACGGTCATTATCAGAGAAAATATTTTTGTTTACTTTTTTGGTGCACATTCTTTTTTTTATAATTATTTTCACTTTCTAACTAAATGTTTGAAAACTATTAGCACTGAAACTTAGTGAAAACAATGGCACTTTGGTGAGAAGTGAAATGACTGTATAGTCCCATTGAGACTCCCTCGTGAATATAGTAAGGCACCTCACCCAACAGGCAATAGTAAATACATCTCCTATTAGAAAGTTACACAAAGGAAAACGTCAACACAAATTTACACTAGAGTATTGATTTACTCCTCTCCAGGAGTTAGGCACAAGGCCAGTTTTTATCTTACTCCCACAAGTCGGGTTGGGAAAGTGGGGTTTAAAAATTGCCTGGGCAGCCCTGTCGGCATTCCCCGGTATGGGCGCCTCAGGCAGTAAGCAATAAACTTACTCCTCCCCAAAGAGGGGAGGCAAAGCCTGGGAAGGTGGACCTCCTAGAACTGCACAGGACAGACCCATAGACCGGCGTAAATCAAGCCCCAAAGGCCAAGACGATACCAGTTTATCGGGTTCAGTATCCATGGAACAGATGCTACATTTTGATCTTAGCCAAAAGGCGTTATTTAACCCCTACCCACAATAGGAATATGTGACACAATGTAGGAAAGTGGGATTTGAAAAGCCAGCGCTCGAGAAGGTGAGCACTCAGGCCATTAAAAATTTCCTGGGCAGCCCCGTCGGCATTCCCCGGTAGGGGCGCCTCAGGCAGTAAGCAATTAACTTACTCCTCCCCAAAGAGGGGAGGTAAAGCCTGAGAGGGTGGACCTCCTAGAACTGCACAGGACAGATCAGACCCACAGACCGGCGGAAACCAAGCCCCGAAGGCCAAGACAATACCGATCTATGAAGTGCGGTATCCATCGGAACAGATACTACACTTTGATCTTAGCCAAAAGGCGTTATTTAACCCCCACCCACAATAGGAATATGTGACACAAGGTCTGAAAGTGGGATTTGAAAAGCCAGCGCTCGAGAAGGTGAGCACTCTGGCCATTAAAAATTTCCTGGGCAGCCCTGTCGACATTCCCCGACAGGGGCGCTTCAGGCAGCCACCAATTAACTTACTCCTCCTCAAAGAGGGGAGGTAAAGCCTGGGAGGGTGGACCTCTTAGAACTGCACAGGACAGATCAGACTCACAGACCGGCGGAAACCAAGCCCCGAAGGCCAAGACAACACCGATCCATGAAGTGCAGCACCCATCGGAACAGATACCACACTTTGATCTTAGCCAAAAGGCCAAGCTATTTTACTACTAAACAATATCTTAGTTCTGTTTCAGTTTGGAATTGCTTAACAGCCTGAGACCCCCCAGTACCAGAAAATCTCAATTGAAGCAGCCTTTTTCAATAGAGTACAGCATTTGTTCTTTGTAATTTTATATCTTTTACTACAAAACTATCTATTTTTAAACAAACTGCATTTTATCCTTTTCTATTCACAATTCAGAACACCTTTGAAATAGATTCCTTTATGTGCTATATATTTGATGCTTTCTTTCCTTCAGATTTGATTATCAGAGTCCGGCTATACCACAATTTGAATTAAGAGAAATTCAGACTACCCATTACTTTATGCATGGATTAATAGACACTATTTATTCTTATAAACACAGGACTCACTGCTTCAGTTATTTTTTTTGTGAGTGTGTAATCTTTATGAACAATTTCTTTTTAATACATGACTTTAGTTTGATGTATGATTAGTAAAAAAAAAAAAGAAGATCACTGATCATCACAAACGAAGGACTCTGTTCTTGCAATAATAACTACGTCATAGCTCTCATGTTTATAATTATCTATTCCTCAAAATCATAAAAGAAAGAACATTCTTTGGGGTGAATTCTTGATGATAGCAAGTCACTAATAAGAACTTAACACAAACATTTCAGTACTTTCATATTTTGAGTTTTAAAAAGTGATTATTAATGATGTACATTTTTAGCCACATCATTTTGATTACTGTACTCATTCAATTGAATAATATATTTTCTAATTTCATCTTCCATTTCAGACAATTTGGTTGTTTTTCTCAATTACATCTTTCATTTAAGTGAATTTGCCTACTTAGTTTCATTAACCACACAATCAACCTGGAGATTTCGATGATGACAATGTAGCTTGAAATTTATTTTTTTATTCTTTTATATAAAATGAAGACTATAGCAAAATCTTATTACAAATAATCAAAATGAGGACGGTTAAAAAAACGTTTTATTACTAAAACATCACGGTTGAACAATGTGTTTCTGTGATTGATATCATTAAGTGCTGCAGTTCCTTTTTTAAATTTGTGTTTTTATCTTTTGACACAATTACTCATTCTCAAAAGACACATTAAAATAAAAATCACCCATTTAAATATAAAATTGTTTTTGTTTTTTTTTCATTATATTCTTGCTTGAAAGTGGTGAACAAACTTAAAATAAATGTGTTTCAATATATTGAGCAATAAACTAATCATTTTTCATAAATATGTTAAGCACATTTTTTGACTATTGTTTTGTTGTTCATGCCTAGGTTTATAATCCGAAACAAACTCAGGAGCAATACATTATTACTGCACTAGGACACTTTCTAAATGTTATATTTTGTAGAAAACACTGATCAGTTCCCTAGATGCAACAGATGTGTGCAATAATGCAGTAGGACACGCAAAACATAGTAAATGCTGCATTCGGATGTACTTAATACTCTAGATAGAGCAAGTATGTGTTATAATATAGTGTGACTCTTAGTATGTCTTATGGTGAATCTAACAGTGCACAATATCATAGAGATAGCATGTGTGTAATTTACTAATGGATATATACTAAATCAGTAACTGTTCAATATGTTAGATAGAACAGTGTAACACTTGGTAAGGTGTACCTGCTTAATCTGTCGGTGTTCTTTACCCTAAATACAGCAGCTGTCTGTAAATTCGGTCTATTCTACTTTTGACTAGAATGATCAGTCACCACAATACCACATTTACTCATAACCTTATATTTGCTTTTTGCTTTATTGAACAAGTTGTAAACTTTCATTCTTTTTAGTTTTTACGGACGTTAACCAAACACTTAGACTGGTACCGACTTCAGTTACCAATTAAGGGTTGTAGCATCCATCTGAACAAATACTAAACTTTGAATTATTTACTTGCAGAAAATATGAAAAAATTACATTCAAAACAAGGCTTTCAAAAGTGTTCTAAAGTAATAGAAATGTATATCCTACTATAACTAGAATGTTAGTCACCACAATACCACATTTACTCATAACACAAATTAGACACAAGACCATCAGAAGTGTGGGAAAGAGTGTCGTCGGTCATCATTGTTCTAACATATGAAAAAAAATTAATATTTCTATGTTTCCCCAGCTAAGACATTTGTTGCTGAGCAAGGTTAGTTGAAGGTTAACATAAAATAGTAAATTCTTTACAGTAAGGTAACATTGGCATTTTCCCTTTAATGTTATCAATAATTAAACACTGCTTTTAATGTTATCCAGTAAAAGAGAATAGCAAATCAGTCAGCATTTTTTTACATTGAAATTTAACAAGTTCTAGGCGCTTGATTGTGATAGTGCTCTCTTGGCCTCCTTATTTTAAAAGTGCTCATTATCCTACATAGAACGAGTGTTTAATTAAATAGAGTTCAATATCCTAGATAGAGCAGGTGTGTTTATTATACACACCATAGCACAGGATTAAAAAAAACAAACTGATGTTCGGGGAGCAGTCAAACAGTGAAACAATCAAAGCTGGAGGTTCGGGAAAAGATTCAGAGCTTGCAGTATATGAAAGAGTCACCCTGATGTTTAAGGTGTCAGAGCCAGCTCTTCAGGAAGTAGTCAGGTCCTAATTGTTCGGGTAGGAGTCAGAGCCTGATGTTCAGGAAAGAGTCAAGGCCTGGAGTTCAACCCGAATGGAATATTACGGAGTCTGAGTAGAATGTATAGGAAGGGTCCCCATTGTTAGCACTATTATTTATATTCATATAAAATAATGTCTCGATCGGTGAATTTAAAAGAAAAAATTATTCTTCCCCATTGATACCATTTATTATATTCATATAAAATATTTAATCAGTGGTCAACCTAGGTTATTTAATCTAACGTACACAAACATGAAAGAAGTAAATAGACACCATTATTATCATAAACAAAGACTGCTGTCAGAGGGGCCTGATCGACCTAGGTTATTTTATCTAACATACACGGACATGAAGAAGTAAATAAACAAACACCCTTATTAACATTAATAATGAAGACAAATATGGTACTTTTAATAGAAATGTTACATTTTTACTCCAGGGAATGGAGAGGTAGTGCAGAGTTTAGGGGAGGCCGGAGATAGTGTAGCCAGGGTGAATTGACAACCATGTACGTGACATCTTTTACTCCTGGCAACTGTAGAAGGAGGGCGACTGGAGAAGTGATCCCCGTGCAACGCCAATAGGTACGTATATAGTATGCGCACCGGGGCTGTAATAGGTACGTATATAGCATGTGAACAGGGATGGCGATAAGTAAGTACATACCATGCGCACCTGGGCGACAATAGATACGGATTTAGCATTCACACCAGAGTGGCGATAGGTACTTATATATTATGTACCTATATAGAAGGCACAGACAGAGGTGGTACTTTTTATAGAAATATGTCATACTTTTGCCCTGGCCAACGTAAGAGGAATGGTGGAGAAGAAACAGCTTTCGCAAAAGGCAAAATGAGAAAGTAGTTGTTAAATTGGGCGACCAGAGAAGAGAAAAGTAGAAAGATAAAGAGACGGCTATAAAGAAAGGGAGAGAAATAGAAGTTTGAATATAAAGATGTTACACACGCGATTTTTCTTCTATTCTATAACCTGAGCAACGCCGGGTAGCCCTGCTAGTAATTATATATATCGTAATATTAAAATACGAACTAATATGTAATATTCGTGTCAGGTTCTTGACATTATTAGGTATTTTCTTTCTATTTTAAACTTGCGAGAAACCCTGGAAGCTGTCTCTGTATCCTCTTTCCTTATCATTGCTGGTTTGTCTCAGGCCCCTAAACTAGACCCTACATAGTTTCTACTCTATATCTAATGATCTACCGGAGAATATCATTCTGAAGATAAAAATATATGCTCATGAGGCCACTCTTTTTTTCTGGTATTTTTTCTCTCTGATTCCTTTTGAAATCACTTAAAATAAGCAGCTGATATTGAAGTTTATTTAGTTCGGTGGTGGATTGGAGTACGGAATTTCTGGTTGTATTTACTTATGCTAAAGAATAACTCGTGTCGTTCAATCGCAGACGTGCCTCTTATTTTCCTAAGATTTACATTGATGGATGTGTACTTCAGGACCAATTTACTCTGAAACCTTTTGTCTTTTTTTCCTCATGTAATCTTGCTACAAGCCCATACCTTAGATGTGTCTGCTTATCGTAAAATATGTTCTCCTTATTGCTCTAAACATTTCTCACACGTGAAGTAATTCACTATATCTACAAATTCACTATCATATATTGTATAGAGTACTATTGTTATATATATGCTGGCAAATATTTGCCTAATTTGAGAGTCGTGATAATGTTCAGAAGCGGATATGTAATGTGATTGGCCCCACACGGCTTTGAACGTTTTCTGTAACAGATGTTATGTTCCGTGTCTCGGTATGTTCTATTAATACTATAATGGCATGTTTGAATTGTCTGATCTATTTTCTGCTTCCTTTATTTCAGCGGGTTTGATTTGCTTGTGTGATGGTCTTTACCAATGCGCTGTTTTTATTCCTTTCTTATAATGCAGCTTCCTAGTCCGGTAGCTTTTAAATAAATGTAGGATAATGCTGATTGTTTTCCCCTTTGATATAGCCTTGGCCTTTTTAAGACTAACGTCGATAGGCATATCCTGTTTTAGCAATAATTATATTTAGTTTATTTAAACTCCTTACACCGTGGCTTAATAATTCCGAAATATGTTTTAATCGAAACTGTCATTAAAAAAACATGTTTCAGAATTATTTAGATGATAATTGGTCATTTATATTATTTGGATTATTCGGACTACTGTTCTCATCTGATATATTATTCTTACGCTCTTTCGGTTAATGTAACCTCTGGTCTTCGTCAGGTGCGTTTTGGGATCTTTAAGTCGCATTCTGGAATCTGTTCGGAATGTCCACTAATACCCGTGGCGGAACGGATGAAGTTGATAAGTAATAATCACTTCTAAGTTACAGTCTTCTGAAGGTGTAAAGTTCAAGCCTCAGTACGGCTGATACTTACAATAAAATTGCGAATAACCCAAGATCTCTACACGGCCATGGCTGACAACACGAGAGGGAGATACTCTGGCGGATTTAATAGATGGTTCCGTTTTAAACTCCGTACAGACCCCCGAGTTCGTCATAAAAATTCTCGAATTCGACAATACGCACCTTAAAAAGGTAACAGGTTACATCGGTCGAAACGTTAAAGGTTATCTGAATAATTTTAATAATACAGCTTCAGAGCATTTCACATGTATAGAGTTTACATATCTAGTATTCGAATTCAGTTCGTATAAGATTAAAATGCCCGATTGTTAACGTGTTGATCATTCTGAGAAATGCAGTGCTATTTATGACTCTTATCGTGTGGTAAACTCCGACCATTTGTGCGATGTGTTAATGAGTTGTAGGTTTACATCATTCCAAAATATTTGGACTGCTTGGTTTTACATATACGGTTCACAATATATATCCACTGGTGTGTTGAGTGAAAACGATAATGAGTTGCACGAATCCCTCCGCAGTTAACATGTTGGATGATATATATTTATTTGCCTCAGATATCAGCTTAAGACATCTACCCGATCATGGCTGTCAAAAAAAAGCAAGCTTACTCGTCGATTAAATAAATAGTAGCAATCAAAATGCCGTAGTTCTACATACAGACCTTCAAGTTCGACTAAGCACAGCTAGATAATGTCAGAGGTTACATCGACCGAAACCTTGTGAGAATACAATCTAGAATTATATCAGTTGTTTGTATGCTTAACATAATACAATACTTTGATGAGTGTATCTCATTCTTATCAAAGAATGAATAATATTATCACAGGGGTATGTGTTCGCGCCGGAACAGGTTTATTGTATTTATAACTTGAAAATTGTGACAGACTCCCATTAAATAGATGATCCTTCACTCAGATGTACATATTGGGAAAATGATATATATTAGTCGTGTTAACCCGCCGTTGCAAGAGTTGGGATACATTAGTGATTGGAAGGTTTGTTAGGTTTGCAATATGAGACAAAGCAAAAAAAAAAACGTTATCGCGGTAATGTTTAAGTAGCAAACTCATTTCAAAAACAAATAGCATCTTTTTTTACGATGTCCAATGTTTCGTTTTTAATCTTTTCAAGAGACGATGCTATTTTTTTTTCTAATTTTTGAAGTTTTATTCCGAATCGACGTCTCAGCGAAAATGTGAGTATCCTAAAAAAATACTTGTTTATTCTCAAATAAATCTTTAACTTGATTTGACAAATCAAAACCAATTCGTCGTTTCTTAATTCTTTTAAATGTTACACATACCCATAACAGTAATAATTGGAATGAGTGAATTGTTTTTAAATACATTATTCAATGGGGTGTTGGATTTTACTTTCTATTAACCAAGAACATTCTATGTGTAAAATATATTTCCATTTTTTAACAATCTAATATATTTAAATTATTTTAAGTACCTAACTGATACTTACTTCTAGTGACACCAGATTAAATAAAAGGGAAAATTATTCGGATTCTCTATCTGTTAGTATATCTATTTCATAACCCACTAACATACATTGATGTACATATACATATATATATATATATATATATATATATATATATATATATATATATATATATATATGCAAATTACTATATCATACGGTAGTCTTAAGGGTAATATATTATTATTATTATTATTATTATTTCATTATTATTATTATTTATGTATGTATATATTAGTGATATTTTAAGCTGACTTATTTCGACACGTTATTATTGGGGAAATGGTCGTATAATCAGAACCATTGGAGAGCCATAAATATTATAACTGTCCTGTTTTTAAATCTCCGAAACAGTTACATGGTAAACAGCTGATGATCCCCGTGTTAATAGTAGACGCTTAAGGGCTCCTGTTTTTGTTTCACTCTTAGATAATTAACCAAGAAAGATAAAAAGCCCCCCCTTTTTTTTCTACTTATATATTTTTTCATTTATTAATTTTCCAACGAATGTTAAGTCTGCAATATCTTGGGTTTAGTTAGTTTGTCTGGGAATTTAAACTGCATTTTACATTTTTTTAATGACTCAAAGCCTCTTTAGACTATATATATATATATATATATATATATATATATATATATATATATATATATATATATATATATATATGGGTGTCTGTGTTTGTGCATATACACTGCTTTTCAACACCGTACTTTTTATCGTAAGTTATATTTCTCACATTCTCTGAAAATTACATTTATTTTAAAAAGCTAATAAGATTATTTCATCTGCATTTGCGTAAACTGCGTTCATTTATTCGAGATATATTTTGCAAATTCTTATTGCTTCGGGTGAATCACAGATATGTTTCATTTAAAAGCAAATGGTTTCTATTACTGCTGCATATTTCAGATGTGTATATTTAAATGTAGGCTAATCTCTTATATTATTTCTCGGAAAAAACGATTTTACTTGATGACATAGCAGGTACATTTTGGTTGCGTTTTCCGATCAAAGATTATTTTCATTATGAAAATGTCTGGCAAGTTCTAACATTTGTAACCACATATATTCTAAAACTACATTGACAACTTTACATTAATACAAAACATCTACCCGTGTTTTCATATACTAAACACACATCCCACTAAAAAATATACAAGCAAAACAATATATACATACATATGCATATATGAACACATATACATGTTTATACATAATTGGACACAAACTAGCGGGGGATAATACTGGGGCCCATCATATGGCTCAATAAGTTGGGATTGTGGGGCTTAATGTACATTGCCCAATACATTTAAGTAGAAAGTCTAGTATGACCTGCTCACAACTGAAATCATACATTTAGTGATAAGTTGATTATGACCTGCTCACAACTAAAATAATACATTTAAGTGATAAGTCAAGTATGCCCTACTTACAACTAAAATGATACATGTAAGTGATCAGTCGATTATCATCTTCTCACAACTTTAATAATACATTTAAGTGATGAGTTGATTATCACCTGCTCACAACTTAAATAATACATTTAAGTGATGAGTTGATTATGACCTGCTCACAACTGAAATAATACATTTAAATGATGAGTTGATTATGACTTGCTCACAACTGAAATAGAACATTTAAGTGATACGTCGAGTATGACCTGCTCACAACTGAAATAATACATTTAAGTGATGAGTTGATTATGACCTGCTCACAACTGAAATAAAACATTTAAGTGATAAGTCGAGTATGACCTGCTCACAACTGAAATAATCCACACTAAACTTCCAGACACATTCAAGTCTATTTAAACGATGTCACAGTTATACAGACCCCAAAATTATAATCATACTTGAGAAACCTGACACACGTCGACTCAAAATAAATTGGAGTTGAAGTAGCATGCTGTAGTTTCATACATCACCCTTCATATGTGTATAAAAAGCAACAGTGTCATGTTATTACTTGAAATGTTAACAATTTCTACGCTCAGAAATGTTCTTATGGGAAAAAATATGTATTAATTATGTTACTTTAGGGGTAAGTGTTTTAGCAATGAGTCACCATTTATCATTAGCTCAAATAGTTTAAGATAACCGTAAAAGGGATGGGTGGATTGACAGTTAAATTATGATGAATGTTATGACCTACTGAAAATAAAATTCGACACACTAAAACGATGTTAAAAACGTCGCAAATAGAATGTTTTGGTTATAGGACAAAACAAGGAAAAAGCGTCCGTTGTGAAACCTCTGAATGTAAACGTTAGGTGTCAATTTGACAAGTAATTACCCATGTATTTAAAGAAGGACGTTGGCTACAATGGCTTGAATGCTGTAAATGTAATCAACAAGATGAGATAACAAGAGAGTATAATCAAACTAATAAAATTAAACAATTTAAATCGAAATAGTTTTGCTATACAGACGCTAGTTTATTTATTTCGATTATTTCGAATTGTACGACCGGTTTGAATAGTTCCCTGAACACGGGCGATTTCGTTAGGATGAAACGTATACGTAGCTAGATCATCACATTATTTATTATTTAATAATTAGTCATGTTTCCTTTTTAGCCTGGCCGCATGAGAGAAATAATTCAAGCCGTGTAATTTAAGTTAAATGCAAGTAACTCACTACGTGATTTGCTGAAATCTGTTAAGACGGCTGCTTATGTTGTCCGCCTGAATTTGCATCAATAGTACTTATATTTCTAAGTGTTACATAACAGTTCGAATTTGCTTCATTATCTAAAGCTCTCGGATTTGAGTTAATAGCGACTCGTGTTTCGGGGTTAGAATGTCTAAACAGTTATCTATACACTGAAGCTTCAGTTATTACGAAATCTATTTGTATGTGGATAATAATTAAATAGGTATTGTAAAATATATATATATATATATATATATGGTTATATATATATATATATATGTATATATATATATATATATATACATATATACATATATATATATACATTTATATATATATATATATATATATATATATATATGTATATATATATATATTAGTGGGTTTAGGAAAACAATTTTTTCTTTGTATGGAAAACAGTAACATTTATAATAGGAGAACAAGCAATGAAAACTGTTAGCGCGGTGGTTTGTAGTAGAAAAGGTCAATTAAAAAAATAATGATCTTTTTTTTTTATTTACGATGCTCAATATGTTTTACTTCGTAATCTCTTTAAAAGACGATGCTATTTTTATAACTTTTTGAAGTTTTATTTCGAATCGGCTTCTAGGCAAAAATGTAAGTATCCTGGAAAATCGACTTGTTTCTTAGCGATATCGTCGAATGGAAACGTATTTACTTTATTTAATTATGTTTTGGGTAATAATTAAATAGGGTTGTTGGTGGGCGATACATTTAGAGAATAATAGCGATGTAACATATGCAGACCCAATTAGTTACACTTGTACGAAATCACATGATATTTTAGAATAAACACGTCGTGTTCTCCTCCGTCTGGTCAGATCTATCTAGACATAACTATTTGTATTATTTTGTTCTAATCCAGAGCGCCGTTTTGGGGAAATTAAGTTTCCTCATGTGATGATTTACTTAAGTTTAACTACTGTGTCTCTACATAGCAAGGTCAAAAACTACTCGAGGATAAGAGTACATGCGACAGAAACGATTGTCAGCCAGAAAGTAAATAAAAACATGATAGTACTAATATCAATGTATATTCTGTCATGGGCGAATCACGTTATATTTTTTATTTTTCCTCAACGTAAATTCAACGTAAAATCAAGGGCCCAATTTATGGCAAAAATGTGAATTCTATATCAAATACATAGATATATTTGTGTCCAATCAAGCTTATTCCACACTTCCCAAATGTTGAGTTAGTAAAGCAGTGAAGTCCACTAATTTTTTCCTCTCCCCAATTGGCCACTTTATCTTATTTATCTTACATTGTGGGAGACCTAGGTTAGTTCTTTTACTTAGATTAAATCACTTAGAGAAGGTGCACAGTTCCTCATATTAGCCAGTGCGTAGCCATCTCCATGGGATCTTATTTGAGACTTCGAATCCTATGACATTTTTAATATTTTTTCAGGATTGACTTGTAGTGTAAAGCATACTTGTGTGAGGTTGTCCTGACAAACTCATGTGCAGAAAGACCGAATACACTAGACGATGGTGTTTACTAAACATTCAAACTCTGTATTAGTGTGTCTTATAGATACGTAAGCCTCGCGAACCGTTACATTTTCTGTCGGAGTCACAAAACATCGTCGGGTACATATACCAGTCGGTTTCGTTTAAATCAGTCTGATCGGTGATATATTCTCTTTTTCGCCTCGAAAATAGTTATTTATTGTAATGTTCATACTTAGCTGCGTTTATCAGATACTTATTTTCACAGTTATTGGTTTTAGAGAAAAGTTTCGTATCTCGACATTAGTTAAATAAGTAGCGTGATCTTACCCGATCATTATAAATGACCGGTTATTTGTCGTATTAGAGAGAACAATTGAGAAATGGATCGGTTTCGCGTCTACAAACTAAGCGTTTACGATACTACAAGTCGATGATTGATATCACATTTCTTAAAGTCCGTATGCAATCTAATACCGAGTGTTGTTCATCTCCAACTAATTGAGGTGACCGAAGGGTATCAGCTGACCCGTGAACTTTCACCTACTTCTTAAGCAGCTGTTCGTATGCATGCTTGGGATGCCACTTTCGATTTGATGTTATCAACAGCGGAATTGCGGTCACTACTTTAATTACCTTTAAGGTTAACATTTCTATGATGAGCTTTTTTTAAACCATGGTTTCATTATGAGTTCGTTGAAGCAACCATACGCATAGTCTATGTTAATGTCGTGTGATGTTATTTCAAATGCAAGATGTATGGAAAGCGATTAAATTTATATAATACTCGCTATACTATTTTAGATTTTTAATTGTAATTTTCATTGTAATAATGAGGCACTACATCTTAAGACAAAACGCTAGTCAAAGATAATGTGCAATGAGAGTTATTGATTGCCACTTGAATAATAAAGATATCTCAGAAATGTGTTAAAAAATAGTAATATAGTGAACGGAATGTGATAACTTCTGATAACAGGTTTTGTTGATATAGGAGTTAAATACGACAATGTTATATACGGCAGAGAGACAGTCACGTCGTAATGCGTTACATATATGTGATGTTGTTTCTGAATTAACTTTGTTCATTAGAAATTCCATTTAAAGTTAGGCATATAGGGGTAGGCAGTCGAGTTAATTGCAGTTGTGCTAATAGGACGGGTGCTTTCTGTTGGGCTTAGAATGTATCCTTTATGTGTCAAAGCTATTTATATTTAAGAAACAAAAAAAATAAACAAATTAATTGATCCTATGCGATATTAGAGTGAATACTTCAGTCGAAGTCGAACTAAGTTCTTTCAGCGGCAATCCCCAGATATATCAGCAATATCACATATGATAATGGATCGGACTCGGTGATGATTTCATAATGAGTACAATATAATCTAGCATAGTAGAATAATACATGTATTTACGAATTTTAATGCACACCACCGTGACTCGTTGGGATGCTCCAGCGGTACCGATGCAGCTAGGAACACTACGTCGCATTTCTTCTCCGATCAAGACCTCTCATAGACTCTCACTTGCGGGCCAGCAAGCATCAATTCTCCACCTGTTCTTGACCTCACCACCCGAGGCGTGTGTGTCGAATGCCTATAGCCGTCTCGGAAACTCTGGTTACGTTGTAGTAATGATACTTATCATTTTAAAAACTCGTCCAAAAGCTGAAAAGCCGTTGCTCAAAACGACGAGAAACAATGACCAGACTGATTTTGAATCCCTCAGCGACAACATCACCGACGCCCAATGGAGTGAAACCTTATCACTCCCTGCTGATCAGTGTGAAAATGAGCAAACGAAATGGGTCAAAGCATGCATTGATTATTATGTCCCCACGCGAAAATTATTCAGCAAACCCCATTCCCATCAATATTTCACTTAAAAATGTGCAGCTGCTATTGCTGAGAGGCAGAAGGCATTCCAAAAATTCGGCCGTCATAACTTAACTACAATTACACAGAACTGTATAAAGCCAATAAATAATTGCAAACTAGTCATAGATGAAACAAAGAGAAGATATACAGAGATAACCAAAACAACACATTCAGTCACAGAAACCGTGTTCTCGTGATTTCTGGAAAATCTAAAATAGTATGATGAACAATGATCAATCGCTATCAATTCACAGCGATGTTGTTTGCACTGCAACTGATAAGGCAAAACTACTAGCAAAGCGTTTCGCTTTAAACTCAACTTTGGACTCAGCAAACCACCACCTCACTGAATTACCATTGCGAGCTGAAGCTATACTTGAGAACCTAGTAATTACCCCATTTCATGTCAAAGTCATCATATAAAACCTTGACACATCAAAAGCCTGTGGGGTTTATCTTATACCAGTAATAGTAATAAAGAAATGATCTGCTGAACTGGCACCTGCTATCTCCAAACTATACAACAAATGACATGGTAAATCTTATTTACCTGATAGTTGGAAAATTGCCTCTGTGGTATCAGTATTCAATACTTTTGGAGATAGAAATGATCCTCTAAACTATTGCCCAATCTTTGCTAACATCTTTGAATCATTAATGTATCCAGATATAGTCCGGCACCAAGTTAATGCTAACCTTCTTTCTGATCATCTATTCGGATTTAGACAAGCACGATATACCGCAGATGCCATAACGATCATCTCTGAATGCATATATCATACACTAGACAAGGTGAAGCTAGGGAAAACGCGCTTGATATATCCACGGTCTTTGACAAGGTATGGTATGTAGTGCTTCCTATAAAACTGCACTCATATGGTATTACTGGGCACCTATTTAATATAATGAAATATTTCATAAAAACAGGAAAGATCCAGGTTGTCGTCGATGGCCGTTCGTCTAAGCAACATGACATAAATGCTGGTGAACCCTAGGGATCCATATTTGGCAATCTACTGTTCCTGATTTCCATACCCCCCCACTGATGTCATTGAGACTGAGATAGGGATATTTTCTGGCGACACCACGCTCTACTCTCCTCATGTGGGCACAACTTACGCGCACAGTTCTGAGACAATCGCTGAATCTTTTGAAAATGACCTCGAGTCCGTAGTGGAGTGGGGTAAAAAATGGATAGTTACCTTTAATGACGCAAAGACAAAGCTACTTGCCTTCAATAACTACAAGAAACCTCTTCACCCACCGATTGTCATGCCAAATAACGCCTTACATGAGAGTTCATCATTCGAACTCTTCGGCCTTACTTTCACAGATAACATGCATTGGAATAAATACATTCAAGATATTGCAAGGGCTACTGGGAAGAAGGTGGGCTCCCTCTACTGTGCAAGTAAACTTCTCACACCTGACGTTATTCTGTATTTCTTCAAAGCCAGCATCCACCACTGCATGAAGTATTGTTGCTACATCTGGGCCGGTGCATCATCCAGTAGTCTCTCCTTTTTAGACAAGGCCCCCAAAAGAGTCGCCAACTTAATAGGTCCTTCACTATCCACTAAGCTCAAGCCCCTGTCACATCGCCGCAATGTTGCTTCCTTGTGCCTGTTTTAGTAGTACTTCAATGGATTGCGCTCTGATGAACTTACTGATTTGGTGCCCACTCACGACGCAAATTCACTAGACCAACACGACAATCTGCCAAATCCCAAGGCTTTCCGCTCCTAAATCTGTTTTCATCTTTCTGCTGGGCCATCGAACTCCTAACCCTGCTCCCTGTTTTCCTGACGGTACTGACATGCAGCAATTTAAAACTAATGAAACATACATCTCACTGCGCAGCTCTCAATTTAAGGTTATCCCCCCCCCAAAAAAAAAAAAAACTCTCACCCTTTTTCTCAGTAGCCCCTTACGTTTACCGTGGCGACCTGACTTGTTTTGGGTGATCTATTTTAACAAAAATATTTAAGCTTTCCTCAATTGTTCATCACAACTTTTACAATGACAAGTTGTGTGTTACTAACAAGAACACATACATATTTACCAACTTCTAATGACAAAATGTTAAACATGAAATTAAATGAAAGCAAATATATTTTGACCCACTTTGACGCTATTTATATTACATATACATTTCTTTATCCTGAAGGATACACATAGATTATAATGAGAACATTTGATAATTAACTGACAAAAAGCCTGTTGAAATAGTAATCCTGTAAAGGATTAAGGCTACATGTTGGTCTTTTTAGTAGACGTAGAATGAAAATGAATATGGAAACCAATATGTATAAATAGTAGATTAGAATACATGTAAATCCCAATCTGAGTTACTAAAAGATATTATTTATTTTTTTGCCGGAAGCCGAAACTAAACTATTACTTTTATTACTGAATTATTGTACTTTTATTTCAAATGGAGTTTGGGATATGTATGTCTAAAGCCGAAACTATATTATTACATTCATGAAAGTGCGTACTTACCTTTAAATTCACAATTAATCATCGATAATGTCACACTCATTCTATTGGCATGATAATATCCTCCCAGTCATAAGGTTCGACATTATGTACTATCTTTTCTGCTTTCATGGGTATATCTTCAAATTTCATAGTACTATAACCGTCTTAGAACGGGTAAAATTAATTCCTCTAACAGAAGATTTTTACGCCACTTTTTTGCCACCGAACGAAAATAAAAATCAAGATATAATGCGACAAAGCCTTACGTCTAAAATCTGTATTCAAAATGTAATCCAAACGCATTATATGATGTTTTTATGGAAATATCTAGAATGTCACCATTTATATTTAGAGTCTTCAGAATCAATTGAATTTCGTGGAATCGTGCTTAACATGTGTCTAATGAATATGGATACAATGTAATGCAAATCTAGAAATGTGTGCCTCAGTGCATATATTACTTCTAAGAAGGTGTTCATGAACCCAAAACAAAATTACATTTTTTGGGTTATTTTTTATTTGAGTGCAAATTAGCTATGGTAAAAAAAATCACAAATATCGAATGCATCTGAAATTTCACGAAAGGTTTTACTACCTAAGTTTCCGCACGGATTAATTAACGTGGAATAATAATAACCTGCATTACCACTCTTACACCTAGCAGCTTCCTTTTAAAATTCATAATAATATCTTAACTTCTTGAGTGAATCGTATACATAAAAATATATGCAAAATATATAAACAAACCTATATTTATATGAATACATTACAGCATCCTCATGTATTACGGAATGCTTAAGTAACTTGAGAATTGTTGATATCTTGTAACGCGTATACACAACATGTAATCTATTTATTTTACTGGTGGGTATTTCACGAGTATTATTATTATAATTTGGTGTTGATTACTTCTTAAGAAAACACCAATCTTAATAATTATCTCTGTTTGGAACCATACGCATCCAGATGCACAATTATCTCAGATATTACATTGCCAATGGTTTACATTTGTGAATAATTGTTTAGCGGTAATATTGTGTATTCCCCTTTGCACTAATTATATGTATGTAATAATCCGGAGGGTTTAATTAAATTTGGCGAGATTTCGAAACAACAGTTTCGGAGTGACCATGAATAGCATTACGTGTTACATAATGCATTTCCTTCGTTTACCGAGTTTCCGGATTAGAGTACCGTATATAACAAATACGCAAAACAACGCTGTGCATTAGGACTAAGTATTATCACAGGAATCTCATCACATCTCATTATGCACGGACGATAATAGTAACAATCATATAATTTGAAACATGTGTCTCATAAACCTAGGAGATTAAAATCGTTGATTACTAGAATTCCACTTAATATATGCAAACTATTAAATATTGTATAACAAACAAGCCTTTTCAAGATAATAACCGATATAAATGACAGCTTGGTTCGATTATATAAATCATTTTCTCTCGTATAAAACATCAATATTTTTAGATGTGTTACAGGACCTATTGAATACATTACTCGCTGTCTGTTTGACTAAACTACCTGAGTAATAACCATTGATTATTTCTAATCAAGATTAGAGTGATAAAGAGAGAGCTCTCCTACACGAGTTTATTCACTCGTGTTTCATCGACTTGTGGTAATTCGTCTTCTTTGTTATTATATTTGGGTACTTAACGTTGCTTATTTAGTACGGAGTCTTGTTGTCCTTCTCATTGCGTATTATACTGTACAGTAAGTTTCATGGTCGGTAGTGTCTTTTCGAATTGTTTCTGAACGACTTTTTATCCCGTTATAAATGTTAACGTATGTGAAACAAACTGTTTATTGGCGATTATTATGTTTGGTTTCCTATGATGACTTTGTCTCTTATCCAATACAGCGCAGCACGTGAAATGGAAATATAGTGCACAGGAAAGATATGGCTGGGCATGTGGTCGCTTTAAACGTGACATCTAGAATATGAAATATTCGTAATGTTTCACCTAAATGTATTGAAATAAATATGAAAGTATATATTTATATCAATAGATGTAACATATTATTCATCCGAATTTTTTTTTAATAAATAAGAGTTTAATACGCGTTATGTGATGAGCTTCTTGTTATATCAGGTGTAGACTATTTATATTTAATTAGATGTTGTGGATAAACGGACCGATAAATTGAAGACAACTATTACCGGTCAGATATGTGTCATTAATTTCAAAAATGTTACACTGTTCAACTAACAATGCAAGCCTTAAGTCTCACTAAACGAATTAAGTTATATATATAAGAACATACATTGATCGTACTTGCAAGGTTATTACCTATGAAATCTTACTACAGGAAATAGAAATACGTTAGCGAGACGACGTTTTCGTGTTTATATGTTTGCATTATTTCATGATAATAATACTGTGGCCTTGAAAATAATAAAAGTGTGTCAATGTTAATAACATCATCAAAACTGACTATTTTATTCCTTCAAAACAATTGTCATTGTCACTAATATATTTCTCCTCATCTATTTATTTTAAACTTTCAATTCACGTATCTATAAAACAATAAATATCCCCTTCCTTCTTTCTGCAAAAGAATTATCAGCTACATATTACTTAAATAAATCAAACGAGTGCCCTTTTCGTATATGTATATATTTGAAATTGTAATGATTCGATGTGTGCAAATCACATTAAAATAAAAGGATTGCAAAGAGTATGTTTCCAAACTGCTTGAGTAAACGGAATGACAAACATCGATTTTCGAATAACCCATAAAACACTAAATATGAATTTAAAATTCGGAAACCCCGTAGCGCCATCAAATATATTCCAATTACATAGCTCATGCTTGGCGATAGAAACAATCTCATTTTCTTTCACAATGGATGTACTAATGAGCATTTATGTACAAAACATAATCAAGCATAACTATTCTCTCTTTGTCTGTGCGTGGCTCCCTCTCTCCGTCTCTGTCTGATTTAATAACATGCACACGCACGCATACACAACGTACTATATAAATGTCAGAGTGTTCGTGCACTGAGCCATATTACAGAACATAACATAATTAGAGACCAAAGCAGATGACATCATTAATATTTAAATACAAAAAAGCTAAATGGAAAACTATCACAGGTGACATAACAGAATAATGTATCATAGCTGATATGTCTTTGTTTTAATATGTAAACGGACGAATTCTTACTGTTAAAGACGCTTATATTAGGTAAGATTAAAACACCTATCATTAAAATTACTCTTTTTCAAATCAATTGCGATTTAGTGTCACTTTTTTTCCGTGACTTTTTTCTATGACTTTTTCTGGTTGTTTTCCATAAAAAGTTTCTGTGACTTTTTGTACGAGTTTTTTCTTTGATATTCTAATTGTTAGATTAGATGTTAAACGTTTACCATATAGATGCAAGTGATTAATTAAAATATCTTTTTTTTTAATTGCATTTTAGGCGAGCGGACGATCTTATCTTTTAAAACTGTGAGAGATTGGTGATAACCTACGTTAATACCAAGGCGTATTCTCATATAGATTACTCGAATGAAACCATAATAAGCAAGACACTTACTAGTCAGTTCGTTATTACAATAGGGTGTTGATAATTACAAGAATTACAATAATTCTATAAAGGTAAACACGTGAATAAGCGATATCAGTATATTTCGACATGTTTGCAATCGGAATATAATTGGCATTTTATTAAATATAGTCGTTTCATTTGGACGATCACATCTGTTCTTCAAAACCTTAAACAAGCTGCATATTCTCTATGTTCGTTTGCGTTCATCTAAGCTAAGCTTATTATATTTTTAAAAAGCTACATATTAATGATTCTGCATTTTTTTGTACAATCGGGCGGTAAATAGAATCATCAAAGTCTACTCCAAGTAGATACACTTTTTCTTTTTTATCATTTTTGTGTGAAATTAAAGCTTCCATCAGTAACCTTGCAAATAAATGCTATTTTTTAAAGATAATTGAAGTGAACAATGCAGGTGGATTGTAGACAACTTATCGACCTGAGTTATCGGTTCGTGTACTACTAGTTATACAGGACTAACATATATATATATATATATATATATATATATATATATATATATATATATATATATATATATATATATATATATATATAAGTAAAGAGACAAATGGGGGGCGAGAGACAGAACGACATCCGCCATGTTTACTCGATTGAAATACAAGGTTCTGGTAAACTATACTAATCTGCACATTATTGATATTGATTTTCTGGGCATAATCGCCATTTGTGTGTGCTTGTAGATAAGCATAAACAAATATACATACGTTTTTTCTTTACTTTATTTACTCCAAGCAAGACACATAACCACATATTCGTAACTAGCTAATGAGAATATAGGGTCAAATGTAAAACCTAACCTAGTGTTACCATTTAAAGAGGCGATGTATAAGTATTATACTAATGTATCGTACTCGTACCAGTCTCTAGTTGAACCCTACCACAAAAAAAAAATGATAAAGCAGGAAAAAAGAACAATGTTGAAAATTACATGATGTTATACTTCATATCAAATTATCGTTTACCATATGGATATACAATCGGGAGTTTCTAAATATAGCGTTGAAAGATTAGCACGCTTAAAATTCAAATATGCAGTGTAATGTTCTTCACGGCAAAAATGGCATCTGTGTTAACATATCAACATTAAACTGTCTTAAATATGTTCGTAAGAAATCCATGTTTAAGATCAACATGTGTGAAAAAGATCCGCTATATTTGAGCAATTAGAAAATGAAATGTTCACCTATATATATATATATATATATATATATATATATATATATATAATAAACTATAAACTAACAATATAAATATAGTTATTACAATCAATGAGATTTGGATAACATTAAGTAAGTGATTAACATTAAAGATAAGCATGTCCTACGAAATTCAAATCAATATTTAAAATTACTGAAATCATTTATATTTAAGATCAGTACGTTTTAAACTTTCAAACCAAATTGTTTATCAAAATAACAGAATCGATTAAAAGATAAGCATGTGTAAAATATTCACGTCAAGTTGTTTTTTTAGAAGATTATCGAAATGATAATCATTTTTAATGAGAATCCTGAAATACCTTTTTCAAGTTATTTAGCTCACAAATAAGCGCAGGTTACAAGTCTGCATATTATTCGATGTAAGCAAGAACATGTTCTATAAATCTTGTTAGCGTGGCGGAGAACGTTTTGTGTCTTACTTTATGTTTGTTTCAATTAATCACTTAAGTTTTCTAAAATTGGCCTAGCTAGTTCACTTCAATTACATCTAAATTCATCGTCAGGTTCTCAAGGTTACACACAAATCCGTTACACTTAAGTCGATGCCAAAAGTGACGCCAAAAGTGATACGAAAGCGCCTCTCATTTCCTAGTGAATTTACCATTTGAAAAATGTATTCATACAGACCATCCTTAGTTAAGTGTTTCCTTCAGAACATTAAGGTGTATGTTCCGTCAAGTGATTCATTTTATTGCATTGTCAGTGTCTGAGCTATAAAGCTGTAAGCAATATATTTTTCAACGTCGCAGCACTAGCGCCCGAAAGTACACCGCAGAAAACGGCGTATAAAAGCAACTCCAAGCTATGTTGGTTGCCTTTAAATGTTTATAATAGCTTTCAATTCTAGCTATCGTGGCAAACACGAATAGATCATGTTACGTATAGGATTCGCAACGTTAAAAATACGCTATCATAACAACCCGGTCCGATCTCTCGATAGAGGTAAAAACCTCTTTTAACGTTTTTGCTAAATGCGTGCAATAATTTACGCAACTCTTTCATAACGCCCTGTTTACGTACTTTCTAGTCTGAACACGAGTCTGGGTTAACCACTAAAACAGCATGAAATCCGCATCACCAAGCAAACATATTTAACGTTAATTACGCATATGACCTTGTTTTGTACAACACAATAATTGATGCTTCACGCAAACTTCTCAATCTTATTAATGAAACGACTAGCTAATTATAATTAAGTAACGGAATGTTTATGGGTACATAAAAAAATAAAATAGGTTAACGTGTCAAAAGATAGATGGGTAGTTGTTTCGATGTAGACGTAATTGTTATAACGAAGGTACTGCGGTTGTCGAACAGTTGTGTAACCTTTGGGAATACCAATGGAGCTAAGCCTGGATGAAGTATGTTCAGGGAACATCTGTTTTTACTATTCAATAGAACGTTACTACTGTCGACCAAGGTAAGAGGATATCAGGTATGTACGCAGTGTGATGTTGTATAGAGCTGTAACCTTACCAGTGAGGGTTGAGGGCATGCGTTGCATGGAGAGAAATAATATAAGAATAATATTACGGATGTTTAATGTGACAGACTTAGTACTGGTGAAGTCAAAGGAATATTACATCTAGACAGTATAAAAGGATAGGTCCACGACAATAGACTTCGATAAAATGGCCACGTTAAAAAAATGAAAAAGTGTTCGAAAGTCAGACGTAGAACAGTTTAGCTAGCAGACTTAATGCACACAGTAGGCAGTGATAAAACATGGCTTGGCCAGTGACATGCTAATTTTGAAGTCTATTTTGTAAAGCAGTCTAACACATGCCACCATTTAAAACGGATGTTTAATCAATGACTATGATAATTATAGTGGGGGTGGTGGGGTGGTGTGGATGATGATGATGATGATGATGATGATGATGATGATGATGATGATCATCATCATCATCATCATCATCATCCACACCACCCCACCACCCCCACTATAATTATCATAGTCATTGATTAAACATCCGTTCATGATGATGATCTAATCAAATTAAGGGTTTTACAGAGGAATATGATTCTCGTCTAGGCAGGACTGATTGTGAAATCTTCAAACTGGAGGAGGATGATGATGATGATGATGATGATGATGATGATGATGATGATGATGATGATGATCTAATTAAACTAAGTGTTTAAGAATGCTTGTGAAATATTCAAAGTGTATAATCGTGCCAGAACGTTGTTAATTTCCCCTAATAAGTAGGATAAGTCTGTACAAAAATACATGTCGTTTATTTTATTATCCCATACATTAAATAAGCCCACTACTGGCTATTTTGAACGCTTTAATTTCCACACATTTCTTGCCCCGCCTAGAACGTTATTATATAAGTAATCAACTGGCGAATTCAAACTTATTTTTTGTATTTTCTGTTCACATCCGTACATTTGAACTATGATATTGTGGCGAACTTATATCCTGTCTTTATCTTTCCTAAGGTCACTTCAATATTATGAGTAATTGTTATTTATGTTAGTATATTTATACTTGGTGTCATTGTTATTTATGTTACTATGTAATTTCTAACCTTTGTCACGTTCATCGCTTCGAATATGGGAATATGCTAGTCGACCTTGTATGGAATTTCAAAAATAAACCCATACTGTGTCGGTTATATACGTTGTGTTACGCTGAGTCTTATGTTACAGTTTTTCAGAGTGTAACGGATACATTCGTGACCCAGGACATTATAACTAATGATTACATTAAAAAATAACACTTCGAACAAGCCATGGCTGACAGAACGAGAATACTCTATTCCCATTGATCTAATAAATGATGTAGTACTAAATTGCGAATAAGTTACTGAGTTTTACATAAATATCTACAGGTTTGAAAAGTTGCACTTGAAATTGATCGAAAGTTACATTGTAAGAAATGGTGTTAAGAAAACAAGATTTACACAGTACTCAGGAAAACACACGTTATACAAATTATGAACAGATTCGGATACAACAACATTAGCTTGCTAAAATTGCCGAACATGTTTTGGTTTATAATGTACGTATTATAAGATAAATTGTTATTTATATTTGACATAACTAAACATTATATACCTTCCTATGTTATATGGACTTGCAATTATGTAATGAAGCTCATTGTGCAATTAATGTTATTCATAACAATGGGGTAAAAGAAGAAAAATATGTCATTCAAATGGTTTATAAGGTCTGGGTAACATATTTGAGGACATATTTGAATATTCATCAACATAACTATATCTGAGAAAAGACACATTATGCATGTTTGTATACTGTCTGCACATATTCTTAAATGGCTATAGCTGACAAGTGTGTACCCGCACTTTGAGAAGTATTAGCTCAGATACTGGCTATGTCAATTGTTATCTTTAGCAAGCTGTTATCGTTCTATAGTTAGTACGATCAAATATTTTGTGAAAGTGCGTGAGAAAAATGCAAATTATAAGATTCGTATGATAGACTAGTAACTTCAACGAATACATATGTGTACTGTCTTTATTGGAAAACATATTATTTATCATGTTTGAAGCACATATAATTGTACAGCACCGCATTTATATTTGCCCTCTATCGTCCCCACTAACAGCTTTCCGGTCTTTGAAAGTATATCTGAGAAACTTGACCATATCGTGTATGCTCACCCCTCTGCCGTATGTGGATATGTAAATGTTAACAATGTTAAATAGCTAGTTATCTCAAACAAGACGGATGAAGAATGGACGGTCTTGTCACGATTTCTCCCTCGCCTACGGCCTAACACATATTGTTGACACACCCTCTCGCGTTCCCAATTCTGACGATCAATGTTAATGTATTCCTGATACTTTTCTCACAACTTGCCCTGAACGGTACTAATCCACCGTTATGTCTCAACTGAGATCTTCCGATTACTCAGTTGTCTCAATTATGATCATAACAACGTGCAACAAGATCGCTGATGTTCTCCTCCATCCCACAGTGAATTGATACCTGTTCGCTGACTTGGACAGGTTTATATCGAATATACTAGAAATGTCTTTACAGTATATGCTTGACAAGAATGTGTTCTCTATGGCAGTCGACTTAATTGATTGATTTACAATAAACATAGAGAATTTCAGACCCTCCAAGAAAATCCAACACAAAAACACTCAGCTGGTCATGGTACACCCTATTGTACACGGAAACCACTATCTCAATTGCTTTCAACTAAACAATTGTTCTAATACAAATCCGCCTTTGGGACTGTCAAAAAACCACTGCGAAAAGGTTATAGAACACGTGAGAGAGAAATATGCCAAATCCGTTAGGTCTAGACTATCTGAGAAGAGGCTATGCACCAACTAGTGTTGTCGAGTAACAAAAAGAGTCCTGAAAAGATGCGTAACCTCTATCCCAACCATCATCAACGGTCCTGACCGGATTTCCTCACACTCGGACAAAGCCAAACATGTTTAATAAACTTAGCATCAAACTCCACTCTTTGCGATCAGTGCCGCCTTCCTCATAATTTTCCACCTAAGACTGAAGATCCTTTGAGCAATATCCATATATGTGTCTGTGATGTTGCCAAACTTATCAATAACCTTGATTTCAGCTAAGCAACGTGCCCTCACAAAATTACAATCATAGTGCTTTAAAAGCTTAAATCGCTACTTGCTAACATTTGAATGCAGCTGTTAAAACGTTGTCTAAAAGAGAACTATCATACTCCCTGGGAAAACTTCGCAAGTGTGCTCAGTATTTCCAAATACTAGAGATCGGTCTTCCGGATATAAATGCAAACTAATTAGTCTGATGTGAGTCATGATTAAGTTTTCTCTGATGAATCGAGTACTTGTCAATAACCTAAGCAAATACAATCTACTAAATTACAAGTAATATGGTTTTCATCTTGCAAGATCAACTGATGTGCTGACTGAAATATAACATAGCATCAGTGAATCTATTGACGGGAGCTTTGTTTCTATAGCACTTACACTTGACATATAAAAGAGCTTTGATAGAGGTTGGCACAAAGGTCTACTTCATTAGCTTGCTAGCAATATAATATATGGAAAATGTCCTCCTATCTATTGTATTATCTTCTCTCTGATAGGTTCATACAAGTAGCCGTTGGCAGACAGAAGTCTGACGATCATAGTACCAACGCGTGCGTGCCTCAAGGATGAATTCGGAGCATATCCCTATTCTTGATCTTCAGCAACGATCTCCCAAATGATATTCTAACATCATACGTCGATATTTATGCACAACCATCTGTGGAAACATTTCGAAGAGCAGCAATGGGCAATACATATTTGATTCTCTCTCCTCAGGCTTTGGGCACGTTGTGCAATCGAATGAAAGGCGTCTGCTTACTTTTAATGCATCCAAAACAAAGCTTATATATTGTAATTACATACGCTCTAATCCTCACTTGGCCCTGGTTTAAATTAATGACTCTCGTCTTGAGGAGGCTACCTGCTTTGTCAAGCTTCTGGGACTGACCTTCACTCTTGACCTAAAATAGAAGACTTAAATCAAATTCCTTTAGATGGTTGCTGGAAAAATAGTTAAATCATTCTACTGTTCCATAACATGGCTCACTCCTGACGTAATCGTCTATCTGTATGAGAGCCAAATACCTACCAAGGTTGAGTACTGTTACCACATCTTTGGAGGTGGAGTGTAAAATTAAACTAAACATCCAATGAAAGTTATTTTTCCGTACTCAGTACATATTTTACTGAACAATTCTGCTTTTAACACACTCACGATTATATATTGTATCATTCCAGATTTGCTAACACATATGGCGAAAAGACGTCGCTTACAACAACTCGTCTTTTCTCTTGATTTCTTAGTATTTTGTCAGATATAAAAATACCGTAGATAATTAACAAGATTATTATGAGGCGTATTAAACTACAATGCAAAAATAGTTTTAAAAACTGTCATATTGATCATATAATTTATCATCATTTTAATGAAATTTAAATGAAATCAGATTATTGAGTGAAATTAGTATGCCATATCATTAAATAAATAGGCATCTCTTATTTTTGTGATTAGCACCATTTGTTCTTGTTAGCGTCCCATATCAAGTGGCTGCATCTGTTGTCTTGAGCGATGATCATAACAACTGTTATTTAACAATGTGTTCTATAGCATGTTCCAGCATATCATACATTTTCTGGGTGTTGAAATACATGAAGAAGTGATGAAAAAGAAACGGTAACACCCCTTCTTGAATACTAGTCGCAGTTACCCGACGTTGCCCGGATATTAATTTACCTTCATTTTTGGTTTGATTTTTTTTCTGGCAATGCCGTTTATTGTTTTATCAAATAATTATTAAAACATAATAAGATTTGCAAGTAAAATGTGAATTTTACGGAGCATTCAGTCATTAAAGCACATTGTTATCAAATTATTACTAGTTTGATAAGGGAATGTTGTTTATCAGATTATGAACTTTAAATAGATTCTAATGTTTTTATGATTTAATACAAAATGAGTAAGTAAGAATTTAAAAAGAAGTCGACGATTTATTTAGCAGTTTAAATTCGTTTAAATCATTTTTAAATGTCTAAAGGACGCCATGTAATTTTTTTAATTATTAAGGACAGGTTAAAATGTCATATATTCTTCATTAAAATAAAACAAATCATTTTATTTTGGTGAAGATAAGTCGATTAATTGTACATGATATTATTAAAAAGTTCGTTTTAGTTGTGTAAGTGATTTTCACATAATAATCGATAAGCAACGTCTAGGCGATAAATGTTGTCGCGCATATACAAAAAAGTGGACGCACAGTTTTTTAATATAGAGAGTTGTCTTCATATGGGGTGAAATGTTTGAGTGCATATATTTATATATATATATATATATATATATATATATATATATACATATTTATATATATATATATATATACATGTATATATATATATTGTATGTTGTCTTTCGTGATATTAAAGGAAATTATTTGGAGAGTGTGATTGTTGGCTGAGGATGAAGTAAATAAGTGAATAAAGTATATGTATATATATATATATATATATATATATATATATATATATATATATATATATATATATATATATATATATATAAATAGTTGATGATTCTTATTGAGTCTTCATTAGTCGGTGTAAGACAGAACACCTCGGGGCATACGTTTAACTATGTTTGTTTTCTGCATGACAATCTAACTAACATAGGTGTTGTACTATCTTGGTATTATATTGAGTCAGTTTACCGACGGTTTATATTTCTTCAGTATAACAGTTTCTCAATGATGCACGAATGACAACTCTCTTAGACAGGTTGTAGGATTTTTGCTGTTCGAGTATCCTTCTTTTCAACATATGTTGTGATTTGCATTTTGAAGGTTCTAGATCCGGTTGTAAAGGATGTGATGTTTACTTGTCCGGATGCCCACATTCCTTGTTGTAGGCAGAGCACGTTTCTTTAGAAATTCTATTGATTTGTGTCGATGTACATCTTTCTCTTCTTTGGTGGTTTCGTCTCAAGTGACTTTAGCTTCGTAAACTACGAACATCACAGTGAATCATCGTTACCATGGACGAGCTTAACCTCGTCTTCATAAGCAGTTGGGATCAGCATGTTTATTTAAAATAGAAACCTGACCTCCCTTAAAGAGAGTATAAATTCAGTAATAAATATTAAACACGGGAAACGTATTAATAAAATATGAGTCATGCTGGAAGAAATGATGGAGTATATCGATGTTTCAATAAATATAGATTCGTGTAAAGTTTGGTTAGGCTAGTCAATATTCACGGCATAGCAACCTATTTTCGGTTATTCAATTCTGAATCATCATAGTTGTTAAAAACAATCAATCGACCATGGGCTATTGTTTTACACTCAGATGGGGAAGATTCGTAACTCTACGAAAAGCAATACAATATTAGTATTTTTAATCAGTAAATGTTCTTATTAATGTAAAATAAAAATATATTACTTTTTATCAGTAAATAAATAACATGAAACGATAATTCAATTAATGTTGAAATAATATTCACAAAATATATTTTATTTGTGTTTGAATATATACTTTGGTCTTCCATTGTTGGCATAGCTAAACAGTGCCACTTCGCACAAAATGGTGTATTGTCTATAAAATGTGCACTATAATACTTGTCTCCATATGCCTCTAACACTTAATCTGACAGTTTTTAACAGAAATATCTCAAACATGTTTTATTGTTACCAAAGTGTTGCTGATTTACTTATTCAGGTATCACTTATGTTTTAATTTTGCTAATGATATACAATTGTTTGTCAGATATTCCAGTAAAGCAATATAGTTTGGACATGCTGATTTTGCATCAGTAATTGTATCACACGGAGATTTTCAATAATGCATAGCGAAACCATCTTCAATATAGGGAATAGGGATCATAATTTAGATAGTGACATTAATACAACAAAATGATCAACGAATGTAAGTTTTTGTTTAAGGAAGAGTAAAATAAATGCTTGCATGAATGTTGTTTCCTTTTCAATATGTCTGCCGTTTACGTGTGGGTGGTATTACTGA
Organism: Sepiola atlantica; assembly: GCA_963556195.1. Taxonomy (NCBI): domain Eukaryota; kingdom Metazoa; phylum Mollusca; class Cephalopoda; order Sepiida; family Sepiolidae; genus Sepiola; species Sepiola atlantica. The sequence continues at coordinate 199,013,791 of OY744515.1, forward strand.
TGCACCTTGCATAAGACCGGTGGAACAGATAATAATGTACGGAGAATGAGTTAACGTGGATTGCCTGGTAACTGGACCATCGTGCTTTGATCACATAAGGCTCATCTGTCTGCGGCATCAGCTTAGCTAGGAGAAAGTAAAAGGGGTATAAAGACTTCGCTGTTTAGTGGCCGTGCTTATTCAGAGGAAGAGCTTCCGGAGTAAATTCTCCAAAAAATGTTCTTAGCCAGATTCTACAGCAAAGTCGGAGGATGTAAAGAGACACATTCTGCCAACTGCTGGTACAGCACTGAGACTGTTTATCGGCGATTTACCTTCTTATTGACTATTCCACTGACATAGAAAAGCGGCGTTTTGTTTGTGTAACAGTTTTCCTTCGAACCCTAGATTAAGCCCCACATTGTACTAGAAAAAAAACATAGAGCGCAATACATTCTTGTAAAATCAAGTAAACGTGTTTAGATGACAACTGAATAACACAACTGCTAATATTTTAATCCCAGTGTTTTTTTTCTATAAGGCAGGTGTGTCAATAGTGCGCGGTATTAAAGACAACTCTGGTATCTGATAGGCAAACAGTCAGTCGGACATTATTTTCGCTTCATACAGCGAAATCTATCTTCGGCAATCAGAATTCAGTCTCAATAAATCGGATACGTTTCTGTTTCTATACTGGCAAATATTAAGTTACTTATACAAATTGTGTGACTATATATTATTTCGATAAATTGCTCGAAATCGAAAGCTTCAGACACATATTAAGTTTACGTAGTATTCTAAAAGATATTTAATCCAATAAAAATAGGACTTTTATTTTTTCATATATTATATCATCTACGAATCTCAGTAAACACAAGAGTTGCAATCTGTAGACAGAAAATAAGTTATTTTTGTTCGGTATATCAATTTCACAGAGAAAAGTAATATAAAAATACTACAAGCTAAGTTAGGTTTCGGCAAATTTGAAAATATCATTATCTTACCTCAAAATAATATAATTTTACACGATAGTGTGATCATTACGTGTACGGATTTGACATACATTAACATTACTCTAAGTATCTTTAGATACTCTAGATTTATTGAGTATTTATTTTCAGTGGTTTTAAGATACATGATAAAAACAATCGTTGAAGCAGAGCTTGAATGTACTTCGATTCCAGATGCAACACACATTTCGGTGTTCTGTCTCGAGTAATGTACACTCGCAAATAGCTCTGTCGATATTCTGTCACTGTCAACCACCATCTTTTTTTTCTTCTGCTAGCTATAATAATGCGACGGCTTTGAAAACAACCAATAGAACACTTATTTGTATTCATGGTGTCATTTTATTTTTCCCAGCAATTCAAAACAAAGTACATCTGGATGGGATTTAATCTTCCGTAGTGGTGATGGACATCGGAAAAGACGTCGCCCCCCGTAATATATTGTTACGTAATTCAAAATATGTTTACTTGTAGTAGAACCCCCCCCCCTGCTTGAACACTATACTTACTCTATTTTCGTGTGGAAAACTTCTGTTTTGAGCATCATTTTTACATACACACACGTCTCTACTTTTGTTACACAGGGAGCTCTAACTGTCACGTCAACATTTTTTTAGTACTATTTTCATCGCATGGCGCGCACATTGGATAGACTTATTCCATTGTAGATACGCTCAAGGATCATAATAATATGCTAATTTTATCGACCAGTTTACAAGGCTCAGGATTAAAATAGAATGTTTGTCGTTCTGCCATCATTAATTTTGAAATGTTATTGTAGAACGATGGAAGGGGGCGGCAATTGCTGATTTAGCGCTATTATGATTTCCCGGGCTATAAGTGACACTAGCTTTCACTAGCTTTCATGATGTTTTCTGATTTGATTTCAGCTCTAGAAGACGTGCTGAAGCTATATCATGGCAGTATACATAACCGGCTAGCAAAGGGTGGTATTAGAGTATAAATAGAAATATTGAAAAATATTGAAAAATAGTACCATGTGATATGTTCTCCGACTTACAAAAAAACAATATTTATATAATATTACTTGTATTATCTTGTAGTTAGTTTTTATAAATGTCACCTTCAGTGTGCAAGACATAACAAATATCGCATATACTACTATGCTATAGAAATAGTCATTTTTTCATTCATTAGATTTGTTTGAAATAAACTTTTCATCTAAAAAATAAAGATGGAATGGACGTATAAGATACACATATATTTACATTATATATTTAATAAAGAATAGTCAAAGTGCAAATAAATATAATACGCCTTAAAATGCTATTTATACAAGTATGTGCATATGTAGAATTTCACCTAATAAAACGGCGATATTATCAAAAATTACAATCACGTGACTTGTTTATAATTACGGCCGAAAACAAAAATCCGATTTACCTTCCAAGTATAAATAAGATCTGTTGAGCTAATCGTTTTCAGATAAAAAGAAACATGCAATCCAGTAATATTGACAGTCTAATAGAGAGAGGCTAAAAAATTGATGCAAAACGCCTTCGAATAAGGCCTCCCTCCTGCTGCGTTGATGAGGAATAGAGAGGATGAACACTGCTATCCACACATACTGAAAAAAGAATGAAAATACATACACATACTTCTTACATTTACCAATCTCTCATGCCTACTTCAAACAAAAGAAAGAAACGGAACGCAACACCATCAACAATTTACACATACACCTTTTAATATAATACAAATATATAAATATGTTATGTTTAGTTAATTCTATTTTACCTTTTAATTTAAACCTATACTGTTTTTCCAGTGGTATTTGGTTACGCGAGTCATTGTACACTGGAGGTTGATAAGCAAATATAAAATGAATCACAACACAGTCAATACTCAAATATATTCAATTTAAGATAAGAACTTTGAAAAACAACACATTAAAACTCAATGATGAGCGAAGGAGAAAGTTAAGATCCTATGTAAGTTCTGAACACAAAATAAAAGCATGACAGCAGAAGTATTTTGTATTTAGTAATGCGTTGGCTTTGAATCTGGTACCTCTTGCGTGTGAGGTTAGTAGTAATTGCGATTGTTCAAATGTGTTGCCATCGAATACGAGGTGATGTGTGTAATGGAATATTTTTATGCTAACTGATGTGTGAAAGCTGGACGGTGCTTTATACATGAATTTGATCGGTTCTCAACTCTAAAGCGGCAAATATTGCGACGTCTCTTATTTGAAACAAGAATCGATATTTTCCACAATATCAGTGCTCTATTGTTTTCTTATTTAATACAGGTCTTATAGCACAAAGATAACAGTTTTTAGTTTATCTTATCACTACCAGTGATCACGCTACAGAAGCATTATAAGAATACATGAGTTGTTATTTTATAAAGAATAAGTTCTTTTGTTGAAAATATTCCTTCCCTATCTTTTTCTCCTAGGGATTAAATGAGGAAGAGTGTTTGACTTCAAATAGAAAATGGTTATAATAATACGACAAATACGATAAGCTGTTCGTGAATCTGTGCTTTTATGATGATTTAATTAAGAAATAAAATAATTGTATGCATATATAGAAATATTCGACATTCGTTTTCAGAAAGCAAATATATTTGTAATATCTTTTAAAATCTTTAAATTTCTGAAATAATATTTTTTGGGGGTAAAATACACAATTTTCTGCAACGATATATTGGATTACACCACTTAGAATAATTGCCCCTTATTATTTCGACGTTCATTACTAATTGTATTTCCTTTGTTATCCAGACATATTATTTTCTTGTCAACTAAGAGACATTAGTGACGCATTACAATAATGTTTCAGAATATCAGTAAAAGAGTAATTCTTTTACAACTGTTAAAGAACTGGGGGGGGCGATTATGTTGTTAAAACATTCCGTGTGCGGGAGTTTTTTTTTCTTTTTGTTTAAATAGCATATTGGCGTGATGACACGATTCGATTATAAACCTTTTCTCGACGGCTTCTATTCTCCCATGCTTTAAAAATACGCAGTAGAAAATAGACTGAAATTAATGATTGTGAAATACAATTCAACATTGATTTGTTTATACAACAGTTTATTGATTATTGCACAAGGATGACGTCGTTGTATTGATACCAAAAACTTATCAGATCTTCATGATAACAACACATGTTTAAATGATATTTGAAGAATAATAATCTTAGAAGTAGCATCAGTAGCGACGTTTGTTTTTACGTATAGTATGTCGGTGGGTCAATGGTAACATTATCAGTTTCTTTTAACCAATCACTGTGCAATAAATATTTGCTTAAAAAACGCACTTTCTTCCCGCTTTCATATATCACATCCTCAGAAAACATATGTAACCTCTTAGAATCTAACCTTTGGTGATATCCGTATATGTGTTTGATAAGAAAAAGAGAAAAGTATAAATATACTAATAATGATATGGCATTGGCAATATTTATATATGTCATAGCCACGGCTTATATAGTATGATTAAATCCAACTCGTGCTGATGACAGGTGTATACACCTCCATTTTCATAAGTTATTAGAAACTTCCTGCACTCAAGTCTGATTGGAAATTAAATGTTTGAAGACTAATGAACATACACCGTTTTTGATAATAATAAAAAATACGACTTCCGGCGTTCGTGTTTTATATCTATAAAAATACCAAGTTTCAATTTGTTTTATTTACTTGGTATAGCATTATATAAATTAGACGAGAAAGCAATCAGCTCACCAATGTTATTGACAGAAAAATGGAAAAGTACAGCAAGCTATGTAAACAAATGATAATGAGAATTCATCGTTTGGGGCAAAAGTATACGTAATTCCAGAGATATAAAAAGAGATATAAACATATGTTTAATCAATGTAAACCTCTTATGCCGAAAACATTTATAACACTGAAAGTTTAATTTTAAAAACATGTACTTATTTTTTTTAAAAGATATACATTGCTATCAGTGTTTTAAAATATCTAAAAAAAATATATGCAAACACTGTTTTAAAAATGTGTCTATTTCTCTGTTGGTTCCACAACACTTCACTTGCGTTTACACAACGTAACTTTCTTTGGAATCACATGTCTCTAACACATGTCTACAACATCGGAGTAATAATTACTGTAATCATACGATTGATACTCTTCCAAACAAACGGTTAATATCGGTAAAATAAGGTGAAATTATCGCTTTGAAAGTGGCATCTACTACCAGTAGTGAAGATTCAACCTTCTAACCTTAGAATGGTACTGTTGAGCTTTAAACATGATGCTATTTCAGATGTGTAAAATTATTACGAGGTATAACTAGTATCCAATATAGCTAATGGGATTTGAAATTTCAAAAAAAAAAAAAAAGAGTCTAAATATTGATAAAGGACACACACATACTTATTGATCAAGTTCAAATGTGTTAATAAAGTGAACATACACATTGTTTTAAAATAAATGAAGTTAATTTTGAAAAAAATTATACAGTCTATCAAATGTTTTATCAAATGTCCAAAAGAAATATTATACGATAACAAGAGAGAAACTAAATGTCTACTGAGAGAAGAATTCAATGCCAATAAGACAGCATCCCCAGCTGTCATCGGTCGCTCTGTAAAAAATATGTCAGGTCACCCTTACATGCGGTTGCATTTCATAGAACGGAACCTCTTAACAACTATTCAAGGAGTGTTGTGCTATCACCCCTAAATCTATCCAACACATGTACTGGTTTACAGAGGGGGACATCCCTCTATTAATTAGGGGCAGCTTTAAAATAACAAATATGAAGCTGTTAAAAATAAGGAACTGATATAAAGAATTAATCAAAACAAGAGTAAATACTGGTAAGCCGGCACCCAGCATAAAAATACCCCATAAGTCGTTTACCCGCAAGACGAGTAGAGGTAAGAAATAGTGTAAATGTTCAAACCCCATAACGGAGGCCGACAAAGGTCAGCCATAATGTCTAAAAAACAGATCCTGCCGCCTATCTACACCATTTCTCTGTAGCAATATGAGAAATAAAAATGTTGTTTTGCTACCGCTACCCTATGTTCTTGGCCTTTTGGCTAAGATCAAAGTGTAGTATCTGTTCCGATGGATACTTCACCCCATAGACTGGTATTGTCTTGGCCTTCGGGGCTTGATTTATGCCGGTCTATGGGTCTGTCCTGTGCAGTTCTGGGAGGTCCACCTTCCCAGGATTTGCCTCCCCTCTTTGGGGAGGAGTAAGTTTCTTGCTTACTGCATGAGGCGCCCCTACCGGGGAATGCCGACGGGGCTGCCCAGGTAATTTTTAAACCCCACTTTCCGACCCGACCTAGGGTCACATCTTACTTGTGGGAGTAAGATAAAAACTGGCCTTGTGCCTAACTCCTGGAGAGGAGTAAATCAATACCCTATGTTTGCAAAGTTAAGCCAGACATCAACAGAAATGCTAGCCGAGTAAATAAAAACCCTACTATATTTAATAGAACAAATACACCGGTTTATGGTCTAAGATCGTTTCTTTCCGTGAATCGCATATATTTTACAGAAAATGAAAACACTATCATAAAATATATATCCTCGGGGAGGGGGAAACAGGGACAAGAAGAAACAAGATAGAGAAAAGAGTTCAGATAGGAGAGGAAAGAAAAGTAGACACTGTTATGAGTCAGGGAATATGAGTAAGCCACACATACCAAACAAAGACTATGACGTGTAGAGAAATATTCTACCAAATCTGTACAGGTGAGATAATTGTTCCACCGTATAAAAAAACTGTCAACGGTATAACAGTAAGAACGTAGTCAATGAGCCGGACTAGACTATATGCAATTAGAAATGACAGCCCACATAGGAAAACACGACTTAAAATCCTCATCACCATTTAAACAGTTCTCCTCATTGATGACCACGTCCTAATAAAAGTACAGGATGTACCACAACATCATTTACCCGTGTATGAAGCCAACAAGTCTGGGCACATGATCCCCCTCCCATAGATAACCTTCATCACCACGATAGCAATTATTATGTGACCTATTATAAATTACCAGATAGCCTTTCACTGACAGCGAGATAACTGCAAACACCTGAACCCCCGCCATTACCAGATGAATTTCCAGAGACACATAATAAAAGTTTGATCATGGAGGAAGAACGTGTTAACCCCATTGCGAAAGTCAAGCTGATGATGCTAGATGAAAATGGCTCAACTACATAAAATCAAACCTTCCAGAGCTACCAAAGCATAAATTTAAACACCAAATATAGCTCTCCAAAGATTTGTTCCATCCAACACATCCCTTACAAGATGAACCAGGTTACTTTTGCTGCATTGTGAGGAAAACACCTTTTACATTCTTGAAGCAATTATCGTCCCGAGAACAAAACACGTTGGAAACTAAAGCTTTGAAAGCAGCATAACATATGCAGAAATGAATTGATTCACCTCAAACTATACAGGGGCGGATGAAACAACTAATCTGCATTGTCAGTTTAAAATATGAGAGGAATACACACATTGGGAAAGTTATTGAAGATAAGATTCCATCACTTACCAAAAGAATACAAGCAAACTACTACAAAAACAAGGCGTACGTTTAAAACAAACAATAACAAATACAAGGCTGTTCTACAAAAATCGCATGAGATGGACAATCACGGGTAAAAACGTAACCAAAAAGCAAGACCTAGAAGACTATTAAAACGGTCTGTTTGAGAACAAAGGACCGTGCAATCAGACAGCCAAGTGAATATTGGATATATCTCAAAGTAATGAAAGTAAGCCAGTAACCCAAAAACTAGAGATACGCCTGGAATGATGACGGGAAAGTGAGATCGATCCTAAAATGGCAATACCCCTGGCATATATATCTTACCTAATTTCTTACTTTACCAACTGACAACACTACATTGTCACTATATTAACCAGCCTGTTGAGGGGTGAAGAGGGCACATTAACATACTTAGTAAATGGAAATACAACCCTCACACCTAAAACAAGTTAAAAACATCACCTTAGTAAATACAGAGCTAGCTGATGCCTCAATACTACCTGCAAGCCCTACACGAGCCTGCTTGCAGATGACATCTATGAATGCCTCTATTCTGAAGCATACTGAAAAAAGAACAAGCATAATTCAAGAGCAAGTGTTTAGGCACCAACGACCAGTTGTTTATTCATAAGATCATTTTGATGACTGTATGAAGATGAAGAGTAAAGAAAGCGTGGCTTAGATCGATTACCAAACGAAATATGATTATGTCCTACACGTGATTAATGGGGCACATTTTCTGTGTATAAGATCCATCCAGCAATCGAGCAAAGCTATAGCTGTCCATGTAAAGATGTGTCAAACAACTATTTCATTAAGCCAAACTAATGGTAAAATAATAATCTTTGAATTCAAGATCCGAAAAGGAATCTTCCAATTGAGAGCTTATCTCGTTTACTCTATTACGTGGTGATATATCCGCTAAATAATCTACTGAATAATTATCGGAGCTCCGAAAACCGAAGTCATTTACCTACAACAAGATCGAAACAAAGAGTAAACTACCTGCCCTACGTGGATGATCTCAACCTACATGCCAGTTCAGACACTGACTTACGTCAAATCTTAAAGGTTGTACATACCCTCTCAAAGATGTAGGAATTAAGTTTTGCCTGGACAAATGTGCCATGTTCTCTCTCAGAGCTGTGAAAGAGGATGCTAACGGAAAACACACAGTTTTATGAATAGACTGACATCAAACATATAGAAGAGCAGGAACAATACAAACACTTTTGCATAGAATAGACAATTCATCAGAACTTGCCAAAATAAGATGACAAATTGGATAAGAATATGTACGCTGTGTAATAAATAATTATATATTTAATTAAAACACCGATTAGAAATAAAACAAGATAATTGCCATTAACCAACTAGCCATGCCAGTGATAATATGCAGTTTCGAAATTGTTGACGGATAACAAATAGACATCAACATGCGACACACTACAACGAGAAAATGTTGACACTGTACAGATTAATGTACGAAAACTAGCGGCTTGCAAGGCTGTATTTACCCAAGGAAGCAGGATGTATGGGTCTCTCAGAGATCGGCCATCGACATTGAGCCACTATCGTGAGCACCAGCCATTATGTACGACATGAAAAACTGAAATCGTAAGAAGATCTTCATCATTTAAGTAATTATAGGAGAAACCGGGTTCATGAAAAATAATTTTTAAACTACCTGGTGAATATAAACGGTGAATCTAGTTCAAGAGATATACAAACAATTGCGCCTTAAGGGACAGTTATAATCTTTAAAATATATAGTGGTTTTAGTCTCTGAAATATCGGGTAAATCTCTGGTATATGTTCGCATGAGCCATGGTTAGACTACCATTGTGCCATCAGTGATCGACATATTTCACGGAAAGTACATTTACGTTGTGGTTGTTGCGCTTCAGTTATCTTAGTATATGCCCCTCTTTTGGATAGTAGCCAGGATGTTATAATAGGCTTTTATCAAGAACTGATTAATGGTGTCAAAATGATACAATAATTCAATAAGATATTGTTACTTTGAGATTACTTCAGGGTTGAAGAGTGATCACAAAACCTGGACTATCTTAGTAAGATATGGCTTTGATGAAGAAAATGATACCGATATCTTTCTTCGGTGTGCAATGAATATAAACTTGCAGTGTGTAATATCTGTTACCAACAACAACCCATTGGCAAGGTAACATCGATACATGTTTAATAACAAAATATTTGGATAGCTTAAATTATGTCATCACGCATAAACATGATCTTCAGGATATGTGTACAATAAGATTAGTGATGCTTTCATACTCTGGTACTGATTACAATTTTCTTCTGTGCAAAACTTAAGATGTGTATTAAACGACCGTAGCTAACAGAGTCAGAGTGCCTAAACACGTTAACGTCTCCAAGTTGCAAAGAAAGTAGGTATGTTAAACTCTCAGGACGTCAATAAATGGTATCATATTTGACGGAACCTGGGAGATGTTCAAGTCACAGATATGTACCAAACGAACTGAAGTACATGGCGTAAGGTATACAAAACATTTTATGAATACGATTTTACAATCATAAATATTTTGGAAGAGAAAATAAAGGCTCATGAGAAATTTCAGTGTTCAAATAGACCAGGTAAATGAATTTCAGAACTTTATCTCAAAGAAGCATAATTAAAACTGCATTGTGGAACAGTCAAATAGAGAGCAGCTCGTATGCCAAACTATTAGCAGAAATCAAAAAGCTTATGACCGCACATGTTCTGAAAGACATGTACAAGAAAATCAGACAATCTTTCGGCGTAAAGCTTCTACATTTCTACACTTGAAATCTAGACATGTTTCTACCCTTTCTAAAGATGCTGAAGGCATCATGACATCTCTTAGGGATATATTTGATAATCCATTTGAAATGTGGAACACTAAATGACACTTACTATAGCCTGCATTTAGATCCTTCCAAATCGTCCCAACGTAACAAAATGCATAATAAATAGTAAATAAGTTTAGGAGTCAATCAAGTACATCCGAATATATAAATATATATTGATACCTAACTATATAAAGATAGATATAGATATATTTATGTCTGTGATATTTCAAAGACGCAATTTGTGATTTTTTAAACAGTCAAATAATGAATTTTCTCATATAATGTATTGTGTCTCTTTCTTTAACCGTCAATGACATAAATGCGGAGATTAATATGTTTTCACATCATTGAATGCCACATATTTTATATGGCAAATTAATCTAAATATTAACGCGATCCTCTTTACTAAAACAACTTTATATGTGTGTACAGTTACTGTTATGTAATTTGAGTTTTATTTAACAATAATAAGTCTGTTATATTTTAGTCTAAATTGAGAAGATAGGAAATTCGTTATTTCACTCACGTTTATACATTTTTATGCAAGACTGCGATCGTCATTTTAAATACAATTATTGAAACGCTTTTATTCTTATAATAGCCACCACTGAAAAATATGTTATTTATCAACCTCTTCTTGATGCTGAACTTAAGATTATCATGAGTGGCATGTATACGGTGAAAGCTTTTGGTAAATAATAGCACGGTTTGAATATTATTTGTTTATTAAGACACATCTATGAATATGATCTATGTGTATGTATATGTTTATATATCTATATGTACAATATTCACACATAAATTAATTAAGTGATTATAATTAATTTTTAAACATATGCGCTATGCGTAAAGAAACGTAAGGTATTTATTTTGATTTTTCTTGCAAAGAAGGTTGAAGCTTATTGTTAAAATTCAGATACCGCCGATTTCTGTGATTTCTTTTACAAAAGGCATTAAGCATCATTTATCGCAAAGGCAGAAAATGCCTACTGACCTTAGTTTTGAAAAGACCAAGATTATAGGCAGGAGGAAAACAGTAAGCAGGAAGAGAGTTCTACAAGCATGCGGTTCTTGCAAGAAAGCTACTGGAATAGATAGCTGTATTACAATGTGGTATCAAAACAGCGAATTGATAGATACCACGAGCTTGAACAAAAGATTAGGGAAATAGATCACATAATTCTGAAGAATACATGTCATAATAGTATTTATAGAAAAGACTGAGACTGGCAACATCACGTCTCTGAGAGAGGGGATGTAGAGAGGAAGAAAGGGCAGGGCCAATCTAATTACATATACGTTTCTGCACCTTATCAAGAACCCCGAAATTGGGCAGATATTCACAAGCTAAAATATGACAACAGTACTACATGATTGGTCTGATTGTGGAGTTGTAGAGATATAGAATAGCCTCAGGTGTGAGAAAATGTTTAGAGCGATATAGAGAACTGAGATGCAGAAAGAGCAATGGATCAAATGTATGAACTCCAAGAAAGATTTGATGAGAGACAAAGACCAAATATGTTCAGAGTCGATTTCTCCTCAAGAGGAGAGCCATCCATGAGAATCTCAAGAAGGAAAAGGCACACGCCTACGGTCGAAAAACACGAGCTGGGTCTTAACTTGATTTAATGAGACAAGCCATTTCGTACCCCAATCCACAACTAAACCCAGGTCAACTTCTAGATCAGCTGCATATTTCGACTAATCAGATAGAGATGGACGAGAACCAACACCAGAATATAGAGTAGTATCGTCAGCATAGATGTTAATTTTTTTAACAATATTCAGAACAGTGCTGGGCCTATAATAGAGCCCTAAGGAACACCCGCATTTATAAGAAAAGAGAAAGAAAGAAGAGACACCGTCCAAAGTTACTTGCAAGCTTCAACTATTAAGAATGTCAAAACTCTCACCAATAATACCATAACTGTGAAGTTTTTGTAGGAGACCAGAATGCCACTCTCTGTCAAACGCCTTCAAAATGTCAAGATGAATGGCTCTACCCTCTCCTGACTTATCTATAAACTGACAGATCCGCTCAGTTACAACAGTTAAAAGATCAGCAGTTGAACGAAAACCACGAAACGCATACTGAACATTACTAAAGAGGCCTAGCCTTTCTAGAGAACAAACAAGCTTGCAGTTTACCAACCTTTCAAAAACTGTATTAATAACGGAGATCAGACTAACCGGACGATACGTAGTTGAGTCAGACCGATCACTAGCATTTTTACCGACATAGACTACAGAGAACTCTTTCCAACAAGTAAGCACAACGCTTGAGAACAACAACAGGAATTGTATCAATGCCGGAAGCCCTAGACTGGTTAAGAGCAGAAGGAACCTTAGCAACCATGTTTGGAGCGATAATAACAGAATCAATACACTTCTCAGCTTTCAAAGAGAAAATCAGGAAGATCAGTACCAGAATCATCAAGGGATTAAATGTTCAGCAAAAAGGCAAGCAAAAAGATTCACCTTATCCTTAAAAGATGAAATAAGCTGAATACCATTTAACATAGGAGGAATAGAAGAGTTGCCACTATTAGAAACACTATTGTAGCTTCTCCAAAAATCACGAGACTCAACCCTTTGAGATGAGATAGTCGCAAATCCTTCAGAAGTAGCTAGACGTAGCCTCCGAGTTCGCCTTCTTGAAGGCATTACTACTTTTTCTGTAGGATTCTCTAAAATTCTGAAAACAATCCTGACGATACTAATTGAAGTAATGGTTACGATGGGCAATGGCAGAAGCACAAATAGATCAAAACGATGGAGGAAAATGAGGTTTGGTTCGAAACTTACGATGAGTAATAAAAGTGTCAATTCCAACAAGAAGCCAGTCAGTAACCTCCCAAGCAGCATCGTTCGGGCATCATACCAAAGATAGAAAACCATGGAACGTCACATAGGAAGCTGCGAAACCCATCCCAATAAGCCCTCCTGTAGTTTAACGTCCTCCTATGAAAAAGGGCGATCAATAATAACCTCAGTTAACCTCAACATCAACAACCGCATGATCATAATAACCCAATGGAGGTGAAGAGCTAATAAAACATGATTCAGGGACAGAAGTGAAAAAAGGATGGTTGATGAACATCATTATCAGAAAAACGTGTGGGGAAAGTGACAAATTCGGATACGTAATGAGACAGAGCACAGTTAAGACATATTTCACCAGCTAAGTATGTGCAGTTAGAGTGTGGGATCCAGTCAGAATGATGAGAATTCCAGTTACCTTAGAGTATTTGAAAGATTCTAGGTTTGAAATGAAGATATGCATTACATTTGATGCATAGGTCTTGGAAACGAATTAAGCAAATTTCTATGAATTTCAATTTCTTCTGAAAACTTTATAAGTTTACGCGTAAATGTGTGACATTTACTAGAATAAAAATCATGTAATTGATTTTTATCAAAATTAGGAAAAGATTGTAGAAATATGGTTTAGTAGTACATTATGTTGAGTTTAATTCTCGCTAGGAGATATACATTAAGTGATTTATGTACGTAGCATTTTTACCCGTCATAAGAGAATTATTCTTTTTTCATATATTTTGTTCTCAACAAGTTGGTCTCGCCTTTAAGCCCTATGCTCCGACTAGGCATTATCGGTGAACATTTTACATAAATGTGTATACGTAATCCGACGCTAGCCGGCTATGACGTAAATCCTGATGCTTTTCCGGAGAATTCCATTTTTGTGCCATGCTTTTGTCGTTTAGATCGTTAGTCGTAATCTACTTACGTTGGATGAGAAGTGTTTTCTCTTCGTTCATTACTTTCCTAAAATACTCTTTGTTATCTTTCTCTTATTTTATTTTCACGTTAAAAGCCACGCCTAAAACCTTTATAGCAGTACATTTCCGACGATCTCAGGCTATTTCTCTTACATTTGAAAACATCGCCTTTTTAAGAAATGATCGACTCTGGTAATATAAAACGCCCAATGCAAAGTATCTGTATCCAGGACAAATATTTATGTTTCCGCAAACTCAGACCCGTACAAAGCATCAAATTAGGATTAGTTCGTTAAATCCGAGACTTTATTCGATCCCTAACACCGGGTCAACTAGGTTATCGTTGGTAGTACTTATGTTTTGCAATACAACATAAATTTGAGCTATCCTTTCACAGATATAATTCAGTTGTTGCTGAAAGATAATTCAGGATATTTTCCTTCTTGTAAGAAAGATAGTTCCCATATTAGAGGAGCTGTGGGTTTTCCTCATTTAAAAGCCCTTCCTCTGGCTTGATTTCTCATCAGAAGGATACATGAAAGACTCGAAAACGTTGACACTTCAAATGTCCGGGCACCAATTGCTAGGTTGTTAGGGAAAACAAAGATCGGTGTGGAAGTAATCTAGTGACACGTGCATAAGATGAGATCCAGCATGAAATCAACTGCCATCATAGATACTTTAAATACTGGGAAAAGCGACAACTGTATGTTATGTGTCGGTTTAATTATATATCTCCCTCTCTCTCCCACTCACTTTATGCCATTGAGAAATATCTATAAATAGTTTAGTGTTCGCGCTCGTGATGATCGCGTTGTGCGTGGTGCAGTTTATCATCTCAGCAGACTTTCGAGTAATTAGGTTTATTCGGATATATATATATATATATATATATATATATATATAAATGGTAAGGTTTTATTTCGTAATTACAAGCCTTTATTTCTACAGTGGTCACAGCAGATGATTAATTCTCAGGAGAGAATTAATCAAGCAAGCAGTACTATTTCCCGTCAAATATCCAACCGGGTATAATTACTTTTTTTTAAAAAGATGTGATTATCGTTCCTCATGGAGTTATTGTGGTACCATACTAGAATTATAAGCCCCTTTTTACAGACGTCTTTACAGCGCGGCCACATAATATACTCTCCCCGTCAACCGATAGTACCAATTTCTACGTTAACATTTCTTTTTCATGTTTATTCTTTTCAGAATACGAACTAATCTCTATTTAGATGTCATAAGCTATAAGTATATAGTTATATATATATATATATATATATATATATATATATACATATATATATAGACTATTTATATAATTAATATATATATATATATATATATATTAAACTTAAAGAAAGAGGCAAAATACCTTTAAAAACTATGTTTTAGATGCAGATATTTTTTATTGAAATCAAAATATTTTTGTTTTCATCGTGTATCTATACGAGTCAATATTAAATTAATGAACTATCATGCATTTTGGGGCACTGCTGTTATGTCTGCAGGGTCCAAATGTTGTATATTCTTAGTTGAATTGAGTTTGATTCTAAGGGAGAAAATTCAAGGGAAACACATTCTTAAAATACAGAGACCCTGAATTTGGTGAAATTTTTGCAACAGTTATTAGACATAAATTATTCGGTGTTCTCTAATTCAGCTGAATCGTTCTGGGGCGCATACTATCGACCCAACTTTCTATTTGACAGTTCAAATATTTCAGATTTGCATTAGATTTTATGCAGATTTCGATTTAAATTAGGCAATACTCCATCAATTTTATTTATTTTCTTTTGTATCCTTAACATAAGCCGGAAATACTATATTTGCTAGGATAAAAATGAAGTAAATGATTTTTCCAACATTTGAATAATTAGGATAGACATAATGTTTTGTATTACAATGTACTGATTTTTATATTCTTAAAGTGATATTAAATTAATGTAATGCTTTTCTGTTCGGAAAATTACTTTTACCCATCCTGAGATATGTATACTTGTAGTTATTTTATACGAACATAATATCCTCTTCGAATCGTTATATACGATAACTTGTACACTTTGTAGTGTATGACATGTCAGTGCGTATACAGTAGATAATTATATCAGATATATAAAAGACAGGTTAAATGACAACTTAGAAACACCTGGCGCTGTAAATAATTACGTTTGTATAAATTCACACTGGTTGTATTTAACTGCTGTGATTGCAGCTTCCCGTTCAAACTTAATATCTGAACGAAACACCATTAAGAGCAACTGAAGACCAGCTGATAGAAACGGAACACTCCACGCAATCCCTATTTAACTGGTTTAGCCTTTTGCATGAGGAACACAGTGAATGCATCGATCTATTTTCACTGGCTACTTTTTTCGACTTAGCTTCAAAATAGGCCAACTAAATTAATTTGGCTGAGAGGCATCAACTTTCATATTTCTCTCAGCCGCATAGGCTGAACTTCAAAACACATAAAGAACGAGAACGCGTACTTTACCTGAAAGGTTCGCAAAAAAATAATATACTGAAACTGAGTTTTTCTTAAGGCCGCGGTAAATGCACAATCATCCTTAAGTTGTTATGTCGTTATGCTTATGTAACAACTTGCTATTAAATGTATATCTAGACTGAAAGAATAATTGCAATAGCAGATGTATTGAGTGTGAGATGCCCCTGGATATATTTTAATATCTATTAGGGATAACGACTTCTCCAACGTACGGGAAATGCGTTGTGTGAGTAGCGGTTTACAAGTGGGACCCTTAGATAATCCTCACGGTTGATTTATTTATCTATTAGTCGAATGCACTCTAAATAATACTATTTGTCTTTAAATGGTGTATGTCGTTTAGCGTTAATAATATTGAGGAAATATGTCTTACTTCTTCCGTAAAATGATGTCAATATTCAGCAAATTATTATTTAAATAATGTAGTACTATTGTTGCATATCACTTACCTTGGCCGGATCTCTTTATAGTTGATAGCTTTGCCGTGGGGTTTTCTTCCTTTGTTTAGTGGCCTCTTGTTTGCTGGGGTGGAGCATCAGTCACCTGAAACTGAAAACTCTCCCCACGGGAAGGAAAGGACTTCGACGATAATTTCAGAGAAGTGTGAACGATTTATTGGTCTGAATATTCTTTTACTCGGGAGAGATTGGTCATCTAATGTTGCTTCTTTTTTTCTTCTTGTCTTATCAGCTAACTTCTTAATTGTGTAGATGGGGCGAGATGTCGATCTTCTGTCTCCTTTTTAGAGACGCAGTCTTAACTTATTTGTCTAAATCTTTGGACAATTTCGTCCGCTTTCTCTCACGACGATCCTGTCGCTTTGAGCTCACATGACGGACTGATCATTTCCCGTTTTCGACAACAACAAGTGACGTCACCGTCTTTTGTCCTGTCATACAAATCCTAACAAGAGCTGGCTTTACCTTTATTAAATCTCAACTTTTGAAGTAGGCCAGGTTTCACCAGTTGTGATGACTTCTTGGGATTACTGATTCTGAGAACAGATCTATTTGCCCCAAAATGAATGTCATTTAGACCTGCACTTAACTCGAACAAAGTGAACCCCCTCACAATCAAAACTAGTGGACCTACACACTTTTAGGCATACGTATAATATAACACTATGTATGAAATAGGGGAAAGTTGTTATTGGCATAAATGAATATAGACCGTAGTCTATATAAAATTCGCGATAGCAAAAAGGCAAACCGTAAGAGCGTTTTAGTAAGTTTTATTAAAATGGTTAATAAGTATTATTTACAACAATTATGATGCTTAAATATATTTACAATCGTAACGAAATAATAACACTTATGCTTTGTGTTAACTGTAAGGGCACTAGAATACCTGACTAATACACGGGCGTAGAATACGCATCTCGTTCTGATGGGCCCGTAGATCTTGTCAGGTCATACATGTAGAAGAAGAAAATATCCGATATAAAAAATGTTCTACTGACTAGTCACGTCTTGGCTGCACACCGCTCGGGAAAGGAGGACTCCTTAGTACTGATCGAAAACTTTTCGAGAGCTGGGGACTAAAAGAAAATATCCGGTTTGTAAACCTCAACTTGCTTAAAGATTAAATGTGCTCTGCTTATCACCCGGCCTTTGCACCCCATTCTTTGTCCAGGGGAAGAGGTGCTAACACAGGCACACCTCATAGAACCCCAGTTCTTGGACGTGTTTGCTGACAGAGAAAATGAACGCCGTCTTTCTTATTCTCTATCTGAGCAGATTAGGGAAAAGTTTTAGTGACTAAGTATCACATGACTAGTCTGGAACCCCCTTTGATCTAACATGTTAAAAGTACAGGTTAGACAACTTGTCTGTCTGCTGTTTCCGACTGGTAGTACAGAAGCCCTTACTCTTTAGTAGAACTAATAGTGTATGCTCTATTAACAGCTCCATACTATCGTGGATAACTGTACGTGCCATGTCGCGCATGAAAAATAACTCTACAGATATACACGGTGAGTTTCTTCTAGGCCACAACTTTCATGGACAAGGTATTCTCTAATGGTCGGCTTGTGTGAGCTTATTGGCACTAAACAAGCACCCACTTTGTCCTCCCCACTCAATCTTAAACAAACATTGCATTAAAAAAGTAACAAACTTAAACCAGACACTCACCAAATAACATCTTCGCCTCCGTCCTTGGGGCTAGCATTTAGAAATATCTGGTGGCTTAGGACCAACATCAATGAGGTAGAAAACTTTCTTTAGATATACTCCCGGAATATCCAAGTACTAACTGAAACAAGGCTTCACCCAACACTCTTCTCACACTATTTTGACATGACTGAATATCTCCCCCTTCACCGTAAAGACTGTGAAAAAGATATGCACGGGTTACGAGTTAATGTTTCGAATACCCTTTCCTTTACTGGAGAATATTGACTAAAAATAGATGAGCAAGGCCACATGTGCTTTTGCGTAACTTTATAGAAAAGCATTAGTTACTTATATTTCATATACTGTTCTCCTTCAACCCTGGACTGTGCTTTGCTGTACTATGTCTCTAAAAGCAAAGATACAGACAAAACCTGTTCTTGACCTCACTGTCAGTGTGAAAATAGGGTAGCCGAATGAGTCAAAGCCAGCATTGACGTACGCGTCTTCATACGAGAATTCTAAACCAAGCCCAATTCTCCACAATGGTCAACCTCAAACTATACAGTTGCTATTGCTCAGACGCAGAAAGTATCTTGACAATTCAACCGCCATAAGTCAGATACTGACAAAGAGAAACGTCAATAAATCATATTTATAATGTAATAGATGAAATAAAGAGCATGTATACAAACATAATCAGAAAACGCATTGGTTCACAGAAACTAGAGACTTGCGAGTTCTTTGAAAATCCTCAATACGCTAGTACATGATTGGAAATCAACAATTACCCCTGCTACTCAACCACACTAATGTCGTTTACACAGTAATTAATAATAATGTACCACACGTCCAGCGTGACACCTGAAACTCCACTTTGGACTCCGCGTACCATTCTCTCCCAAATTTCCCATTGCTGACTGAAACCACACTTGATGACGTGACGAATCTCATGTCCGGGATATAATAAAATAACCTTGACACTTCCAAAGCATATGGGACTGATCTTATAACAATATATCAATAATACAATGCTTTGCTGAACTGTCCCATGTCGAATCCTACTTTTCTGATAGCTGGAGAATTTCCTATGCGGCACCAGTCTTCAAGAGTTGTGGCGATAGAAATACTCCTCGGAATCATCTCCATCAGTTTACTCCCGCTCTTCGCTAAAAACTGTGCATCCTTTATGAATCTAGTAATAGGCTGTTATCTCAGTCATGCTAAACTTCTTTCTGACCATCAGTATGGATTTAGAAAAGAACGATCTACTGCAGATATCCTAACAATAATCTCTAAACGCATATACCATACACGAGACAATGTAGATGTAGTTAGGGCTGTAGCGCTTGCTATATCCAAAGCCTGTAAAAAGGTCTCGCATAAGATTAATTTATATGTATTACCAGACGAATAATTAATATAATTATATCCGTCCTACTAAATAGAAAGATTCAGGTTGCCCTCGGCAGCCGTTCATCCAGACAATATTTCGTAAATGCAAGTATACCCCAGGGATTGATCCTTGGGATTTTATTGTTGCTTATTTTCATTAACGACCTGATGATATTGTGTCTAAGATGGGTATATTTGCTGACAACACTACGCTATACTATTCTCATGTTAATAAAATAGACACGCCCATATCTAAAGCAATGGCTAAATCTTCAGAAAGTGGCCTCATGTCTGTGGAATGGAGTCATACATTAATGGCAACATGTAATGCTGCTAATACAAAGCTCGTTTTCTTCAACAACTACAAAAAAGCTCTTTAACCACTGATTGCCATGGACAATAACACTACACGAGAGTTTAACGTTCAAAATCCTTGGTCTAATATTCAAAGGTAACATCGATTTGGAACAAATACATAGAAGACATCGCTAAGGGTGCTGCAAAGAAAGTGGGCTATGCCTCCAATTATAGAAGCTTATCACACCTGCCAGTATCCTAAAAAGCCTCTATCCGTCTACGCATGGAATATTGTTGTCACGTCTTAGCTGGTACACCATCCACTAGTCTCCCTATTTTAGTACACGTCCAAATGAAAGTATCTAATCTAAGCTCCAGCCATTGTCCAATCGACGCAAATTTGAATCATTATGCTTGTTTTA
This sequence comes from Sepiola atlantica, assembly GCA_963556195.1. Classification (NCBI taxonomy): domain Eukaryota; kingdom Metazoa; phylum Mollusca; class Cephalopoda; order Sepiida; family Sepiolidae; genus Sepiola; species Sepiola atlantica. The sequence goes on from OY744515.1 coordinate 199,034,625, forward strand.
CAAGTACTACTGTAGCAGAAAAAATTAATCTTCCACCTCTTCTTTCTCTACTTCGTTATCTTCTTCTTTCTCTTCTTCTTCCTCTTTCTCTTCTTCTTTCTCTTCTTCTTCTTCTTCTTCTTTCTCTTAGTCTTTCTCTTCTTCTTTCTCTTCTTCTTTCCACGTCGTCCCTCGTAGACTACGCTCTCAGCCTTCTGCCGTCTTGCCTCCAGCGACCCGTTTTTATATCAAACTGGACTCTCGTCTCCGCGAGAGAACACGAGATTTCACGGGATTACCTGGCGATATTAAGCCTAGGACGCCATCTTGCCGCTCTTTGGGCGGTCCAGCCCTGCAGAGCGCGCATCGAGACCGTTTGCCAGGTAATCCCATGTTTTCACAATTTATAACACACTCCCCCCTGATCTCATTATCACAGAAAGAGCAGGGAGGCCGTGTCCTTTTTCTTCGAGTGCTTCTTCGGGGAGGGGGATTCGGGGCCTCATCGTCATCCGTGCTGTCTTCCGTGGCAGGAAGGTCAGCGAACCTGAGGCTGCGCATCGCAGCATCACTGTCCGGGCTTTCATCAGCAGTAGGAGGGTCAGTACATTCAAGGCTATCACTCTCAGTGTCGCTGCGCGATGAAGCCGTCATGAACCAGAATGATGGTTCGCTGGTCACGGATTCAATGTCATTATCCTCGTTAAATGGCAGCTGCGTTTGGAATACCGATCTTAAGTCTTTAATGTGACGGGGTACTCCATCAACTCGCACCGCCTGCGGGCTGATCACTTCAGTGACACGACCGGTTCCGTAACGAGTCGTGCACTGGCCTCGGGGTTTTTTAACCCAAACGACATCTTTTTTTTTTCATTTTCTCCTGTGGAGGTTCTGGTTCGGGCAGTAAGCTGCTCTCCAAACCTCTCGCCCTGACATGGTATGTATGTAGCGCATTAGCTGGCGCGGTGGAGGGTGAAGTATCGTCCTTAGGGGTGACGTTATACCAATAGACTGCTTCAGCCACCGTACACTCCTTCCGTGCTGCGATGGTCTTGATAGTCCTATGGTTGCGCTCAATAATTCCGTTCCCACTGGGCACATGGGCACACCGAAAACGCAGACGGACACCCCAGCCATCTACAAACTGTTTGAACGGTGCACTAACAAAAGCGGGGCCATTGTCAGTCAATATCTCAGAAGGAGGGCCACGCTCAAGGAACACACTTTCCAACTCATGGACAATGGCAGCCGTATCCTGCCGGCGAAGGGACCGCCACAATGCAAATCGGGACGGTCCGCAGTCAATAAGGGTCAAGAAATTCCCCCCGTTGTAGTGAGTTATGTCCATCGCAATCCTATCCCAGTTATACTTCACACCGAGTGTGCCCTTCTTCCACCGGACAGGTGCTGGGTCGATCGATTGGCAGGTTTTGCAACTTCTCACAACAGATTTCACAGCCCTCCGTGACACAGAGGGGTCAACCAACCTGGCGAAGTAAAAGGTTCGGTTTACACCAGGGTGCCCGCTTTGGCAATGGACATCAGCGATACGCTCTGGGCTGAGTCTACGTCCCACCGCAGCAAAATTTACAGGTGCTGGTTCGTTCACTTCTTTCTGCAGGTCCAGCCAACGGCGAGGCACTCTGGTCAATCGATCCGCTCGATTCAAACAGGACTGCACCAGTGTCACATCTATGACCAAGTTGTATTCATTGATGGTTTCGGTTAGGGTAGCAAGCCGCCTCCGGATTAACATTTCGGCCGATGCCTTCGTTGTCAGCCGTGCTTTTCCGTTCAAGGCATCGGTCATCCACCGATGCACACACGTGGAATCCGTGATAACGTGGAGGACGCTAGCCTGCCACTGAAGCGCTAGATTGACTCCTTTCAGTGTAGCATCGAGTTCAGCTAGGTTTATGTGCTTAGCGTCATTCTCTGGCCGGAGCCAGCAGGCATCTTCTACTATACTTCCGTTGACTGCCAGAGCAACGCCAAGGGCAAGTGAGCTGGCGTCCACCCAAACTGTAAACTCACTCCCATCGACGCACCAGCTCCCTCGTACAGGGTCATCATTGGTCACTCTGGCCACAGCTTCCACCAGCATGCTTCGCAGGGAAGGATCACGCACCTCATCGTCCCATCCTGTTGACAAAGAAGTTGCCCGTCGCTTTATAGCCGCCACAGCCACTCGGAGCCACCCACACACAGGGAAGTGACCCACCAGTTTTCCACACACGGAAAACGTGCTCCGACGTGTGATGGTAGATGGGATTTCCGGGATTTCACCGCCCCTTCCCCATTGGAGGCCATCTGCACTTCCGCTCACCTGCAGCCCGAGCACTTTCGCCCCATCCTGCAGCCGCTCCGGTTCCTTGCACGACAACCCGAAGTGCTCAAAGTGTTCTTTGACCGCCTGGGCAGACAGCAGGCTCTCATTGACAAAAATGTCGTCTATATAAGACGATGTCGCCTGTTGCACAGCTTTATCCTGACGCCGGATCGCCCGCATGATCGCCGTCATGATGCCCGGGGCTACAATTCAAGCCGAACCCCAGCCTGGTCATGCATTAGCGAGTTCCTTTGATTACCACCGTCTGGAATGGCCACAGCGATTTCTCAACACGTATTTGTAGGTAAGCTCTTCGCAAGTCCAGTCTGGCCGCTTCCGCACCCTGCCGTCGCCACTCTCGCAGTTTATGAGCACAAACGTCAGCCCCCGAAGTGTACGGGTCAACGTGTTCATTGAGTTCCCGGTAATCAAGAACAGGTCGAACTTTCTGCTTGTTCTCTTGTCTGATAGCCATCAGGGGAATTAGCCCCCGCGGGGGCCCGAGCTCATCCTCTGGGTATGGAATTAACCAGCCGTTATCCAGCCACACTTGAAGTTCTGCCTCGTACTGCCCCCTAAGCCATGCAGGAGGGGGATACTCTGTCAGCCGATTCCGCAAAGACACTGGTGGCTGGTCGCCTGCCCACTTCCAGGACGCTGTCCATGTGTTTGTGCCCTTGTCATATTCTGCGTGGAAATCGGGTTCGTCAAGAGTGATTGCTGCACACATTTGTTTGTCTGGTCGAGGGAATCTCACATCACCGACGCTGTTTACAGTAATTCCGCCTAGCTGTGTAATAGTGTCCATTCCAAGGCGAAGGTCATATCCGAGCAGCTCCCCATCGACCACCAACACCGTCACAGCCACCGGGGGGCCATTGTCAATGCTGATATGAACAACACTGGATCCACAACACACTAATGAGCCTTTGCCGACAGTCAGGACGGGGTCTGTCGTTTCTTCCATGTGGTGCAACATTCCTTTCGAAGGAGGGTTTGGGTACAGCCGGTGTCAACCAGCGCTGAACGTTTACACCCATCAACTTGAACTGTCACTGCAGGAAGCGCTTTGTTCAATGCCGCTTTGGGGAGGGTGCTAGCGCTGCGGCGTCCTCCCCTTGCCCGTTTCCCGGACAATTCCGTGCTATGTGGCCTGGCTTATTGCATTGGTAACACCGTATTACTTTTCGTGCTCCATAATTTGGGGTGCGCCTTGTGCCGCCTCTGCAGTCTCTGGAGAAGTGGTTGGGGCCACCACATGTATAGCATCGTAGGCCCTCTGCTGGCGAGTCCAAGGTGTCAACCGCTGCAGAGACCAGTTCTCGATCGTCCTTCAAGATGTTTCGTGCTCTCGCCAACAACTCCACCAATTCAATCTCTGTGAGTCTCAATGATGCTCGCAGCAGTCGGCTTGCATCGTCCGGAAGTCCAGACAAAAAGGCGCATGCCAATATGCGGTCACTCGCACCGCCGAAGGGAGCAGCAAGCTTTTTCAAGTCGGCCATGTAGACGTCCACTGTCTCCCCCGGCCCAAGCCGGCGTTCGGAAAATTGCCTCCAGGCAACAAAAGGATCTGCACCAAATGCCCCGTGCAGCGCCTGTGCAATCTGCTCCATGGTCGCATCATTACTGAGCTGCTGGTACACGGCGTAAGCTCCCTTAGTGAGTCTCAATGGGATGACCATAGCTGGGTCTTTAATTTTGCACAACCGGCAAACACGCTCGGCCTTCTCCAGCCATTCGACCACCGATGGACCAGCAGGAGAGCCGTCGAATTCCGGAATCAATCTGATGTCGAATTTTTCCATAACAACGCCGAAAATAGCTTGTAGCAGAAAAAATTAATCTTCCACCTCTTCTTTCTCTACTTCGTTATCTTCTTCTTTCTCTTCTTCTTCCTCTTTCTCTTCTTCTTTCTCTTCTTCTTCTTCTTCTTCTTCTTTCTCTTCTTCTTTCTCTTCTTCTTTCTCTTCTTCTTTCCACGTCGTCCCTCGTAGACTACGCTCTCAGCCTTCTGCCGTCTTGCCTCCAGCGACCCGTTTTTATATCAAACTGGACTCTCGTCTCCGCGAGAGAACACGAGATTTCACGGGATTACCTGGCGATATTAAGCCTAGGACGCCATCTTGCCGCTCTTTGGGCGGTCCAGCCCTGCAGAGCGCGCATCGAGACCGTTTGCCAGGTAATCCCATGTTTTCACAATTTATAACACAACTACAATGGAATATGCTCCGATGGTCTTGCTTCTCTGGTACCTCCTGATGGAAATACATTCGACCAACCCAACAATCAGCTAAATCCAATCAATTCAATGGGGAGGTCAACAGATGCCGGAGCGCCTTCTACTTCAATAGCTTCTTTAATCGAGCTAGCAGCCTGTGGAACTCCTTCCCTTCCTTCTTTTCTATTTGTCCAACTGCAGAAATTTAAAACCAATGTAAACAAGCTTCTTGCTGCACAGCTCTAATGTAAGATGATCCCCTGAACTTTCACTCAAATTCTCAGTAGACACTTACGTTCACAGTGCAAGTTACTTGTTTGGGGTGAATTAGTTCAAAAAATAAAAATAAAAATAAAACGGACACATATATTGTCTGTCTACTTACTGATTATTCAAATAATTGAAATGTGTAAAACAATTAATTGTTGCGGTTTTCGTTACATAAAAATTAGCGTCAACAAAAAATAATCGTTAATAATTTTTAATTTACAAAACGTATTTTGTAACTTTTAATTTATGTATTTTCACAACTGTAATATTTTAAATACATTGTAACTTTCTTATTACAGTATATGCTATTATCAAATTATGATTTTTCACACATTATGAACATATTACATTTGAATTGTATTCATTGAAACGTCCAAGAATTAGATGTAAGATAATTACATTAAAAGTAAAATACTGCGATCGGTACGTTTTAGAAAAAAACACTGAAGACCGTGCGCAGATACAATTTAACTTTGAAACACATACCTTCCAAATGCAGGCATGGCAATTAAAGCAGGCGTGATCGGTGAGCTTTTTTAACTGACGTCACAGTTGTTCGTATCAGCAGATTTGGACATGGGTTATTAATAGGGACATTTACTCCAGTAAAAACATATAAGTATGTGAAAATATTTGTATTTTAAATGGTACTTGATTAAAGATTGATTCAAGTAATTTAATGAAGTTGATTAAGCCATTTTGAGGTTAGAAACCCACGTTAATTTTATTTAAATTTAGAAATTCACTCGTGTTCAATGAGTTTATTCTTACAATCCTTTAATTTCAAGTTAAGTGTTTTTAGTTTTTAAAATTGTCAAACAGATCATTTGTACGTGACATTTGTTCAGGGTTTTTTTAAATAATGAATATTACTTTTCATTAGCTACATATTTTTAATATTTTTAAGAATGTTCTATTATTTCACATGACGGTAGACATAGTGATGTGTTCAGCTGTATAGACATTGAGAGTTTGTCTTTATTTTGTTTAAACTTCGTTTTATTTCTTTTAAATTTATTAAATTACGTTAGATCTTTTTTGTGTGCGTATAAAGAATGTTAAAAGGTTATATCTACAAGAAAACTTTCTAGTATATAATAATATTTTTAAAAAGTAATGTGTGGTGTGACAAAAGAGGCATATGAAATGTTATACACATGGTCGGTGTTTAATGTAAGGAAACCCCAGCTCCCCAAAAAGAGGCACTGAACAAAACTAAACATTGCTTCAATCTAGATGTATTTCTGTGTATTTTACTGTATTTCCTATTTTTTGTCCTCAGTAAGTGGAGTTGAAATCCGGGTATAAATGTTACCAAAAACAAGATCAGTTAATTGTTTTTTTTGTTATTGTACTCAACAGAACCCCACATCTGTAAAACGACAATGAAAATGTGGTTCTGCAAAATTTAAATAAATACACTACTTCCGGGATTGCTGAGCTAAGGAAACCAATGTTTTGCTCACCTTTTCAGAAACTGCAGAATACATAGATATGTGTTATATTTGGTTGATTATAGTTAATGAAAAACACCATGTTAAGGGAATCAGCTTTGCAATAAATATGCTAATCCACTTAAATTAAATGAGGAAGATTATAGATGTATATGTGTATTCTGTGATTTTTTAGAATGTTGGAATAGTATTCCTGTAAGAAGTGGAAAATTAACAAGGAAAACATACACTGCTTTAAAGAATACCACATATACAATTTAGTCATCATTTGTTTCAATTTAAACTTATTTGAATCGTTTGTTTTCATTTACACTTATTGATCGTTTATTTTTGTTTAAACTAATTCATGGTGTGTTTACATATTTTAATTATTCATAGTTTGTTATTCAATTTATGTTTTTTTAATTAGTGTTTGTTTATTCTTTAAGTTTATAATTCATGTTTGTAGTATTTGATAGCATTCTGTTAAACACATATGTAGTTTTACATATATTGTAGCAAATAATAGGATGATATTATTTTAACTTTAAACAATTTACTATTAAAATATAATTATTTGTATTCATATCGAATAAAGTTCAATTTCAGTAAAAATCGAATCGTATTCATATCTTTTCTTTATTTAAATGCAATTTTTAAAGTGTTCTAATTATATTTAAACTGCTCTACTTCAGAACTGACAATATGACTGTTCGACAGATCTCGCTTACTATTTATTAGCATTACGTCATTTTTCTGTGTCCAGGTCTGTTCAACGATGACCTCGGTTTGGTCAGATTTTTCTCACTACTGTGACACAAAATCATTTTTAATTACTTTGGCGTTCAAATGATATCCTTGTTTGAATAGTCGTCGAAGGTTATACCATGAATATACGTGTTATTATACCGATACTAAATTAATGGTACGAATTACGTTTTATGATATAAATAACATTAGCATATGCTCCAAATATAAAGATACCACTGTTCAGCGATGCGACAGGGAATTGAGCTTGGGAAGAAAGTACGGGACTTATTAGGTTAAACAATTTGTTTGCACCCTGTCTATGATGGAAGAGGGTAGTGTCGTTGGTGAACCACCCCAGATGAAAAACAATACTGTATGCAGATGCGAATGCTGGTTTGATGGGGTTGTAATATACTTGAAGGTGTGCACAGTTTTACTAGCCCAGTAAAGGGAGCGTACCATAGTTGAAATCTATGTACTTATTCAAATTAATGTTACCTGCGAATGCCATGCCATAAACACTGAAATCTCAAGAATGAGGGTATAGGCATGCTGTAGTCGGAACGGACCCTCCTTGTTACTAAAACGAAAATGAGCTTTTTCATAGTAGCATTACATTAGACAATCAATTTATGATTCTATTCTACTAGCGACTGAGATATATTTTCGAAAGATCCATCAATTAATTTGCAATAGACACCTAATTTATGAAGATCAAGAAAATTATGATTTCAGATATCGACTCCTGATGTGCAACAGTATTTATGTGGGGTTGTTTAAATATACGGACAGTGAGAACGATCTGAATATGTATTTAAGCTAAAAATAACCTAATTATTGGAATTATTTGTCTAATAACACATTACGAGTTGATTTTCCGGATAACACATAAATGGCAGAACTTGTCAAATGCGTTGGATTTATCTAGTGCCACCAAGATAGCTCCGTCTTACTTATTCACCGTGCGGTATATACGTTCGGATATGGGTGTAAGGATTTCAGCAGTAGAACAGGATCGCCTAAATCTATACTAATGGTAAAGGAAACGTGGAACAGTATAAGCAGTGAACTCTCGCTAGATATATTAATGTTTGACAGATTCTAGCGAATAGGCAAGCACACTTATGAGGCGATAATTTTTCGGGTCCGTTCATTCGCTAAGACTTTGTAAACTTGTATCACAGAGGCAATAATTCAAGGAAGCAGGCCTATTCCATGAGAATTTTGAGAGGACAGGGGGCAACTCAACAGAACATTTCATAATTACTATACATAGGATAAGATGTTGCCCACATGTTTTTCAGCTGTTACATTTTTTTACGATAGCCAGAACATAAGAAAGGATGATTTTCAGATGGTCTAGTGCCGTTTCCGTCCCTATTGTCTATTGGAGTTTAGGGCAAAAATGTAAGCCTTGTCCGTTGCCGTAGAAGGGTTTAATGGTGTTTGAGTTTGTGTGAATTGGTGATTGCTCATTGTTAACTATATTATTTAAGCTTTTTCCAGAAATAAGATTTTTTTTCATTTCTGTAAAACCATGCAGTTTTTAGCATGTCAGTGTATCTACTATTGTTTGCGACATAATTTTTTAAAAATACCTGTCATGTTCAGAGTTTTAATTTTACCCGTCCTGAGACACGTAAGTATTATTGGCACACAGTGTATGCAATTACAACTAATTTTGTTTACATTATCTGTAAAATTACGATGGGTACAATTCCTATCAAATTTTCTATATATCATGATTTCAAGGAGAACATAAGAGTAATTGATGTAACCTATGACACCCAATGCATCATGTTTTTTTTAGTGCTACCATGTTAAACCTGAACCAAGGCATATGGAGAAGAATTATATAGGCAGATATTTCAATGTATTTGTATTCTAAGATACAATTAAATAACGGTTTCGCCATTTCCGTTGTGTAAGCCTAATCTAGTTCAGTAATAAGTGACTGTTTTGATAGACCTTATCATTGTTATACCTGCACCGATTAACACAATACAGAATTAAAGTTCGGAGAGTGTAGGACCAATTCTGCATCACACTTCTACTAATGAAGTGTACTCGAATATCATTGGACATCAATACACCAAATAATGTTAGAAATTCCGAATTTAATTTCGTTTGAAAAATCAAACATATACTGTTTTCGTTTAGTTTTTAATATGGTTTGTAGGCAGAAAAGTGGTGCAATTTATTAATGTAGAGAGTACTGCAGTCATATTTCGGCTATTGAAATCTGCCCCATTTTAGGGTTGTTGGTAAAGTGCTGAAACGTATCTATAATTTGATTGGTCTCAAGCTTTCTTCTTCTCTAAACCCACTCTATCATAGACGTGATGCTGATAGTCTCAGTATTTTCTATTAATATGATTATAGCATTTGATTTTTAGAATTGTCTGATCTATTCCCTGCTTTTTTTGTTCTAGCTTGTTTTACTCGTTGGCCTAATGGTCTCCAGCAATTCGCTGTTTTGATACCTAATTATAATACGGCTTACTATTCCAGTAGCTTATTTCCGAGAACTGCCGACTTGTGGAATTCTCTTCCTGCTCATTCTTTTTCTTCTACCTATGGCCTCGGTATTTTCAAGACTATGCCCAATAGGCATCTCCTGTCTATGAATTTATTTTATTTATTTCTAATAAGCTCTTTACACAAAGTAGATTCTTGCCTAGTCTGGAGTAATTTCTATTTAAAATAGTATACGTATATATGTGGCATCTTTAGGGGATATCCTATATTATAGCCTTGTTCCAGGTGTTTAACTGATTGTTCTAAAATAATTACTGTCATTTTTTTCGGTTAGGATAACTCATCTAATCGATTCGATTTCAGACACCTTTACAAACATTATCTTATCTCCTATAAATTCAGAGTTTGTATGTCTATGACTGAATTCGAAACTATACTATTACTTCTAATAATGTACTATTGTACTAACATTACTAGTGTTTGTTGTGTGTATATCCCTCCGAAGTCCACGCTACCCTATTACTGCTATGATTGTACTATTTTACTCATATTGTAAGTGCTTATTTACTGTCTGAACCGGAACTATACTAGTAATTCTATTAATGTTGTATTGTATTACATTTTATGCTCAATTGCTGGGGGTGATGTTGTATATGTTCTATTATTATGATACCACCATCCCAGACATTCTCTCTTTAATTTGGGTGCGAAATTTATTCAGCATATGGTATGTTGAAATAATACCACCATTTAAGGCATTACTTTCCTTATTTTG
>OY744515.1:199047359-199057359 GCA_963556195.1 Sepiola atlantica
GTGTGTATGTTTCCTATCAGATTTTAACTTTCTTTATTATTTTTTTTATCTATCAGTGTATTCCTCACCTGCATATACTTTGGATTTTCTTAAAAATAAAACCATCTAACATTAATAGCATTATTTCGTTCTCTGCATAACACATTTATGATTACATATTGATTAAAAAAATGATACAAAGAATTGTCAATTAAATATTATACCAAATAACATTTACAAAATGTGTTGATCCCTTAAATATTTAGCAAACTGTAATTTTAAATATATCTCTATTGCTATATATATATATATATATATATATAGATAGATAAATATATATATGTATATATGTATGTATATACATATATATATAAATATATATATATATATATATATATTAATTTGCATGAGCACTATTACTTAACAAGTATAATAATTGATATAAATTACTAACATAACAAAAGATTATACATATATTCATATACGGTTACATGTATATATATATATATATATACGTATGCAGATGGTAAATGAATACACCAAGTCAGATGTATAGCGTAATAGTGATTCCATGTTATAATAAAGACTATCAGATAAATGCTCCCTGTCGGTCGATTTCTTTGTTAGCCTTCCGCATCACATAGTGCACCCCTGTTACAAAGAATCGAAAGTTTACGACCGCGCCTCTGGTGTACAAATGAATCGAAGTTGACTGACCCCCTGTGGTTATCAAAAGTATCTAAAATTTACGCCCGCGTATCGTAGTTTATCAGGGGTTTCCGGACGCGCCTCTGGTGTCCAAATAAATCGAAAGTGTATCTACACAATTTAATTACCACGGACGCGCCTCTGTTATAAAAAAGCATTGGAAAGTTTTGTACGCACCTTTGGTGTACAAACGACTCAAAAATTGTCGACGGAGCCTCTGTTGTTAAACATAATCGCCTTTCATCAAACATTGCCGGTAGCGTCTTCGTGTACAAAAGAATCGAAAGTTCACCTACACTATTAAATAAGCGTAAACCGACATTTAAATAAACAATCACTACGCCCTTCACTTTCCTCACACACTGACGTAATTTCCGGAAGAATCAGTCTGCAGTTTTCCAAATTTATTTCAGGTATGTAAGAAATGAATTAAAATTTTATTTCAGGAGTAAAATACAATTTAAGACTAATTAAATAAAAATGTGTGCGAATATCAAAAGAAATAAACGAACAAAAACTCGCCCCACCCAAAAAGGGTTGAATTTTATGTCTGGGCGCATTACATTATGACAACAGCATATTTAGTACACTACCACTATATAAAAACAGAAAAGTTAATCCTGGGAGAATAGTACTGTAGGGAACGAACATATATTATAATGGCATTTCTCCCCCGTAGAGTAGAGTGTATGCCTGGGAAGAATAGACTACACAAAATTAATAGGCCGGATTAAATCGAATTATTTTTTAATGAAAAAGTAGGATTCAATGCCAGGGAGCATGATTTCTTTTCAACGTTTAAATAGAAATAATACAATAAAAACATAACTGAAGTAATAATACTAATCGATCACTATGAGAAATATTTTAACTGGAAATAATAGTAACATGCAGATATATAAATAGTTTAGGGAGGGCCTGTGAACGAGTGGTTATAGCACTTGTCTTTGGGCTGGACGACCCGGGTTCGATCCCACTCACGGGTCTGAAAACTCCCTGTCCACCAAGCAGTAAATGGGTACCTGACTAAAACTCAGGGAAGGTTCAAGGCAGCAGAAGGAGAGGGATGGGCTCCGCCTTCCATATGCTGTGCCCTAGACACGGTGATTCTTAACAAATCGGCCATGGGCAGTGTGCGATGTCGGCAACGGCACTCGTGCGCGTCCTTTACCTTTACCTTTATATAAATAGTGAATTAAAATGCAATATAGTATAAGATTAGGCAGAGCAATAGAGGATAGAACTAATGTGTATATAGTTAATCAAAATATGTGAAAACTAGTGTTAGTTTAGTAAATGGTATAATTTGACTAACAAATAATATCAGTTTAGTTAACACACCAACAAAAAGGAGTATAGTATAATTACATTGAAAACTATATGTTTCAAAGTATCTAGGCTGTAAAGTTAATAATAAATAGTATTAAGGGGTTAGAAAATTAAAAACGAATCGAAAGTTTCCATACACAATATAATGAGCGTAAACCGAAAGAAAAATAAACAATAAGGATGTCCGCCCGCATGTTGTTTGGGCCAATTTTGTATGTCTATATATTTATATATATATATATATATATATATATATATATATATATATATATATATATATATATATATATATATATATATACGACCTGTCAGCATAATAAATCAGTAATATTACATTGACGAACATACTGAAGATGTCAAATGTGTTTATTGTATATGTATTAATGTTTTAATCTAAAATAAGTAGTTAGGAGTTTCCCCAAGGTTATGCTTACGTTACCAAAATTCTGGGCGGCGGACAGACAGTAATACAATTTTCTTTTACGTTCAAGCGGATTTTGTCCACATTATTTTCCTTCACATTTCATTACGTCGTAGTTTACGTTGCATGGATTAAAGGTCTTACTGCTGTAGAACAAACGGATTCCAATCTAATATAATAGAACTTGCAAATTTGCCGACGGTAAGTGGCTCTGATACAACATTTTGATTTGTGAATGACTACATTTACCTGCCACTTACGTGGGTTGAGTGCTCTGATGAACCTGATCTCCGGCTAGCATAAGAGCATAATGTATAACACCTCACTAAATAATTTAGCTCTCTGGGTAATAAACCTCTCTGTGTAATTGATTATCCGTATATGTACTACATAGTATAGTGGGCATGTTTAATAGTAGATGTATTAGTACACATTAGCAATTACGTAAGAAGTGATGTAAACAGAACCAATTAAAAGGTTCACTCTTGCACTGGAAAACATTCTGTTAGAACAGCAAGCCGAAAATCAGGGCTGGACACGACATCATATATACGAAGACTACGGAATGTGCGATGATATAGCGAAACATGTTATGATTATATATATATATATATATATATATATATATATAATATATATATATACATATACATATATACATACATATATATACATATATATATATATATACATATACATATACATATATATATATATATATATATATATATATATATACTCGAAGAATACACTTCTATGACGGGTAAACTGAATTCCTCGAACAAAGTAGTGTTGCTCGATTTTATGTCGCATTACATACATTAACATGCCCATATAATGCTTGTATATTTGATGTCGAGGATAATTATTACAATTATAATACAAATCCAATATATGAATTTAGAAAATGTCTTAATTAAAAGCTGAATCTTCAGTGACATTAAAACGCAGTTAAAATTACCGGAAACATTGCTTAATTCGTATCTAATGATTATAGATACGATCCGATGCAAATCTTAGATATCGGAGATTTAAATAGGAAGTTGGTTTAATGTTGTACCCCCTATAACACTATAGGAACTTCAAAGACCTTGATATTGTTAAATTGTTATTCATTTACGTTAATTACCTACCGTTAACATTTCATAATAATCGGAGGCATCATCATTCACAAGAAGGGAACCACCATCATACATTCAAATAATTATATAGCTCATATTGTCCTATCTCATACTTTGCAGATTTGTTTAAATTTACTTATCTGTTAATCAGATAAAAGGTAATTCGTCTATATCAAACCCATGAACATATGCACATACTTAAATGTATATATATATATATATATATATATATATATATATATATATATATATATATAGAGAGAGAGAGAGAGAGAGAGAGAGAGAGGGAGGGAGAGATGTAAACATATATATATATATATATATATATATATATGTATGTATATATATATATATATATAGATGTAAACATATATATTTATATATAGATGTATATATATATATATATATATATATATATATATATATACATATATATACATATCTAAATAAATTGTATATATATGTATAAGTATTTCTGGTGATATATATATATATATATGTATGTATATATATATATATATATTTCAACACATATATATATATATATATATATATATATAGATAGATAAATATATATATATTTATATATATATATATATATATATATATATATATATATGTATAAATAACTCTGGTTAAACCTTGTAAATAAGCCAATCCAGTAGATCCTTACTATTAATACTACTCAATAAAAAGTGTAGCTATATATTTATTTGTAATATTTTTTATTCATACTCTATGTGTGCTACACATCAACAGACAAGATTCCGTTTTAGCTGAACATTCTCTAGACTAATTTATTATTCGTATCGTTTAATATTTTAATCTTGGCTGTGATGGAATTAAACAGTGTGTATGTATGTATATATATATATATATATATATATATATATAAATGTGTGGGTATATCACTGTGTGTGTATGGAATAAACTGGTAGTGATGACAATAGGCTTCTATCGAAAAAAAAGTTCCTGAAAAAATGCTACCTTTGTTCAACAAATAATATGCGTTCAAAAATACACGTTCGATAAACAAATGCAGGATTTTATTTTCGAAAATGTAAAAATTCTTTGTTCGTAAACGAACGGTTTCATGTCGAACGTAAGGTTGACCTCTCCTCGTCACGATATGTGACTTCGCAGTAGACGGGAACAAAATGAAATCAATAGCAGCTAAGGGAACATTTTGATTTATAATAGTAGATCCCTAGATCACTTTAGCCGAAGAAAATCTATTTTATTACTGAAAATAAACATTTGTATAATGAACGAATACGTTATGAATTATTTATTTGGTGATGAAAAAGTGCTCTATATCTGTGTGATAGATCAATATGATGAAATAACATACTTACTACCGTAGACATGCCCAACATATGCCACCAATACCAGTGGCGCACTAAACCACAATTGTAATAAAAGATTAAAACACTTTCATTTCCCCCAAACAAAATATTTTATTTTTAAATAAGTACAACGTATATTACATTAAGTATTGAGAAAATAAGTATTTTACGAAATGTCTGAAGTGAAAAACATAAATAAGTTCCATTATTTCATTGTCTCATTTAGTTATTAAATCGTGTTCATTAGATTTGTCTGAGATTCTTTAACGTAAAACCAACAAATTAATATATAATTCATATTTATATATATATATATATATATATATATATATATATATATACATATATATACATATATATATATATTAATATACATGTATATATATATATATATATATAATGTAAAATAATATATAAGATGTATAGAAAAATATAATAATAAAATAAAATATTCGAAATCGTTTGAGAAACGATCGTACGCCAGATATTTGTTTTTGTTTGAACCTTTTGAACCTATATAAATAACGTTCTAATGTTATTAATCTCATTTCATTATATATATATATATATATATATATATATATATATATACGTCTTATGTATGAATGTGTATTACTATTTCATGTATCTACATAAACGTTTATAAGGAGATATACTTTTTTATTTATCAATTTTCAGTATTTACTTTAACATTGCTCGACACGTAAGTTAAGCTAGGTAGTAAGCTATGAAAATATATTCATGGCAATTAGGCTACACAGACACTCTGGCATTGCATCCTCAGGTGCATTTTAGCCTGAAATCACTCTGGGGATAAAACGCGGGAGCCTCTGCGTTACTTAATTGTCATGAATATATTTTCATAGCTTACTATGCATATATATATATATATATGTATATATATATATATGTATATATATATATATATATATATGTGTGGGTGTGTATATCTAGGCAGCATCTCCTCTTGCAGACAAGTACTGTTGAATATCAGAGACAACTCATGTCTAGATATCCTTTGGTAGAGCCATTCAATAGTCCGAATCCGTAAATTTCGCGTACAACAAAATCGTAGGATGAATTTCAGAGGAAACATTTTTTTAAATCAATGAAACGGGCAGGTGGAACAAATGAAAATTCCTTAAGGCCTTAATGTCTGAGCCTCTGAGAGGAAGCGTCAGAATGATACATTAAAAACTAAGTTGTTTAAGTTGGAGAAAACGATTGAGCAAAAAAAAAGTAAATCTCACAACGTTATGGTGGATTTGAATCATTAAAGATCTCCAACTGATGCTTCACAATCTTTTGTCTACACAGGCAAGGTCGAGAATTGTTAATAACTAACGCCTCAATAATATTGAGATAGTAGTTCGAACTGGCATTCTGTAAAACAGAAAACCACCCATCGGAATACTTGTCAGAACAACTATTTGTACTACCCAGGTGATTACCGATGGCTGATTCATGTGCCTCTAAGTTTATTGTGTAAGCGGTTATCACGTAGTATGTGTCGGGATATTCTAATTTCTAATCTTTGGGATGATTTGCCAACGTACACAGCTCCACACAACATCATTATTTTGAATCGCTGGCAAAACATCCTTACAAAAAGAAAAGAAAAAGGCTCGAGTCGTATAACCTACTCTCAGCATGGTTGCTAGAAAACAACGTTGAGTAGAAGAAGAAATCTTTTTGACAATGTCAAGGCCGTCAGAACCTTACCATGGAAGTTTTAAATAAATAGGGCAACGTAACGGACCAATGAATTCACCACCATTAAATATATCAACTTTGCGTGCAATGGTGCGTTTTATGATATTGATGGGATTTCTATTAGCAAGAAAAATAGTTCTTCATCGTGTCGTGCTGTGAACAAATCATAAGTGCTCGATGAGTGAGAGTACTAATAAGATTTATTTTTCGTGATCATTGGTCGAAGGAAAACCAATTTCGATAAAGGCCTGTAAACGTTGGTTTTCTATACACAGAGGTTTCAAACGATGAACCAGTTTTAGACACTAAAACATCGAAGAATGGCAGGGAACCAGAATCCCCGACCCCCATAGTGAATTGCAAAGATGGATGCAAGTCACAAGGAAGACGAAGAAAAGTGGCATCAACGTAACGTGTGTAAAAAGCCGGCTTGGTCACTTTGCCGATACATTATATCATTGAAACTAAAAGAAACTGATTAGTACCAAGTTCCATCAGTTCAACAAAAACAAATATATATATATATAGACAGCTATTTTCTTTAGTTAAATATAGTGAATGTTTTTGAATTGAGATTCGAAACTCGCGTGCTTATGTCATCATCGGACATAGTTTTCCCTACGCCATCTCACTAACCATACGATTTCGAATTTGAACAGGTAATGTATTAGTTTTGTGTATTTGCGTTTCTCTATTCTTGTTTGTTAATGTCTAATTGAATTAAGTAAAAATAAGTATTTATGCATAAGCTCTAAAGTGCTTCCTTGAGTTTTACGAAGTACAAGTTTTTAAAAGGTGAATTAAAACAATTCTATAGATACATCACTTAAAACATCTTCAATACTTTAATAAATAAAGTGAATTAATGAGAAATATATTTATCTACTATTATCTTATATGTTTAATGAATACGTCATAATGCTAACATAAAGTTTATCAAAATCACTAAAATCGTCTAAGACATCTGTTACAGATAGTACTAATAATGCAGAAATTCTTCTCTTAATCTATTATCAGTCCGTATCTCTCTCTGTATATGCGTGTACATTTCGTATTATGTTATTATAGACATCACAAATAATTGATAACACAAAGAGTTATTGTTTATACTTTCTTAATAAAAAATAGTCAAGTATTATACTGATTAAAAGCGATTATTATATTTAACTCACTATAAACAGCTATTATTTAATATAAGTAGAATAAAAATAATACTTTATGACACTACTTATATATATATATATATATATATATATATATATATATATATATATATATATAAATATAAATATATGCATACACTTTTACTTGATACATGTACAATTTAATTGAAGTGAAAGTGTCTACTTGTTCTGTTTCGGATAAAATGTTTCGATTTGGCGAGCAGCGATCCAATGTGTGTATAGGAACTCGACATATTTGCAAACGTTTTCGACTCGACTGGATCGTCGTAAAGCACGTGGGACTTTCACAATTTTAACCGGTAAATTTATTCGGAAAGTCGATTACGAACGTTTTAAAAACATTTTATATACCCTTTACACCCTCGTATCGAGCTTTGTTGATGGTGGGTTCTCGTGATCAAATGAATAATCCCTCGATGATATGGAGGCAAACACTACGATTTCAAACAGCGAGAATGGCAGTGTTATTTTTAATATATCTGTGAATTATCTTTTGGAACTCTCGTGTAGTAGAAAGAACTGTTAGGTAGCATGTAAGGCGTCAAGAAGTTACTTGTCTTATGTATGTCAATATACGTATTGTTTTTAGAAACATACACACATATATATATATATATATATATATATATATATATATATATGTATATATATATATATAGAGAGAGAGATAGAGAGAGAGAGAGAGAAAGAGAGAAGTAAATGTTATGTTCAACATACACCCATATACACATGTGTTTCATTCAAAACCTGCAATCATCAGTAATGGCGAAGACACTCTCTGTCGGTAACACTGATACGAAAGTCATATTTGACTCAGTAACCGGGCGCGTACACATGCCCCACCACGCGTTGCATAGAAATGTGTAGTAAATTTATATCTAAAAAGGCAATACAACAGCTATCCAGCAAGCAGTTGAGAACTCAATAGGAAGGGCCTTCAGTTATGCATTACGATGAATTACGTTTTGTTGTCAACTTTATTTTAAGTGTTCTATCTTGCGAGAGCTTTATATATGAATAGATATTCTAAAATGCGAACATTATTACCGTTTTCAAATGCCCACGTGTACAAACTCGTTCGTACTATATAATAAGCCACAATCAACAGTTTAGGCTGCTGTTGCATTTTTCAAACATACATTATTATATTATTATTTAAATGAGCGGTAGCCAGCAGTTATGGCTGCTACTATAGACTGCATTATACAAGCCCACATACTACCAATATTACATAGAGCAGCAGCACGTAACAATTACGTTCACTGCTGGTTATAAACACACATATTACACTCAAGCTGCTGCCGCTTTCAAAACCAAAAAATAATAATATTTGGAGTATTAAAATCCGCACACACCTCATGAAACGACGATGTTATACTTAAAAAAGATTTAATACTTAACAAAATACATACCTTGTAACAGGGATATATCTTCAATAATAAGTCCGACAGTGACGTTGTTGCTGTCGAGCTGGGGTATGGTCTTGTCTAGTCTAATGAGGTCCACTCTCGAAGGTTTTACCTTCTCTTTGAGAAAAGGGTAGTTTATTGCTAATCGCCTGAGACGCACCTACCTTTGAATGGCGACAGAGCTGCTCAGTCATCTTTGTAGGCTTCAGCGAGCTGGTTTTAAGACGATTGATTTTCCAAATTAAACTTACCTTGTGTTAAACCTTTTGGAGAGGATGTAAATAAAATACTTTAAAAAGTGATATTCAGTTTTAATTACCAAATAATAGCATCATCCAATTTCATAAACAGTTAGACTTGGAAACTTGCCTGACTACTTGGGAATTAACTGTCTATTTTGTCACAAGATGCTACAGATCTGTACCACCAGACTATAACTTCTATTGAAAGTTTTAAAATAGCTTTCATAATTCATGCTTTTTTCGTTCTTTTTGCGATCGATATTTTTTATCCTTTCAATTTTACTTATCTACTTTACATTTTTTTAAATAAGTGTTTTTTATTGCCCTTGGGACGAAATATTTTTTCTTTCATGCTTTGGTCTATAGTCATTTCGTCTCCATTTATATATTTTCTTTTTTATATTGATTCAAAATTTTAAATATTACTTTGCAGAATAACAGAAAACGTTTATATGGCGCAATGGACACCGTTGAGGGCTGTAAAATAACATATGTAGATATTTACATGCATTTTGAATAGGTATAGATTAACAAAAACTTAAACAAAA
>OY744515.1:199059859-199082359 GCA_963556195.1 Sepiola atlantica
TTTTTTTTATTTAAAATTTTGCCTGATTGATTTTTTTTGTTTGTTTTTAATTAATCTTTGCCTGATTGATTTTTTGTATAATTTAAAACTTTATTAAGCGACAATATATTTTAAAATAACGATAAAATTAATTTTTTACTTCCGGTTGATTCGATTAGGAGTGAACTCTTCAAAATTACGACTTATTTTATGATTTCATTGAAAGAACATTTTAAAATAGAAACTGTTTAAATCCAGTGATTTTCTGTATATTTTAACATTATCGAAGTTTTTCTTCATAAAGAAAATCAGAATTTTACATTAAAATCTCTCCTTTGTAAAGCACATTTTTAACAAGTATATGTTACCAAAGGCAACATAAATTATTCTTCGACCTGTATAAGTTTTTGTTTATTTGATTATTTTTATAAAAAAAAATCATTTATCAAAATAAATAATAAAATAAACAAATAAACTTATACAGGTAGGTAGAATAAAAATTTATGTTGCCTTTGGTAACATTTATTTGTTGCTTATTTTTTTCTTTATATATAACTTATATATAACTAAAGGAAAATTTCAATTACTTAAATCGAGAGCAGACTTAGTAATGTTGGGAAAATTCATCAACATTAATTCTATTATGAAAAGTAAGCAGATATTTCTTTAACCGACACAATAGGGCAGGTCGATTTTTTCTTTTCTTTAACCGACACAACTGATGCTGAAAACAAATTGTTTTTAAATATTTGCCCTTATTTATTTAATTACCTTTTCTTTCGCAAGGCCATAACAATTAGGTTTTTAAAAATAATGAACCGGCATAATAACGATCCCTTTACATTAGTAAATAATTGTTGTGCCGGGCGTCACTGTATCTTTAACAATTTAGTTAAATATACATGAACCGGCAAAATAACGCAGGAATCGTTATTTTGCCGGGATCGGCAATATAGCCTCTTCCTTTATTTTATATCCTAATTTAATGAATTATTATAATCAAGATGCTTACACAATAAGGCATATATATTATTCTAATAATAGTAATTTAGTTAATGGACACATAGTTAATTATGAACTATAAGCACATACTATGAGCATAGAGAAATAAAATATAAATATATAAGAACCATAAAGAGAATATGGACATATATATGTAGAATATTGATAGAATCTAACAATTAACACTTGAAATTAAAATAACACAACAAGTATATCACACAAAGATATTACTATTAGATTGGATTTTTAAAAAGCTGAATTTAAATTAAAAATTAAATTTAAACATTAAAACATCTTGTTGTTTTGTAATTAATTTAAATATTCATATTTAATATCGTAATTAAAATTGCATCTCAACATATTAAGTAAGCTAAATAAAATATAACATTATTATATAAACAGCTATAATATATATATATTAAAATAATGAGGAAATAAAATAAAATAAAAACATTTTTTCAAATACTTTTATAGAGTATATAATATATTCACATTCATTAAAACAAGCCGCGCATGCGTGGTCCCCCTCTGTATGTGACGAGTGTAAAATGCAATACATTTGGGTTTTTTGGGGCATTCTTGACCCCTCTTTGACCTCCGTGGGGGCGCGAACCAGAATTTGTCTGAGGTCACGGATGCTAATTTTATATCCAGAACAATTGCCTCTACATTTTGACCAAGTTTGAGAAACATTGAATGGATGGATCAAACGTTATGTGAGAAAAGATTATTTGTTTGCCATTTTGGGGGCTTTTGACTCCCTGGGGGCGCGAACCAGATTTTTTCCAAAGTTACGTATTTTCTATTAGGAACAATTGCCTTCACATTTTGGCCAAGTTTCAGAGAAATTGAAGGGATTGATGAAAAGTTATGGGGCAAAAAATGTCATTTTTAGCCATTTCGAGGCCTTTTGAACTCCTGCGGGGCGAACCAGATTGTTTTTCAAAAATCGGAGAATCTCACTTTCTAACCTGATCAAAGTTACAACTTCATGCAAAATTTCAGAGAAATTCAATGGATGGTTGCGGAGAAAAATCCGGACGGACGGACGGACGGACGGAAATGCCCCAAAATATAGGTCCCCCGATTTTATAAATCGGGGGACCAACACACATAGAGTCGAAAACACGTAAAACAGGCCTTTTATTTATTTGTTCTTATGAAATATATAATAGGCTTACGTTAAAAACAGGTTTATATAAGAAGTTATATTTTAAAACCTTTTCATGATATTTATACACACACATACACACATACCCACCCATACACGCATACAGACAGACACACATACCCCCACCACACACCCCCACACACACACACACACGTATATATATATATGTTAATTGTCTGTATTACTGTGATGAGGTTTTTTCATTATGGATTTCAGTGTTCCGGCAATAAGTGTATAATATACTTTATTCTTAATTTCGGTCACTCGCAACACCTTTACATATTTGTCACTAGTTTATAATTAAATGGTATCTAGTATTTTGCACTCTGTAGGACCCCATGAAAGCTATATTGTAACATGAAAAAATATTGAAATTTGGTAGAAAAAATGATACATCAAAATATGTATGGAGGAAAAAAAAGTTACGCCCTCGATCAGCTTCAACTTAATTGTTCTTTAATATTTTAGGAATTTCTAGTAAAAAGATGCTAAGTAAAAAGTCACGAAAATCCATGTTATTAATTGAAAAGGTGTCCTTATTTTAAAAGCAAACTATATTTTATTCAGAACTTAAAATATAGAGAATACATGATTTGTTTAATAAGGTTCGCTAAACTTTACAAAAAAGTTGTGCTAAAAAAGATGTAGGACCTAATTTTATGAAAAGAAAATCTACAAACTCTTCCGATCAAGTTAAAATAATTAATCGTGTTTTTATTTTGAAAGAAAACTGTATTTGTTATACTTGAATGATACAATCATGCATGAGGATTTCAAACAGGCATGAGGAATAATGAACACCGTATCTAGAAAAAAAAATTTGTTGTGAAGAATTTTGTGGTTCTAATTTGTTTTCTATATAAAGCAAGAACAAATAGTCACGGATTAATTATCGAATTACAGAATAGTATTCTTTTATCTCCTATCTATTCAAATACTACAACATGATCAGTGCTGGCTCGTGGCTAAGATTAATTGGGTGCTGCTTCAGAAAAGGGTTACGCATTGTTTTAATATTGTATGAAAGTAAAACAAACATGAAAATATCGTACATCATTTATACCTAAAAATATCGTCAAGATGTTTAAACAAATTTTCTACAGAATATTTTTTTAATTTATTTCCTTTGATTATTTTCAGAAATGTAGTTTTCATATCAAACAATAGCGTTATATTTTTTTAGACGTTTGTTATTAAAATTTGATTATTACAGTAGTATTCTAGATTCACACCCTTTAACACCTCCCCCAAAATAGGAGTCTACTTTCTACACGCCATTACGTGTGAACACGCTAAAACATGTCAAGAAACAACATCTATTATTTGTAAATTTAGACAGAGGGATCATAAGATTCAACATAAAATGACCATTAGTTCTGGTCATTCCTTAGGACAGTATACTTTTTTGTGATGAGAAATAAATGATGTGCCTGTTTAGGGTGAGACTAAATTTTAGCTGATTACCTGTGGTTTTACAACTTTAACATTCGGATTTAGGGTTAGTAGTCGAGAATCGAGTTAGTTTTCTTAGAAAAGTTTAAATGATCAGAAAATTGGGGGATCAAATTACGTTTAATGTGTATTCCAAACAGATAATCCGCTTCAAATTATAAAATAATTGGCGTTGTTGTATTCATTCCGTGAAGTTTTTTGAGTGTTCACACTTAATCGTATAGAATGCAGAAGCTCATTTCGGGGTGGTGGGAGAGATTTAGCTTAAAACGTCAATCTAAATATTTACCAATTTTACTTTTTACTCATTAAAAAAAAATATTAAAAAAAATAAATGATTTAATTTTGAATTATTTAGATTTTTTGGACTATTATTTTCATCATGTTTTTATTTTATTTTCACGACGTTTCGGCCAAAATAACCCCGCATCTTCTTTATGTACAATATCTTTTGTAATTTGTGAATTAGGACCGAAGAGTATAACTTTTGAAACTGGACGGAATGTATAATTAACCATTCATTTAATCCACAGAACTAGATTGTTCTCGTTCCGTCAACCATCACGCGGTAGAAGTTCTAATTAATTAATTGGTCTTGGTTATTACTGTTAGTTATTAGAACAAAATGAACATTTAACCCTTAAAAGACTCTCCCTTAGAACTGATTGATGCCTTTATCCGGAGGTTGATGATTCAATACGTACTACAGACGATAATAGTTAAGAATAGTATGATATGGAATGAATACGTGCACCCGGTTATGGGTGACAGAACGAGAACAATCTACTATCGTGAATTTACTAATGATTTCCGTTTGAAATTTTATATAGGTTGCTGAGTTCAACATAAACTCCCCAAGTTTGAAAATATTCACCTAATTAAAGCCGAGCGTTACATTTGTCGAAAGGTTGCTAAAATAGTAACCGATTAGAGAATAGCAATCTTAATTAGATAAATTATCAATTCTCATCTAAAATAATTTTGAAACATTTTTGTTATTGTTCCAAAAATGTTTTAACTAACAAATTATTGTTAAATCCTATTTTAGTCACGTAAATTATTAAAACTTACGTTGATTATGGTATTACTCTTAAACAATTAAGCGCGAGGGACTGTGTCAAAAACGATGTGTGTTTTTGCTAGGTCTTATCATCTAAGCCTTTATTTAATATACGGCTAAAGTTTGTGATTTTTCGTCAACTAATAATATTATTCAACGGTAAGTATATAATAAACAACTAAATTTAACACAAAGTTCCCAGTTTTCGTTTTGATTTTCTCAGAAAGTTGACATGTTTAGCAGAGTTCGGTCCTTAATTCTACACTTTATCACATTCCAGTATACGATAGATGGTATATACACACAGCATACTTAATTGAACGAGATGAGTGTAACGTACTAAGAGTTCAAAGTAACAGTTAAAATTAAAATGTCTTCATGATATTACAGTTAATAGATCAAAGAAAAAACAAAGTAAATATATTTACATTTCCTATAGTATTCAATAAAAAAAACCATAACGTTTAAACTAAGAAAGGAATTTCAAACATTTTTCTTAATTTCCAACATAATTCAAAAATTAAAATAACATCTATCAATACGTCTCAATCAAGACTTAACAACATTCTTCAGTTCCGGTCCATGTATCTACAAGTTAATGATTAATTCTATAACACTGAAAAATGAAACAAATTCAAATTAGGCAGAACTTATTTCAGTTGGAGGAAACGATTGAGAGAGGAAAAAAAAAGGTAAATCTCTCAACGTTATGGTTACTTTGAATCATTAAAGATCTCCAACTGCCATCTCAATATTATTGAGGCGTTAGTTATTAACAACTCTCGACCTAGCCTGTGTAGACAAAAGATTTTGAAGCATCCGTTGAAGATCTTTAATGATTCAAAGCCACCATAACGTTGAGAGATTTTTTCCTCTTTCAATCGTTTCCTCCAACTGAAATAAGTGGGCTCATTTCTCGCACGAACGGTAAAGTCAAAACTGTCTATTGCGTATTAATTAAACCTATTTAATAGACGCACCATTTTGTTACTTACCGTTCATATAAAGGTGATATCACATTCGCAAGGTTAACTAATTGGCATATGAGTTTAGTAAAAGTTGGATTGTATTGATTAACTATTGTTTGTTTGTTTTTTTTGGTCATTGTGTTTTAAAACTGTTATATAACAATATTTTGTTTCGCAATAGTGTTTCATTTTCTGGACAAATATTAAACATTTGTGTTCAACCGTTTTCTAACGGCGTTCAAATGGTTCAAACATCGGTCGCTCTCAATGAAAAGCCACCGACTCGTTTCTGGTATAATTTGCCTGTGAAAGATACATTTGTTTTTTCTACCTTTTCTTTTCTTTGGGTCACATATATGAGGTAAATAAATGTTTTGAAATCATCAAAATGTTGACGTTTCGTCTTTGAAAAGTTTATAATTTGAAACTAGCAAGGCTACCTGTTATTGTCAGGGGGAATAGTAATGTATATTTGTCAATAAAATTCTATTTCCTACTCTTGTCACACGCGAGGTAAATCTTACTGTACGAACTGAAAACAACTAATCGAAGTGAAAATTCCATCTCCCAACACGCAGACACATACAACCATTAAAAATGTAATAAATAAGCAAATACGCGAGTTACATTTTACTAAAAAAGAAATACTCGAATAAAGGTATTTTAAAAACGCGAGATAAGTCTTACTTAAAGAAAATAAACTAATCTTGCTCTCTCTCTCTCTCTCTCGCTCTCTTTCCTGTTAATGACGCCGTATTATTATGTTATTGTGTGTTTTTTTTATTATTGTTTGAAGCAATAGTTTCGTCGATGGTAAAAGAGTAAATAGAATGCTGAGAACAGGTACACAACTACACAACTTTGAATTATTTATTTGCACAAAATATCAAAAATATAAATAACGAACAAATTAGGCACAATACAATAAAACGTGTGAGGAAAGGCGTGATCGTTGGTGATCCTTGGTCAACACTTATTAAAAATGTATATCGTACTCTTACGTAGAAACGTCTCAGTAACCACAATACCACATTTACTCTTGTGGGCTTCCTACTTAAAAATATATTCAAATTGTTGAAAACAGTTTTGTTCATGAATGCTTTAATTTACAAAAATTAATTGAATTAAAATGGAGAGTGGGAACATAGGGTATAGACCAATAAATTATAAAATAATATGTGTTTATTATTCGGCATGTATGAATTAAGTATCCCCCCAAGAAACACAGATTTTTTCTATTATTGTATTTTCTTATAATGAGAACAGGCTAATGTAATATCCGTTCTATTGTCATATGGCCGTCTTTCTAGGAATTACATCTTCCGATGTCAGTTCTCACAGGTAGTATATCCTCCTGTGAAGGTGAGTCAATGTAGTATCTGTTCTGTTGTCATTAAACCATCTTCACATGGACTACCTCATTTTTGTTGGGGGGGGGGGAGGGGAGGTGGTAGTGTTGTATCGTTTCTGTTGTCATAATAGTATACTCACAGGTATTACCTTCTGCTTTTATGGGAATAATACTTCCAGGTATTACGGAATCTAGGTATTGTAGTACTTGCATTGTCGTCATGATACCATATTACCAGAAATAACCTCCGCCTTTAAGAATTAATATAGTATATGTTCGTTAATACCTCCTCCTTTGTGGGTCAGTTATGTAATTTGATTTTCACAGCCTGGCAAAAGTATGCAAGCAGAGGGAGCATATATTTGCTAGTATATATAGGGTGGGCCAAAATAAGGGTCCTATCTTTAAATTTGAATAACTTGAATTTGAATAACTTCCACAAAATAAAAGTTAAACTCACCAAACTTTATGTGTGTGTAGACTGACCCTTCCGAGATTTTTTGAAATAAACAAAACAAATTTTAGCCGAAAAACACTTCTTAAAACTTACAAAAACTAAAGTATTGTTTTTTACACTGTTTTGAGTTTTTTAAGCAAAAATAATGTTTTCTAAATGAGGGTACGTTCCTTAGGGCTAATACGGCTCATGCTTGCTTCGGAAGGGGTCCTTTACTTATTCTAAAAAAAAAAATTTTTTTAAATCAATAAATAAAAAAGTTATGAATTTTTAAAAATAGGACCCTTATTTTTGCCACCCTGTATATATATATATATATATATATATATATATATATATATATATATATATATGAATTTAGTTTAGTTGTATAGAGTTCAGTAGAAACAACTCAAACCAACATCTCAACAATTGCCATCATAATGTGTTTCCTCTGATACAAACTGTCATTCGTAAGAGGTTACTTAATGCCTGGCATTGTGTTAACTGGAGAATAAGAATGTCCACGTCGTCTATTCATATATATATATATATATATATATATATATATATATATATATATATATATATATATATATTTATATATATATATATATATATATATATATATATATATATATGTATGTATATGTATACATGCTCGGATTTATTTCAGTGTATTTTTAATACTGTTGAAGTATCATACTAAGAAAATATAAAGAAACAGCGCCACCGTGTTATGCTTCAGCCCCAACCCCTTCATCGTCATCAAACTATTTATAAATATGAAATTAATCTACACATTTATCTAGAGTTATATATATACATAAATATATATATATACATATATATATAAATGAATATATATGAATATATATATATATATGTATATATGTATATACATAGATATGCATATATATATATAAAGATAGATACATATATATATAAATAGATGGAAAGATATATATCAATATATATATATATATATATATATGTATATATGTATATACATAGATATGTATATAAATATAAAGATATATATATATATATATATATATATATAAATATAGATGGATCGATATATATCAATATATATATATATAGAGAGAGATAGATAGATAGATAGATAGATAGATAGATAGATAGATAGATAGATAGATATATAAATATATATAGAGAGAGATATAGATAGAAAAATACTAGCAGGAAGAACGAACGCGCTCGGGATTGGATATAAAAACGTATTTCTTCAGCTCAAAATATATCATTATATTATTTGTTATTCTCTTATCTTAGATTTTGTAATATTGGTTTTGTTGGTTTGGCCCGACAAAGTATTCACTGTGACATCCGCACTGTGTCCTTGAAATCTATGAGTACACATGTGCTCTCTAGTCTCAAGCGCGTTATACTTTTATCGAGGCAGTAATAAAATGGAGCGTGTGTTACGAATTTGAATGATAGATAACAATTCAAAGCGTGTGGTACGCATTGGATACTTTCGTAAACAAGTGCTGTTCATAAAATTCATGTAATAAAATACGATATCTATTTCTAGTAAACATGTTTACCTCAAACAATTAATGTATCTATATAAAGACCGGATATATAAAAAATAACATCATCTAGGATTGGTGCACTGACTTCCCCATTTAGGTTTTTATCACTTTGTCAGATCGAGAAAAACAATTGTTCAAGCCAGAATGTATATTTATACTACACATCAATTGATACGTTCTTATATTATGAAATTTCTATGTTTTTATGAGTTTCATGATTTTTAGATTTTAATTTTAATATTTAAAATAATATTTTCAACATGTTATTTCATAGAAATCGCACCAGACAAGGCATGAAGCCACTTGGTGTAACAGCTTAAAAAATACCACTTCTTGTTCAAAAACTAGCCAACAAGAAGTGTTATATAAATAGATTCGCACCAGAAACAAAAACTATGCCCCGCTTTGTTAGAAACATCGCTCAGGGAATCTAAGGACAAAAGTACAAAATAAAGGCATCGATAGTTCCAGATTATCCCGTTATATATCATTCAGCATTTAATGTTTATACATTTTTTGTCATATTAAATATTTTAAAAATGTCATATCTTGATTAGAAGTGCCCTCTCTCTATATATACCATTATACCTATCTATCTATCTATCTATCTATCTATATATCTCACTCTCTCTCTCTCTCTCTCTCTCTCTCTATATATATATATATATATATATATATATATATATATATATATATATATATATACACTTATATGCACATATAATATGATATAATATAAGAGGTTATATTCTCTTAATTTAAAACTAATACAGATACTGCAAATCGATTTACATGTCATTGCTTAGATTATTTCCTAAGAAATTACCAGAATAAAATACTATGTGTGCACATAAATATATTACACTACAATATATAACCTCCGAATATATATGTGTATAAATATATATATATATATATGACATTCTTGCTTGAGGGGCCACGTAATAGTTGCCGACACACCTACGTGAAAGCCCTATTATGGGCCTGACTTGATTCAAACTGGACACACCCAAGTCGTCAGTCCGTGTTGTTTTCTACTTGACCAGCGTTAACTCTTTATTACTTACTTAGATTGGGTCAAGTATATGTTTATGTAAAATTAAAAATCTAATATGTATAAACCAGCCCAGTTGGTTAATGATTAGAGTGTTCGCTAATTGGCCCGGGGAGGTGGGTTCAATCCTCGCACATTCATACCACAACATTGTACCTGGTGCCTCCTTGGTAATATACATCATTGTAGGGTTTAAATAGAGAGTGGAGTAATTATGGGAATATCAGTGTAGTAGCCAATGAATATGATCGACAACTTTACCTATTTTTTACTTAATGGTGCCTAACACACTCCTATATATATATATATATATATATATATATATATATATATATATATATATATATATATATATATATATCAACAAAAGAGTTTATACATTGTTGTCAATTAGTGTTCATGTGCTTCGCGAGAAACTATTGCTGAATTAAAGTTGACAGTGTGTAAATCCTTTCTACCTCGTTAAGCGGGTTTCGTCGCTTTTCTTGTAAACCCAGGTTGTAAGCCGTCGATGGAATATAAATACGGAGACCCCGCTGTTTTTATGAAAGGTGTACTGCTATTTAGAGACAATCACACAAACACATCAGGGAGATATATTTATACGTGTTATATACAGACAGTGAGATAGCCCATATGGTAATATCAGCCACCCGCGTGTGCTTCCCACTTTTGGGGTAGAGCTGGTAGGCGCGTCTTTTCTGCTTTAAATATAACAGGCTAGAAGAGAGCTTTACTCGAACAATACCTGGTTTGCAACTTGCTCTAAGGTGTCACTCTCTGACCCCTTGGTTTCTAAATGTTTCCATTCAAATACAGTTCGTACTATATTATACTATTGCTTATACTTGTTTTACGTAAAATAACCCATTTACAGTTGTGTTTTATTCTTGTACTAATGAATCAGTATCTTTCAAAGCGCAAAGACGACTTGCCAATAAGGTTCAATTAATTTGTTTAGTGAACAGTGAAACAACACCTCGTGGATTGATAACGATTGTTGAAACTGAGTAAAATTTGATTATTTAAGAGGACAGCTTAAGCTTAACAATAATTGGTTTACATGATTTAAAAACAACCAAATAGTTGTCTGAGGGGAAGACGCCTCGAAGTATTCTGGTCCGCAGACGGGCAGTTCTTGGAAATATATTTAGCTTCGAAGGTTATGTTTAGGTTTAGGTACACAGAGAATTAAAAGAACATTATTTACAGTAGTTGTAAGAAGACGAGTACCGGTGCATGTTGTATATGGGGAGCACCTACCATGAACATAATGATACGGTAGACTGTGAGAAAAAGAATGTAAGGAAAGGAAGAGACTCTGCCTACAAGATGTCGAAGTGTATTGTGTATTCTGTCAAAACAAAAAAGGGTGATCTAAGCGGCTCGTTCACAAAGTGTTGCAACATTACTATATAGTAGGAGGTATTTGACTCTAACACGTGTAGAGAATTGCATCAGAAGTGAGATCATTTTGTGAGTAGACGAATGATCCAACCATTTTCCCAGCGACCTTACAAACAGATTGGATGTTAGTCTGAAACAGTATATCTAATCGATTAGATATTATAGAATTGATTGGAATAAAGTCACTGTCTTACGTAAATAATGAAAATAAATCAGATAGGATTGGAACCCTTCATAATTGATTTCATAAACAGCGATGATATCCATAATGCGGAGCAACGCGTTTTAGCGAATTATGAAAATTCATAGGTTACATTTCATGAACGATCACATTATTTTATTAAATATCTTTATTTCACGATTTCACTGTTACAATCATTCCATTCCTCTGTTTGTAACTTATAACTTTATAATAGAAATTACTTTTTTTATTTTGGTTTTCTCTATTCTCTTCAATCATTGTATTTCGGTTTATGACGTAAGAATAAAATCTATTTTAATGAGTTACACCTTTTTACATCGACGGGTGGCAGTAAGTTATTTCACATATGTATACACTAGACGACTGGGTAGGACGTGTACAATTTGTTGCCAAACAGATTAGGTTTGCACCATTTTTATGTACACTTACAAAGGTGAAATAAAATATAACGCTACTAAATTTTATGTCTAGAATTATTTTTTCTAATTTTAATCATAATCTATTACATGATTCTTATTCCCAAAAATATTCTCGTGGAATTAATGAAATTCGCCACTATGTCCGATGAATTCAGTTTTAACGACATCATGTACAGACAAGTTGATGGGGTCTCTATGAGTTCTCTTTTGGGGCCGGACTTGGCGAATATCTTTGTTTGTTTTCATGAAGGTCTGCTATCTGGTTCTGATAGCCCAGCCGTTTATTTCTGCTATATGTACGACGCATTTGAAAATTTACAGAAAATCGTGTCTGAACTGCTACTAACAAATTTCCCCCATGTTTAGCTTCATTTCCTGTTAGTTGAATACATCTCAGTGTTTTCCACATAACGTAGCCTAGCAGTGGTGTTCAAAATTCATAATAACCGGTTTATTTACGGTTCTAGTAAAGCTTGGTGCTAAACTGGCACGTCATGTGTGGTTTTGCTTGGAACTGGAGTTCTAGACAGAATATCTCTTTTAGTACCATGTTGTCACTGCAACTACGTAGAGGCATGCACGTGACAAAAGGTCGCTTTGCGGCATCGATGATGTAGTCAAACGCATGTTGGCTATCTTTATCATGAAATTGAACATGTGATATGGTCATAAGTGTCGAATATGTATGGCTATTAAATAACGGTCTAAGTCCATAAAATTGTCAAGAATATAAATATTTTAATATACAGAGCATACCCTAAGTATTAGTTATTAATCAAACATTCCTCAGAAATTATACTTTATAATTATTAAACAAGTACACCTAATGATAGGAAAGCATGTCAATATAGTAGTAGTAGTAGTAGTAGTAGTAGTAGTGCTCGTGTCCACACCTGATATGCCCTTATTTCGAGAGATTAACCGCGATCGTATTGCGTTAAACTTTCAGAATGACCTGAACACTATCAGTTATAGGACGTTTCTCTCTCGCCGATTATATTTCCTAGCCACAGTGCTTACAATGTCTACATAAGTAAATGATTTGCTTGCAGCGCGTGTTTTTCCTAAATAGTAATTTCTCTAATTAAACCACGCTACTAATCGCTTATCTTCAATAATCATATAAGAATTACTAGATTAATATTAATGTAAACATATTAACGAATAATTCTGCTTTCGGCGCAAGACAACTGAAAAATACCAGTTAACTTAACAAAAAAATATTTAACACATAACTTTTAAATATAGTCATTAGTTACCTCCTAGAAAAAAGGTGTGGTCCAATGATTGTTTTCGTTCATTCATATACTGATTGTCACAGGAACACTTCGTTTGTTTCTAAAATATAAACATTTCATGAGTGTGTATATACGTAAGGATCTGCCTAAAATGCGTCAAAGATTGTTATTAACGTTTGTTTATATTATTTAAGCATTAGTGATTGCCAGGTATCACACTTCACATCGTCGTATTTTTGTTCTTGTTTATTATTTTAATTTCAATGTCTATGTTTACTGTTATTAGTTCAATGAGAATATAGTTTCCGACGGAAATGAATTGTTGGGTATATGCGAGGTGGTGGTATGCGAGGAATACACAAAATAAAACAAGGACCTTTAACGTAACAAATGTAAGTGATGAGTAGTAATCAGTTCATAGTGAGAGTCTTCTGGATGCTGAAAGTTTAATCCTCAGTGCGGGCAATATGAAGAATACAATTACAAAACGCTTAGGGCTTCTACTCGGTCACTGCTCGTTGACCGACAACATGCTATCCCCATAAACTACATGAAGAGTTTCATTAGTGAGTTCGTAAAGACAAACGAGTTCGACATAAAGATTACCTAGTTCGTCAAGATGCACCTGAAAAAGCCGGAGATTACATCGGCTTAAATATTTTGAAAATAACATTCACTGTGAGAACAATAGTCCGAATAAACCGAGTAATATAAAACAAAACTGCACTTAAAATATTATTCTTGTCAACATTTCGACCCACTGAACGGTATTTTTCACAGAATAAAATACCACTTTACGTCGTTCAAATATTCAAAATGTTTATTTGTAAATATATTTTTGTGTTAATATTTCTACATAGCGTGTTGTTCTTTAGCACCATATTTCATATACACATTAACACATATACGCATATAATAAAAATCAAATTATATGTTTTTTTTTTCTTGCGTCGTAAAAAAACGATAACTCTTTAAAGAGAAGTCGAGGCCTATTACAACTGAATCAGTAATCGTACACATAGAGAAACAGTTAAAAGCCTTTTTTTCTCTTTTGAGTTTTTTTCTGATGAATAAATCAAGTAGGCATCGTACAATTCCGAATTACACTAGTCACCTGCTTTGCCCACTCGCCTCGTACGTCTGCTGTAACCTAATTTCTAGACACTTGGGCAGTCATTGTCTATTATTCTAATAAATAGTTCGAACGACATACAAGCGCCGTGTCACTTTCGGCTCGGCGGTGGCGAAAGCAACGCTGTTTCAGCGCGTTTAGACACTTTGATTATTCGCCTACTTGTTATTGTTTTCTCTAATCGATAAGACGCGAATGGGGGAAAATCTCATCTCGGCTGCCAGTGATATTCATTCAGTGACAGATAAAGACAATAGCTGCGCTGGATGGCGAAAGGGGCAGGATTTATATCAAAGATTTCTTGACGTTTGCTAAATTGGCGGGAAGACAGCAAACAGTGAGTTGACTAAGAATGAAAGACGCAGCCAGGGAAACTCGCACAAAGAAATGGAAAAACTCGAATATAAATCAATAGACGACATTTCGAGACAAGATTTTAAATTCGATATGACTTTGTTTGGTGGTCTGAGCTCAATAAAACGATAAGCTTTAATGTGTTAGTGGAGAATACTTACTTTTAAGGTAACAAATGAAAGTGCATAAACTAGTTTGTGTGCATATGGATCGACGCACTGTTCGGTGCTTTCAATAATTACAGATGTCAATTTCTAAGTCACTCAAAATACTCTGTAAGTAATTAGTCAGTTATCATTTAGAATCCACTGCAGAGAATTTCAGGCGTATATAAAGGTGGGAATGTTATTGATTTTCAGTTGATTAGGAAATATCTTACTGACGTCGTGTCTGTCCTGTGAATATCACAGTGTGATACTAAAATAAACACGTAAATTATTGAGCGTATATTGGTGCGTTTTTGTTATGGAATGTCTCTGGAAAGAAATCCTATCTTACTAAGCACTTCCCCACCATCTCATGGAGCCACAGAACCTCACATTCCTGCTTCGAGCAGCGGTTTACTATTGTTTCTAATGTGTAAGCAAAAGTGGTTTAGAGCCTCAAACGCAGTGGTCTGACGCTCTTCGAACGGATAATAACGGGTCGTTGTTTTCATACATTTATTCTCTTGAGAGAATTAATTATCCTGGTTTGGGAAGGAACTAGTGTCTATGAAAATTGAACCTTTTTTTAAAAACACTGAAAAAACAATCTTATATAAAACATAGCTTTTTTCACTACGGCATTTAGTAAAACTCAAAACTTGAATCGTCGTGTCTACTCTGGGTGACTGAATCTGATTAACTGCTTGTGTTATCCTCGTGTCTACAACGAGTCAGAGCTCAGCTAAAAAATAGACAGAGAAGAATACATACACAAAAAGAAAGCGATACAAAAAATAACAATAGTTACTCGTTGTACTGTATCATGTTCATCGATGTCAGCTAGCGGATTTTTATTTTGACCTTTCCAAGCTAGCGTCAGTCGGATATTCCTTGAGCTTAAACCTCCGAAGCATTTAGGATAGACAGTTATTTCCTTTGGGCACATGAAAGTCGCCCATAGAGTCGTACGGTTAGTTTGGGTTAAGA
The DNA here is from genome assembly GCA_963556195.1 of Sepiola atlantica. Taxonomy (NCBI): domain Eukaryota; kingdom Metazoa; phylum Mollusca; class Cephalopoda; order Sepiida; family Sepiolidae; genus Sepiola; species Sepiola atlantica. The sequence goes on from OY744515.1 coordinate 199,075,777, forward strand.
CATATCCTCTCGTAAATTTGCCAAATTTGATCTGACAAATTCCTTTGTAAAAAAATGGTTAATAATTGCATCAATAAATTATTCAGCAAACTGCACTTGCACAGCTGACCCCTCTCTAAACTTAGCGTCTCAATCAGCGAATCTAGTTAGCTGGTTCATCCACTTTGATAAGATCGCGATTACTTCGCCTCGATACTCTTTTATTATAATTAAAGTCCTGCGACATAAGCGGAATTAGTTAATTTGCCGTACTCTGCCGACAGCTCTTTAATCGTGACATTCGGGTCATTTTATTGATATTCTACGATCCACTCCGATGGCACACATTCTGAAAACTCATACGCCCGGTTTACAAGCTATAGACTTGTCAGCTTATCAATCGGCTTTTCTTTTTGAGATCCAATAACATGGATTCAAATTGAACGTAAACATGGGGATCTTTGCTTAGCCTGAGAGTACTCTATTTAAGGAGGTTGCGTGTTGGCGTTATTTTTAGCGATAATTTCAACAAAATTAAAAGAGAGCAGGAGAAACATTCAACCTACTTTAGTTTCTTGGATTTTCAGTGTAATTCTTTTCCTGCGTAGTGCGAACGCATCTAGAAATAAACTTATTGTCATGTGTACGGGTGCACAATGTCCTAGTGAAGATGAAATTCACATTCTGGCTTCGAGCAGTAGCTAACTGTTGTTTCTAATGTTTGAGTCAAGATTTAGATCCTCGAACATGTGGAATGAGCTGGTATGCGACTACTCTGGGTGACGAAATCTTCTCAACTGCGTGATTCTCCCTCGTGGCGAAAAAGAGAGAAATACAGTTTAGCGAAAATAAGGAGAGAAACAAGAATACATAAACTAAATAGGGGGAAGGATAGAAGCAACACTAGTTTTTCATTGTACTGTATTATGTTAAACGGTGTTTGCTAGCAGATTTCGATTGTTTTACTTTTTGATGTTTCTGGTCTCTAACCTCACGAAGCACACATGATCTCATGGTATTATAAACAACTGCATTTATTTAGTAAGTAGGAAGTTTATTGATGACCCAATGACGTGTGTGGTAATGTATCTAGTTGCATTACTCTTAACGGGGGCAAAATCAGGCACAAAGATGTTGTTAAATGTGAGGGAATCTTGTCCTACAGAATAGGGGCGACTATCCTTATATCACAATATCATTATATTGTTGACTAAACCGATATAACTGCCGCCTTTTTTCTATTATCTTTGGTGAACTTGAGTTTCCATGTGTATAGATTTTACATTTTTATTGAAAATTCTTTGTCGCGCTACTAGTATTCCTTTCTAAGCCATCTGTTCTGATATACATAAATGACTCGTTTGTTAAAACGTTATTTTCTTCCCACTTCTTTCTCTGTATTTTTGTTAAAACATTTATCGCTCTCTATCTCTCTCTTTCTGTCTGTCTCTCTCTCCTACTGTCCAAGACCATGCACAGAGAGATACAATTCATTTATACAGGCTGTTAACGTAGACTATGTATATCGTTCTCTTTCCAGTGCGCATCTTGCAGCGTCAGTAAGTATACTTACCAACTTGTAAAAGTGATAAACTTAAACAAGTTGAAAACGTTGGTTTAAAATCAAATCTTCAGAAGCCAATGTAACTAACTTGAGGGTGAACGACCTCTTAATAGAACACGTATGTGTCTTTTTGCGCCATTCATCTAAAATAACAGGGTGATTCGAACACTGCTCCAGTTATAACGATTACCAACACTGGTAGATGCCCATAAGTAATATCTATATGTTACACATCTGAGACGGTCCATGTGAGATGTGTCAGAATATAAAAATAATTTATTTTGCACGATGAGTTATATGAAAATCTACATTGTATTCAATGTGTGTGCATTCACTCCTTACTCCTTGAATAAGGTGGGTTGGGGTGGTGATCATTTTAGAACAATGTCTGCTTCGGAATACTCTAAAACAGAAACCATCAGCATTCAGATTTAGGGAACGAAGAGACCAGTCCACATATGTGAAAAGCAAGAAATAAACTTAAAATATCAAACTTTACTAATAATTCGAGATTCCCATACTGTACGAATATCCTTGAATAGCAAAAAATATAGATCTTATTTACTTTTTAACATAAACATCATAACCTATAGGTGTGTGTTTATTTTTCATTTCTATTGAACTAAGTCACGACTTAAGTTATTTTAAATGCAAAATAAAATAAGACGTAAAGAGTAACATTTATCCACAATTTAATTTATATGAATTACATCGTAATGTACTTTATTCGAAATAAAATAATTTCATCATAAAAGTTGTTTATACAATGACGCAGACCAATTGCAAATTGGTCTTACTGGAGTTTATTATGTTATTATTTCATGAATACTTTTATTTTGTTCATGTAGCTAGTACATTTTCAGATAAAATATCGGTGAAACCTAAACCTTTTTAACCTAAGTTGACGAAGTATCAATCCCATCCTTATGAGTTGCATTTCACCTGAGTTGATCTGACAATAATTATCTTAGATTTGTCGCTGGAACATTAACCGATGAAAAACACGGACTAATTTGTACAATTACTAGCTAGTATTATAGTGAAACTGAGTAATTAAACTTTTTTCACTAAGTCTTTTTTCCAATATGTTTTAATGACACAAAATACATGCTAAACTATTAGTCGATTTTGTAATGATTGAAAGAAGTTATAATTAAATTAATCTACTAATTAATTCAATTAACTTCAGTTGCTTAGCTCTTGTTATATTTCTATCTATCACTTTTACCCTCTCCAAAGCTATGTTGTTTAACTCACAACCTTTATTCTACATGCCATATACCATCCCCGCTCCTGCCAGTCTATATCACTCTCTCTAAGACTCTCTCTCTCTCTCTCTCTCTCTCTATATATATATATATATATATCTATATATTTATTAACAATTGAAGGTAATAAAGAAAATGTAAGAATCAGCATCTTGGAATAGTTTATATTAAACGATAATGAATATCAACATAAGTATTATTACTATTGATTTCAAAGGAAAATACAGATAATGAGAGAGAAAATCAAATAGAGAGAAAGATGGTTATATTAAGCAGAAAGATTGGATTTTGTCGTATTATGTGTTTTCTTGTATAACGGGCGTTGCAAGCTCATGTGTCCATCAGTAAAACAATTTAACCTGAACGCTATGCGTCCCTAAACAAATCACATTTTTTCTAGTATGATTTATACTTATTGCACTACTAACTAACTTCCTTATTTTTACGTTGCGTCAAGGTATATTTAGTAGGATATATGCGTCTCTATTAATATGGGCAATACTTTCCCTGTGCGGGTTCCTGTAAACTCATTGAAGGACTAAAAGGGCAATTCGATTAACTTAAGATTTATAGTTTATATGTCTGCTATTTCTTATATTACATACATTCAAAATAGCTGAATATCTTCATAGGAATCTAACCGCCGATATGTATCAAAGGTTTAGATGACCTTCATAGTGTTTTAGATTTAATCACTAAACATCTATTTAATTACATGCATCCGCTGATGCATTCCCTTATTTAAAAGTAAAGTCTGGCTACTGTTTAACATGAACAGATTGGGTCTAAATCACATATACAACATGAGTATATATAGCGACCATTCTTTCTTATAATTTATAAACTAATTCAATAAAGGTTGCTTGAGATATATGTATTAATTAAACATCCAATAAGATATAGGACTTCTTATGTAAAGTTAAAGTCACACTTGTCGATCCAATCTAAGTAACCTACTACACTCTTCTAATATGAATTGATATGTGAGAAGAAAAAAAACTCAAATATGAATCAATAGCGGATTTTTGTTGCATGGATTTATGTTTAAATTTATTTGCTTATTATTTAGTTTTAGAGAGAAATATAACGTGACGTTTGGCTTGGTAACTATAACGACACTATCCACACCGTACGGATTCTGATGTACCTTGATATTACGAAGGAAAACTATCAACACTGTACCTCCTGCATTTGTTTTTTTAATATGCGAATATTTGCGGCAAGTCATGATCTTTTAAATTCCTTGATGATATGCTCCGGGGTTGACATCGACGAAGTTTTGCTAATGATTTACGGAAAATTACGAAAATTAAATTTGTTTTAATTAGTGCAAGTTTCTTCGAAAAAGATTACTGATAGTTCAGCAGGTTCTCATTTAATAATCGGCTTAAGTGTCGCATGGTCTCTTTTTTAGGTGATTTCCTTCTCTTATATTGTGTTGCTTTCAATATGAGGTTCATAAAACATACACATAACAACGAGGGTTTCGAAAACAAATGTCTATTCAACTGCCCTGCATGATGGGCTTCAAGTGACCCGAGGTCAATCTTAATATGAGAAAGTTGTTATTACATCTATTTTAAAGTTGATAAATATAAGTAGCATATATAAGTAAACTAAAACTAACCTCAAGATGTGCTCAATAAAATAAATAAATGATGTTTCACATTGACACGCCTCTTTCACCTAGCTACTATATACCTTTACGATGCTTAGTATATTTATTAAAACTATATAACTTTGATACAGCTTGGTGTTGTGTAGCTTGACTGCCCCACAGGAGTCAAAATGCAAACATACGATAAATAATGTATGATAAGAATCCTCGAAAGAAATAGTTTTTCGCAACGAAGAATAGCAACCGTCAATTTGTTTAGTGCTGAAGAGTAAGACTCAACCAAAAAAAAAACAAGTATATTGCAAGGGCAGAAAACCAAGCAATATTGTGCGGGAAAGTATTTAACTTTTAATCAGCGGGGTGATAACGAGCAGGTTTTCACAGTTTATTATCTACTCGTCTCGTGTGTTCATACTTCCATGTCGCTTGTTTGTATCTATGTGCTGATCGTTACAATAACTGTTACGTCGTTATCATACACGAACTATATTTTTAAGTTGCGACGACATGTGTTATTCTATGACAGAACACAGTGCACGCATAGTGTGAAAAGGTAAGGATTTGTACATGAAGGCGAATACAAATAGAAATCTCAGCAAGACTCTATAGATATTTTCTTCCTTCCCACCACAAGAGGATGTAGCACACCAGAGCAAAACTGCATTCTTGATTTTAAAAAACAGCCTCAATAGCCTCGGTTCGATAGAACTGTGTCAGGCGATTAACATTAAGCCACCCACTTATATATGAGAGAATTTAAAACCTGAAAAGGTTGACCTACCGAGACTGAACAGGGTGATACCTTATTCCGACGAAAGAAGGTCCCCATCAGCATAGCGCTCAATTTTGGCCGGAATAATGCTAATGACGTATGCACGTCTGGTTCGCCGGATGGTTGAAACCATCCGGCGAACTAAACATTATGAGTTATATGACACCTTTCAAGGACAATAAGTCATCGATAGAAAAATGATTAACACTTTGACTGTTCTAAATCAATCAACTATTTCAATGATAAAGTGTTAAACTATCGATTATATTGAATAATTTGTCTGCACAACAGTTTGTTACGAACATAACCAACATATTTAACTCTGCTTATCAACATTGTTTAACGATGTATATATACTGATCCGATCTGAACTGTTGTTGGTGGCATATTAAGGAATACAACCGTTCTTGAACAAGGAGATCATACGATTTAGAAATTAAAGAAAAATAACAACCCGATTGGTTCAAATGCACCACGAAATATCAACCATAAAATGCAATGGAATTGTCTTGACAGACATGTTTCAGTGCATCCCAGACTTAAAGTTATTTAACAATGCCTTCTATGGTTATACTAATCAAGATTGGACAGTGATAAAGAAGAAACTGCCTAAAAGCGGCCTCTATTCCAATGCACATGTTCGAATCCTGTCATAGCGTAGTTGCTTTATCTTTGTAAATTGTTCTAATAACCAGCACAGTGAATAGTATTACACTTTACTTAATACTGAATATTATCAAGCCAAACTCAGATATCCTTTGAAAACGAAGGGTACTCGAATATAATTTTTAGATGTAATCATCATGTGTTCCGTAATATATATATATATATATATATATATATATATATATATATATATATATATATATATATATATGTATGTATACCATATGAATAAAAGACAAACAAGCAAATCTGAATCATGTGTTATTTGCAATATAGTCTCTTAAGTAAACTGGCTTGAAACAATTGTAAAATAATATTTGCTTGTAGTTAATTTAAAATTAGCTCAATACACTATATATGAAGAATATATGTATACGCGTGTATGCATATTTTATTACCTATACACGTAATTCATCAATTGTAAAATATGTAATAATATAATAATAATATACGCAAGTTCGATATTTATCTCACCATAGCGACTATAAAAATAATTCAAAGCTTCAACAGCAACCTTTACAATGTCAAATTTTGTCATACCTATAGATTTTTGGAAAATATTATTTTTAAAACATTTGCGAAATTTAGGCTGTCAATGTCATTTATATCGGTAATGTGGCTTAAATATATAATTCAACTTTTTAACACGTAATGTTTCAACAGAACACATTGAAGATGCTTTCTTTTTGTTCCTTTTTTTTAGATGAAATATTTTC
>OY744515.1:199087359-199297359 GCA_963556195.1 Sepiola atlantica
ATTAACGTAGAAAAGAAAATCATACATAGCCTAGATATAACAGCGCTTTACACTAATGTCCGAGTTAAAAATACCTAAACTTACTCCACACACATCTAAAGAAAATCTAAACCGACTTACCGTTTCCACCAAAACTTTAATAGAAATAATTAGACTTATCATTGACGTAACATATTTCCAATTCAACGACGAATTCTACAAACAAAACTTTGGACTCCCCATGGGCAAACCTCTAAGCGGTGTACTGGCCTTCCTCCTCTTAGAATTCTTAGAATCTTACCCTTTCAAATTTAGACTACCCCCAAAAATCGAATACTTTAGATACATTGATGATATTCTTATTTTCCTCCCCGTAGATACACAAATCAATATCCTCAAAGACAAACTCAACACAGTATAACCCTCCACAATATTCACGCATGAAACTGAGATAGACAGTTCAATACCATTCCTAGACACTCTTATAATAAAGTCCAACAACAAATTAGCATTCAAAATACACCGCAAATACACTCACAAAAACGACTACATACAAGTCTACTCTCACCACAATAGCAAAATAAAAACAGGTAGTATCATAGGCTTCTTCCAACGCGCTCTTATAATATGCAGTCTAAAATACATAGATGAAGAAATAAAACACATCATTAATTCCTTGAAAACACTGCAATACCCCACACATTTTATACTAAATCCCAAGAAGAAAGTCTTTCAAATATTATCCAAAAACAACACACAGAAACATAAAACACCAAACACCTCTCTCATAGACAGACCCATTCTCTTACCCACGCATTTCAATAATACATCCCTATGCAACACACTTAACAAACTAGGCATGGCAATAGTACACACCATATCACACACCATAAACAACATTAAACACAGCAAGACATTTTAAAAAAAACACATCCCATGCCGGCTTATAAACTGTCCCATGCACCAGCTGCCATCCAATTTACGTGGGATAAACGCAACGTGGATTGAAAAAAAGATTGAGCGAACACAAAAGGGACATAAAAACAATAACTCTCTCAGTGCACTTTTCTCCCATGTATTAAGGCAAGATCATGCTTTCAAATTTGAACAGGCCAAACTCACCAAATACATTCATAACAAAGCTAGATCATGGCTAACCTTACTTATCTTCGTTCACAAGTGTACTTATACACAGGTCCCTGCATACACACTAACTTACACACCCCTCCTCACATACAGTTTCCTGCACCACTTAGCCACAAATAACAGCCTTGCTAATGAACACAACTTATACATCCCCATAAATATTTAGATATTTGAACCCCTTTTTGCCCTTAATTTAACTTCAAACGATCAACACTGGCTGCACAAAACTGCATTTCGCAAAAATCCATATCACTGTTTTCCTTCTTTTTCTTTGTCCTTCCCCTAATTGTCATATTCACAGCACATTTAAACACTTTCCTTCTTACTCACTCAGATTCACACATACCTGACATAGCTATCTGGTCAATACTCCTATCCTCCAAAAAGTTCACACCGAACCACAACAAAATCTTCCCTCTCCCCTTTCATCCATATCACCCTTTCGAATACTTCTTTCACACTCTCACTCACGAACCCCGTCTACTCTCAAATTATCTTCATTTCTTCAAATCTTTTTCTTAAACTATGATAATACCTACATACCAAATACACAGTTTCCCTCGTTCCCTCCTATTTCCCCAGGCCCTCAAAATCCATGCACCACCTCACCACGACAAAAACCTCAGCAGCCCTTCTCATCTCTCCCACTCTAAGACAAATTCACTAACACTCCTACTCCTCACCTTTTTTCACTCACAGCAATCCACATTCATTTCACTCTCTGCCACTGATTCTCTCAGCCGGGACCTAGGCTTAGCGCTCTAACCCATCATGTCAACCCAATATTTCGATGTACTTGCATGACATTTTTCTTAAAATTTTCGTCTTGAAGTATTCTTAAAAATAAAGACGAAACGTTGATGAATATACAAGAAAACATCTCTTGGTGTTTCCTTATTACTTTCCCATTACGTCGGATTAGTCTCATATATATATATATATATATATATATATATATATATATATATATATATATATATATATATATATATATATATATATATATATACACACACATATATATATATATATATATATATATATATATATATATATATATATATATATGGGAATTAAATTCAGCAGCCATATATCATTCAACGTAAATTTCTTTTACTGCCTGAATTTTTTCAAGTATGTTTTAGATTCGTCTACAAATATATGTTAGTTTGTCTTTGCTTTCAAACTGACAATAACTCACATTACGAGATTAGTTTTATCCGTCAATTATACAACCAAATCTTTGTGGATCTTACTTGTTATTATATTGCTCGGATGTAATCTTCTTGTTGTACACACTGTATTACGTTGGAGTTCATCTGGTAAACGAACGTCTTGATGTTGCATTGTGGGAGGCCCTATGTTCAAAACGTGTACTTCAGCTAGTACGAATTAGAACTAACGTCGAAATTATATAGCTGGGTGCATATCGGTCTGACACAATCTTTGCGGAAAGGAATTAGTTTTCCCACGAGTGAATAACAGAAGATCAAGGGGCAGGGAATTAGGGTCAATAAGGGTCAGCCACAAAGCAGAACAGATCGAGTACACGTAATGTCACGAAGTAAGAGACGAGAGTTTCGAGAGAGTCGGTCTATGGAATTGAAGCGGGTCAGACGTAAAAAGTATTCTCTAAAAACGCTAAGTAACGTATCTGATGAGACGAATATGATTAATCCACCCTGTCGTCAATTCCTTGAGGTAGACTTATTACAAGATAAGTCAAGAAATAACTAAGTAAGGAGCTAAGATATCACAGAGAAAATTGATTAACATATTACAGCCATCTTCTCTCTACATCTTACTCACAGTAGATAAATAAAATACCATTTGAAACTCTAAATACATGTCTTCAGACTAGCTTTTGTAAACTGAAGGAAATTCTGTTCACTAGACACAGTGACAATATACACATAACACCCACTAAGACGAATCACGGAGTCGGAAAAGGATAAATGAATAAACGCGGCCACAATATAAAAAAGGTAGGAATCTGCGCAGCGATAACAAAACGAAATAGAAAACAAAAATAAGTTACAGGTAGATTTTGCTTTAAATAATAACGAACATGTGTATGAGGAAATAGAAAGAAAGGCAGAAAAACACACATTTGTACAAGTTCAAAGATATTAACAATGGGTGAACACCCACATTATCACGCATTATAAAGAAAACATGTAACATAATTAAATAACTTTTTAAATAGCTTTTTTCCATAATTGGCAACATTACCCAGACACACGGGGTCTTGTTATTATGCAAAGCTGAGTTTATAAGAATTTGAAGTCGTTTTTCGATATATTTCTATGACACAAAATACATGCTAATAAATGAAGTAGTTAGATGATTGAGTTTGTTAAATACAATTTATAGACCATTAACACACCAAGTGACCTACCGCTTATATCTTCTGCCTTTCGATCGCAGTCTCACTGGGGAAGGTTTTTCAGTTTCCGCACTAATCTTATACGATGTCTATTATTCTGGCATCCGTTATAGTCTCGCTTTATATATATATATATATATATATATATATATATATATATATATATATATATATATATATATATATATATATAACTTTGTTTCTTTTTAATTCAGTCGAAGTTCTCAGAAATCAGGAGCTTTTTCCTGAGGCTTACACTTGAGATCTATATGCGATACATCGATATTCGTGTTCTATTAAATTTCTCCTTTATCTCTCAAGCGTTGAGTGTGTAAAGAAGTCAATAACGTTAAAGTGTCTCTTTCCAATTGACCAGTTAAATATCTTATAGTATATCTTTTTGCGGTCTCTTGGTTTTACTGGAGGCCAAGACAATAATTCATCTGGTCTTGTTGATTATCCAGCTATGTGTTGTTACTTGAGGTGACGTTACTCGTGGAATGGGCGCCATTTCTCGTATAGGTGTGGAGCCAAACCGAGGAGTTCTTATGTGCGTTTCGAATACCATGTTATTATGAATTGTTAGCCAGGGTTCACTTGTAAGGTAAAGTATCCTCATATCAGGTTTTCTTGACAAACCCTTTCACGGAGAGACCAAATACACTTGATTGTGGTGTCTAGTATGTAATTAAAACTCTGTACAATCAAACTTAATGAAAACCTACTATTATTAATATAAGTCCCGATTTGAGTGTTCCATCATCAATAATAGTGTGTATAACCCCGATAAGATATACTATATAACTCATAGATGTAGAGTAAATGGATGGAAACGGAGATAGAGTGTATTTAACGAGCAAATCGATGCTAATTTATGAATTAAATTCTGTTTTTTGTTTTGTTTTTTTAATGTAATTGCTTGTCAATATATATATATATATATATATATATATATATATATATATATATATATATATATATATATATATATATATATAGCAAAGTTCTAAAAATTAATAACGACCGGTTTATTAGTTCAGGAGTTAATCAATAAAATGACATATAAACACACACCCACACACACCAACACACACCCATATATATGTATGTATATATACATATATATATACATATATATGTGTGTGTGTTTATATGTCATTTTATTGATTAACCTCTGAACTAATAAACCGGTCGTTATTAATTTTTAGAACTTTGCTATAAGGTCTAACTTTAGGTTATGCGGGATATATTAAGTTTTATTTCGAATAAAATTTGGCATAGAAGATGGAACCCCGGTGTAAATATTCAGATATCATATATGTTTCTTATGAAGTATCAAATAATCAATATTTTGAAAATTCAAATTTTTTCTACTATTTGTAATTTTTTTAACATTAGCCCAACTTCGCATTTGAAAATTTAGATATTTCAGATTTTCATTAGACAATAAGTAAGCAAGATTCCCTGAATTTAAATTCCTCCTTAGAACTGCTTAATTGTAAGCGTAAATATCAAAAGATTTATCGCGGCAAAATCAGGTAATTCAAATAGTGTTTAGTAGCATTATATGTCTGTTTTAATTTTAATAAAATGACTGGAAAATGGTCCTAAACTGTTATGTTCGGAGTGGATCAATGTTACCTGTACTAAGACGTGTATATTTTCTAGTATATATATATATATATATATATATATATATATATATATATATATATATATATACACGAGGCCTGTCTAAAAAAAGGATCCGACCTTGAACCATAAAAAAATATTCAAAATACGTGACGTTGTTAGGACCATCACTCCCTTTTAAAAGTAGGACGCTGGTGATTGCACACACTTCGCCCACAGATCCATCCACTGCCGGAAACATCTCTGCAAGTCTTCTTTTAGAATTATGTTCATATCTGCCGTGGCGTTAGATTTACCATGTGTTTAGAGAAGTTGCGATGTGAAACACAAATAAATGGGGCATTCAACCCCACATTAGAAGATAGTGACAAACGCTTTAGCAGGCTCTAAACTGATGGGAGTGCAGCTGTTGTTGAAAGGATGCGCAAACAGAGATAATGTTGAACGCGACAGCGGAGATTAACACCGTTCGAAAAGAATACTTTCAGATATGTTTCCGGTAGTAGATAGATCGGTGGGCTAAGTGTGTGCAAGCACAAGGGGCCTTTCGAATGGGATTAGGTTCTCAACACCGTCACGTATTTGAAATGTGTTTTCTACAGGTCTCGTATATATATATATAATATATATATATATATATATATATATATATATATATATATATGTGTGTGTGTGTGTGTGTGTGTGTGTGTGTGTGTGTGTGTGTAGCTAACTGAAAATATTAGTGAAGCTCGGCCAAACCTTGTCAGACAAGAAGCGTTGATTTCAGAAGCACTGACATCTTTCATAAAGAACTCAGATTGAGGAATGACATTTAATGCGGTCTCAACCACACCTACGGTATCTAAGCCCAACATATATGTAATTCGTCTTCTTCCTAACTACACCACCTTGCAATTAAAACAGCATATAAAAAATTACACAACCCTATTATGCCTTGTGAATAAAGTCGTAACTAACGGGGTGTAAGCTATTCTCCTACAGACTATCACGCACACATACTAGAAGCCCTTGACGGTATTTGCAACGAACAGCTTTATAACTGTCTGAAACTGAGAAATAACAAATGTAAAATTCATTAGAAAACGTTGCTGGCAACACATACCCATCTTCGATGAATCCATCGCGTTCGGTAGTCAGATCAGTAACACCACCTTCTAAAACATAACGATCGTCATGTTTTCCAACAAAACTTTTCCGAGATAGAATATATCACTGCTGCCTAGAGACTGCGATTTAGAATCGATACCAGTATAAACCCATTATATAGATGCTATAACAAGGGAACATATCGATGCAAGATCAAGCACTACTGGAACTTTGAACGCGACATCTAAAACCACTCAACACACCCAAATCACTCTACACGATACCACAACGATCCGCTGAAAAATCCGTGGCACTTTACAATAGACTTCTCCATTTCGAAGTAACTCGCATATACATTAATACACCATGGTGATTATTTAACAACAGCAACACCATCATCCTACTATCATCACATTATTCTGAACTCGCCACAAAACCTGGAGAGGAAAGTGAATCATTTACAACATTAACACGTAGGAGTATGCTCCCAAAGTTGAATCACAAGTAAACAAGACGATTTTCTTTCAAATACCTCCTCGGTGACCTAACCGCATTATATGTGTCGGAGCTGTGGACAATCACCAATCTATTCAATCACCATACACACACTTCATATTGAAGCTCTCACTTTATATAAATGGTTGTTTCTATACAATCACTAAACACTACAGTCACACAAACTTAATTACCGACAATCTCACCCGCCATAGGCCAAACATAACAAACCTTGCCACACCCTCCAACAACCCACACCACATACACCAGTTAAGCCAGTATCTGGATTATCAACCCTCCACGTAGACGAATTCTTTTAATGCTATCGACAATATACTCAAACATTTCCTACGCATTATCTACATCTACATTTAAAGAAACTACTCTTTACATGAATAAATTACAGTGGCTTATTATTTCAAACAACGAGCAAGTACTTGTCATTTTTACCATTCCGCACTTCACACCAATATCGCGCACGATGGAGTGCGGGCTTGTGGCGATTTCCTGCACAATATAAATGTACCCAATAAAAATGTGTACACTATCTGCAACATTATCTAATCTATTACTACTCATCACAACTTCGAGTTCCAAGTTATTCATAGTCTACAAATTCTGGAAATTGCCATGATCTCGTAAATTGCCCCTAGCCATGCCAATGTATTCATATGTGGACTTGAAATAAAACTCATTCATATCTACCTGTTAAACACTAGGCGCTACTGCAGGTTCATTTATGATTTTCCTCGTATATGGAAACAGCAAACAAGCTTCTCTTAACTTCTTCCCTATATAACATGTTGCCACGACACACCAACACTTTCACCGAAGTACTCAGCTACATGAATCCCCTTTCTTCGACTCGCTTGTACTTGTCTATAATGAGCGTATCACCAGATCCACAAATTTTAACAACAGTCATCCCAACAAAAACATAATTATTTGCATCTAATGTCTACGCTCTAAACACATCTACTACCGCACACTAGAATACAAATAAAACATAGGCCCACTTACCTAACATATTTTAACAGCCACTACATCGATCAAATCTATAATAACTGCAGAATCCAAACACAAAAAGAAGCAAATCTGACCTACTAAATAACCTAACAACAAAATCACAATGGTTTACGACTTTAACCGCAACACACACAAACTATCAAACTTACTAATACAAATGCCCTACATTTGAAAACAGACATTAGCATCAGCTACTCTTTGAAGGCAAAGCAAATCAATGCCAGATAGCAAATAGCTTAATCATCAAGCCACAATTCGCCAACAATTTACATAATTTACCATGCAATAAAAACCATTGTCTTGTCTGTAATCATAGAGTTACGGATCCGCCTATGACTTTACCCGATTACCATATTAGACTCAAACCGCCCAGTATCACATGTCACAGTCGATAAGTTAGCTACTATATTTATTGCGCATATTGCAGTGAGGGTTGTTACGTTGTTGACAGCTAACGGTTCAGAGTAGCCGTCAACAATCACAAACGGCGTTTAGGAACAATTCAAGACACTCAGAAATTTCACAGCACTATTACCTACAACACTACACAATAAAACAATCGAAAATCGATGTCATTACACACAGGTTTCTATTTTATACCTGGCTATAGAAAATATTTAAATAAATGGAACCATAACTTATTACACTAACCATAGATTTCGATTCACATATCGGAAATTTGCGCTTCTACAAATTATTTTCAACCCTGCCCCCAAAACAAACATTCATAATATTTAAGTATAAAAATCACTCAGCATGGCAGCCCCACCTAAATAGAAAGATAATAAAATTAACTAACTAATAAAAACCACAAAATACACGAATATCTGAATTTAGATCTGTTTAATTGCAAAAAGAACGCTGAAACCGGAAGTACATCATTTTTAGAAGCACGCAGACAAACACAGAAATTCAAACTGTGGGCATAAGTTTATAGAACGTCTTGTCAAACATAGCAAATAACAGACTGACATGAAATTAACACATTTACAGAAATACACGAAACCACATAACCTTTTTTTAACTTTTTTTTTCACATCGGAAACTCTTCAGACATTGAAGATCTTCGTCCAGCCCCCCCCCCAACATATGTAGACGTGTTTCCAATCAATTGTCCTTTTACTTATTTCACAGTCAAATGTGTACACATTTGTAGATTGCATCTCAATAGTTTTAAACATTTCTTATTTCGTACAAGTCAGTTGCGCAGAGAGGGGTCTGAAAAATTACTTAAGAATATACTGATATAGTGAAAATGTTTTTATGTAGGTGAATAAATTGCCGCACTACACACGTTTTTCATGAGTTTAATTTTAAACAACACAACCTAAGTGATGGTTTAACATCCATAACTGAAGGAATCTATTAGCATGAAAAACGGTTTGAATCGTGATAATAAAAATAATTCGGCTCTTTTTGTTTCAATTAAAATCAAACTAGAACCCATATATATATATATATATATATATATATATATATATATATATTATATATATATATAATATATATATGTATATATATCATATATATGTGTATACATATATATATATATATATATATATATATATATATATATATATATATATATATATATATATATATCATATATATGTGTATACATATACATATATATATATACATATATATACATATATATATATCATATATATGTGTATACATATATATATATATACATATATATATCATATATATGTGTATACATATACATATATATACATATATATATATATATATATATATATATATGTACATAAGCATATTAATTATATCAGTTCCAATTAAAAATCAACACATATTTTGCATTTCATAGTTTCTAAGGCGATCAAAACTATTTAATTTTCTTTTTCAGTCACCATAAATTAAAATCAAGAAAAAAATAAAGAAAATGTTTCTACTTTACAAAGTATATATCGAATTATTATAGGATAACACACACTCATCTATATAAATTTGTTATAATCAACAATATAAATACTACTACTACTACTACTACTACTACTATTAATAATAATAATAATAATAATAATACTTATTATTATTATAATTTTAATTACAATAATAATATTTTCAATAAATAAAATACACGTAAAATATAATAATAAAATATGAAAATAAGTTTAACAATAATGAAACAAATATACATATATATATATATATATATATATATATATATGTGTGTTTAATTAAACAACAGAGGCAATTCGTGTGTTTTTTATCCATCTTTTCATGTTCACTGACTAATCAGCAGATGTTCTATCCGACTGTGAACAGGAACTCGCCAAAAACTGCTTACGTTTCTATTGTCATAACTCTTCTTCAGGAGTTTTGCAAACTAAAATTTTTGAATTTATTGAGAAACTCAATTAACATTTTTTAAGGCATTTAAGTATGCCTTCTCCCCCTTCATATCGAGCTTGATTGATAGTAGGTTTCTTTGCTTGAATGAGTAAGTCTTAAATTATGGGGAGGCGCAGGTTGCAATGTGAGACAGCCATGATGGCGATGTGTTTGACTAATATGTCCCAGAATTTTTTTCCGGGGTGTCGTGTTTTACTAAGTGTTGCTAAATAGAGCTATGGGCGTAGGAGAAGTGGCATGGAAGGCGACGACGGATACTAGTCCTAGTCATACCCATATGTGTTGTATTTGGAGACGTTGCATATTCACACAAATATACAGCATTACGAGTTTTTAGTAAACCGCCCACTAACGTCGGATTATTTCTTATTACGGTAGTTGTTTAAATTTGTAATAGTAAATAGTGAAACGGAATGTATGTTTTTTGTCAGCAGGGAATACATGTTTTCGTATAATATTTGTTAAACAAACACGAATTGTCCCTGTTTTTTTAATCAAACATGTATCAATGAGGAAATGCTGCCTAGGTATACAAACATTATATATATATATATATATATATATAGAGAGAGAGAGAGAGAGAGAGAGAGATAGAGAGAGAGAGAGAGAAGAGATAGAGAGAGAGAGAGAGAGAGAAAGAGATAGAGATAGAGATCTTAAAACAGATTTAAAATAAGTAGATCTGATATTATTGGTCCCCCGATTTATAAAATCGGGGGACTTATGTTTTGAGGCATGTCCGTCCGTCCGTCCGAATTTTTCTTCGCAACCATCCATTGAATTTCTCTGACATTTTGCATGAAGTTGTAACTTTGGTCAGGTTAGAAAGGGACATTCTCCGATTTTTGAAAAAAAAAATTGGTTAGCACCCCAGGGTGTCAAAAGGCCCCGAAATGGCAAAAAATGACATGTCTTGCCCCATAACTTTTCATCCATCAATTCAATTTCTCTGAAACTTGGCCAAAATGTGGAGGCGAAAGTTCCTAATATAAAATAAGTATAGCTGACCTTTTAAAAAGTCTGGTTCGCGTCCCCAGGGGGTCAAAAGCCCCTAACATGGCAAAAAATGACTCTTTTCACCTATAACGTTTGATCCATCCATTCAATTTTTCTGAAACTTGGCCAAAATTTACAGTCAATTGTTCCGGATATATATGAGCATCTTTGACAAAAAACTGCTGGTGTGCGCCCCCAGTGGGTCAAAGGGGGGTGGGGGTCAAAAATGCCCCAAATTGCCCAAATTTATTGCATTTTACACTCGCCACATCGAGTAACATACAGAGGAGGACCACGCACGCGCGGCTTGTTTAACATAGCATGATGCAAATTAAAAAAAAATATTTGGTTTATTTATTCCACCTTGTAACTGTAAAGTAAACATAACTAGCCTAATAATTTTTTTTTACAACATTACATAAATATTCTTAAGAAAGTATAACTATTTAAATTTATTTACATTTAGGATGTACAACGTTATTATCGTTGTATTGAATATGTGTATATTATATCAAAAACACATAATAAAATTAATGAATAATAACAAGCATACCAATGGCAGTAACTATAATAATAACAATAGTGGTGGTATTAATGGTGGTAAAAATATACCCATTAATATAACTGCCAGAACTAAAAAAGTCCATTTAACAATTAATGCTAAACATTGAATATAATACATAAAACGTCAATAAATAATACTATTAATAATTATAAGTAACTGTATATAAGAATCAGATAAAAAGAAGTCATGGAAAGTATGGTACTCATGTAATTATATTTCGAATATATATATATATAGATACTTAACCCACCCTTTTTATTTAATTTACTTATTTATTTATTTATTTATTTATTTATGAATTTTCCAACGAATGTTAAGTCTGCAATATCTTGGATTTAGTTAGTTTCTCTGGGAATTTAAACTGCATTTTACTTCTTTTTTTATTTTTCTTTCTTTTGTTTAAAATGACTCAAAGCTTGTTTAGACTATATATATATACATACACACACACATGTATATATATATATATATATATATATATATATATATATATATATGAGGATGATTCTGAGTGAAAAAGTGGAGGGATGGGGTTTAACGGAAATAATGTGGATGGCTGTTAGTGAAAAAGATGAGGGTGGGGGAAAGAGGAGGAACAATCCTTATTATTTCATTCTATGCTACTGACTTCACTAAGACCGGACCTCGGGTCTGCGCACCCAGTAATGGCTACTACTTTTTCTCATCAACCCATTATGTCAACCCAATATTTTCATTTTTCTTAAAATTATCATCCTGAGGAAGTCTTACAAATAAAGACGAACCGTTGATGAATATATAAAAAAAAACATCCTTTTTGGTTTTCCCTTTTTCATTTCCCATTACGTCGGATTACCTTCATCCTTCCCTTCTTATATATATATATATATATATATATATATATATATATATATATATATATATATATATATATATATATAATTGGAAAAAACGTATAGGATAAACAGTAAAAGCATGCATTAATTTGGACCTCTTTTTAAGTTAGACCTTATTGTAATAGAAATAATAAAAACTATGTACTAGACTAATTTATTCTTTCTCAACCTAACATCATACACTTTTTTTATACATTACTCTGGTACTGCCTATATATGTAGTTTTTTTTTATCCAAGCCTAAAATGTATCTACTAAAAGATAGCTTACACCTGGAGCGTGTTCACGGTTGAGAACCAGGGTTCGAGGGTACTTGCTGATGCTGTACAACATAATTAACAGGAATGTAAATGTATATTTTGAGTGTTTCACTCAAACACTAGCTCGTGGTCTCCGCTGACAAACACCGGAAATCGGCTGCTGTTCTGCCCTGTTAGCTACCGTACCAGATGAGCTCGTAGGAGGAATACCATACCTAGGTTCCAAGCGTCATTTGCCAAACAGTTAAAATATATTTAGAGATGTAAATAACTTCTAACTAACCCTTTACATGGCTTGTTGCACTTTGTTATTCGTTGGCAATTTTTTTAAAAATTTGATTTGATTTGATATATAGAAAGAAAATATTCAATTATAAACTTTAAACAGGAAAATATAATGATTAAATGAATAACAAAATTGTTGACGTCTCAAGACACACAAACACACACCCACACACACACACATATATATATATATATATATATAATCAAATATAAACTAAAAGTAAACTTTTAGTAGATAGAACCTATATTAAAATGGTCTAAGCTCAACATACGGGATGGAGCAATTATAAATATAGAAGAAAAAAGAGTGATAAACATGTACAAATGTTCATATTTATTTCAAACTTCGATTGTTCAATGCACGGTATATTCTGTAATAAACAATTTTTTTATGATTCTTGCTCTTTTTTACACGAACTATTTTCGCTCTATTGTTAATAATATTTTTTAAAATGTTTGAACTTTGGCTTTTCCGCAGCCAAATATCTATCTGTATATCTCCTCTGATGATTAGATTTCGATCTTTGAATGGCCTTGGCTTAAGGAAAGAATAATAAACATTAGTTTATTACAGGATATACCTTGCATTGAACAATCGAAGTTTGAAATAAATGTGGACATTCGTACATGTTTATAACTCTTATTTCTTCTATCTTAATATATATATATATATATATATTCACTCTCTAATTTTAATTCGTATTGAGCAAACACGTTAAATAGATGCATATGCAAAAAATAATTTAAGCAAATAATTAATTACAAAAAAAATAATATATTCGTTGAAATGATATATTTTGTTAGCCAGTAATCAAAGTGTCACACAAATTTTGATACGGTCTTGTATGGCTATTTTCTGTTAACTTTTAAAGTATGAATAATTCCGATGGAAAAAAACTAATAACGTAATATCAAACATGACAAAGTTGACATTTTAATCTCTTGCATTTTATAATTGAAGAGGAAATTATTAGTATTTAGGAAAATAAGGATAAATTATATCACAAATTGCATTTTAATTAATAACATAAATACTTAATTATATATAATATCCCGTCTTTATTATCATATATTTCTAAATAATAAAAAAATAATAACATATACCAATTATAATAGATATAATAATATTAAATTAAAAATATATGATGATGAATAAAATAATAATGATATAAATAATAACAATAATAATAAAAAAAATAATAATAACGACATCTTTCGAATTGTAAATACAAGGGAAAAAATCAAATTGAAAAAAATAATACTAATTTAAGTCAATATACTTGGAGTTTCCTATTTCAAACGAGGACATGTAGTTCTTAGATAATACGTATTACTCTGTGAGACATTAACCCATAAAATATGTAATTATATGTACGTTTCAATTGTTATCACATATGTTAAATTGTCATTAAGTAGCGAATGAAGATAATTACCTGTCCGAACGTCATGCTAAACAAGTGCGACATAATACGTTGAAATGTTCAATGTTGAATATTCACTGTGACATTTTTGAGCTGGCAGTTATTTTCCATATTCTATCACTTAGAAACATGTTAGACAACCAATCGAAAATCGTCCTTCCCTCATCCTCTAATTATTTATATACTTATAAAATGCACAGTAAAGGTATCTGATGTTGTCCGTTTTATCTACATTGCTGTAACTTCAGCTACACACTAATCACTTATATTCTTTTTTACCAGAAATACCCCTTCTACATATCGTCTAATCCCAACATGAAACGTATTAGGATAAAAATAAGTGAATACCGATAACCTTTCCGCCTTACGTGAGGCCATACATTCGGAGTCTTCGTTTCAACCGCTCAGGTGTTGTAATCGACTTAGAGGAGACGAACTCCGAACGTGTGAAACATGCATTGCTCTGTTAGTCTCCATCGAGAACCTTACATGATTTATAATCTTAGTATAATGAGCGTTACGGATAGTAACTTAATACATACATCAAGTACATTTTTCGTGTAGAAGTGAATGGGACATAAGCAGTAATAACATGACCATAACATTGTTACCAACTTATATTAGTTTTTACATTACAATCTGATGCTAAACCCTGTTTTCTAAGCGAACAAAGTAACATTTATCGATGTTTTAAATCAAACAAAATAGAGTTCTTTACTTTGTTTTTGATGACTGTCTTCCACCCCTCAAAGATTGCTATTAGCGATTTATTCTAAACATAAAAACCAGTGCATCCCTCAAGTATATATGATCCAAGAACATGCGTGAAGCTTTTCAATGGCAGATATGGAAAATACTTCTAGATTGAGGCAATTTGTATCTATTTCGGAAGGAGATTGAATTAACCAACCTTGGAAATCGAAATGTCGTAAAACTGTGGCCTTGATTTAAATATATGGCGATAGATGTAAGAAATTTGTTGTAGTTGTTTTGTTTTCGATTTATCGACTGTTAACTAACGTGCCCATTCACCATTGACTATGCTGTTGCTATTTGGTTGCCTCTCGACGAGGGATGATTTGTACAAGAGAAACTTATGAGACTGACTATTTGCCCCGCATTTCGTCTTAAACTCCACTTATGACTCCGCAAACACACTTTTCCAAATTTCCCATTGGAAATATAGCCACACTTGATGACCTAACAATTACCCTATCTCATGTCGGAAACTTCATCAAAAACCTACGCATCTCCAAAACATATAAGCGTGATCTTATACCAGTAATAGTAATTAATAACTGATCCACTGAAATTGCTCTTGTCCTTTTTAATCTCTACAAAAAGTCACTTGTCGAATCTTGCTTCCTTGATAGATGGAAGATAACCCCTATGGTACCAGTATTCAAGAATCCTTGAGATAGTACTGACTCTCAGTATATCGTCTCATCAATTTCCTCCCTCTCCTCACTGAAATATGTGCATCCTTAATCAATCTAGCGATAGTTAGTAACCTTCTTAATGCTGAACATTATTCAAGCCATCAGTAGTGATTTTGGCAAGCACGATCTACTGCGGGTATACTAACGGTCATCACTGAACGCATATACCTGACAATGGACAAGGCAGGTAAATCTAGAGGGTAGGTGTTAGTATATCACAAGCCTTTTACAAGTTCTGGATGAAGGCGTTCTCATAGAAATAAATCCATATCGTATTAATGAAATAATATTTAATATAATTTAATTCTTTCTATCCAAAAAAAAATCCAGGTGTTCTCGATGGTCGTTCTGTCCAAACAATATGGCATAAATGCAGGTAACTCCAGAAATCGAACGTTTTTTATTTTTCCTGATTTTCATAAACGATCTCCCTTATGAGATTGTGTCAGAGATGGGTTTATTTGCTAACGACACCAAGTTCTAATCTCATCATGTGATCAGGACTGATGCGCACATACCCAAAGAAATACCTGAAGACTTAGAAACTGACCTTTAGTTTGTATTAGAATGGGGTCATAAATGGATGGTAGCATTAAATACTGCTAAGACAAAGCACTATTCATTCAACAACTACAAGTAAACTCTTCAAACACCTATTAGCATGACAAATAACACTGTACCTAAGACTCAAACGTTTTACCCCGTCGGTCTAACTTTTACTAGTTACATGTATTTGAACAAATACATAGTAAACAACTTGGCATGAAACGGCCAGATGGTCTGGGACTAGCATGGAGGACTGAGTGCAGCTAGGAGATGTCATTTGACTACCGTAGCCGCAGAACATAGGTTTAATAATAAAATAATAATAGTACACATTGCCAACGCTGTGTAAAAAAAGTGGGCTCCTTCAAAGTGCTTGAGAAGATATCACACCTGCCATTATTATATATGTCTACAAAGTCACACTCCGCTAATGCATGGAGTATTGTTGTCACATCAGGGCTGGTGCACCATCCACTAGTATCTCCCTCTTAGACAAGGTCCAAAAAAGAGTATCTACTCTAATAGGTTCCTCACAATCCATTAAGCTCCAGCCCATGTCCCATCGCTGCAATGTTATATCTTTGTTAATGTTTTACAAGTACTTCAAAGTAATGTGCTCCGATGTACTTACTGCTCTGGTGCCTCCTCGACGTAAATACATTCAACTAACCCGATAATCAGCTACTCCCCATCAATTCATTTGGGGTTGTCCACAGATGACGGAGAGCCTTCTACTCCAATAGCGTTTTTCCTCGACCTTCTCTGCTCTTTTTTCTTCGACTAAACCGATATCCTGAAATGTAAAAGCAATTTGAACAAGTATCACGCTGCATACTCACAAAATTTGACCCCCCAAAACTCTCACCCTGATTCTCAGTAGGGCTATATGTCTACAGTGGCAACGTGCCTTGTTTGGGGTCAACTAAGTTTTTTAAAAAGTATCGTTGTCATGAGACAATATTCCAGGAGTCTGTTTTTCTGTTTTTCTGTTTTTCTGTTTTTATTAGTGGTAAGGATAAGGTTATGTACTTTATGTTCGTCTGTTATTACACCAGACTTACAGGTATAGGTTTCTCTTTTTATTTGAGGATCCTCCTACGCAATATTTATTTTTGTGTCATGATACAATATTAGCAAGCATTACTCCCTTTTTTAGGGAGGCAGTATAGTACATGTTTGCTTTGTTCATTATAATAAAATCCTAACAGGCATTGCCATTTACATTTTACTTAAGTGAGTGTATGTGTTATCAATTCCTTCGGCAAGATACATTCTTCACAGGTATCACCTGCTCTTTTTTTAAGGGGGGGGGATATTATAGTGTATGTAAAATATATCATGATACCATCCTCTCTGAATTGCATTCTTCTTTTGGTGGGGGATTGTAGTGAATTATTTGCTTGTTGACATGATATCATCTTTCCGATCCTTTGTGGAGGAGCTGGGTTGTATTTTTTGTCATAGTATCATAATTTTAGTCTTTTCAAGAACAGTGTAGTGCATGTTCGTTCATCATAATTCCCTCTTGTTGTGTTAATTTATCTATCTATCTATCTATCTATGTATCTATCTATCTATCTATCTATCTATTTAATATTACATAATCTCTCTCTCTATGTATATATATATATATATATATATATATATATTTAATATTCATGCATCATTTCATGCGTTTACTATGGCGATTTTTACAAGATGTGTTTGCAAAATATCCTATAAGGTATAAACATACAAATATGCGGTTTCCATATTCGGTGTCAGGTTTGTAGTCAAAAGGTGGAAATTACTTTTCTATTTTAATAACATGGATATTTTTCGTTTGTATTTTATTGGTGAATATTTATTCCTTCTGACTTCGGTAAACTTGAAATGAACAGTACGTGAATGTTTACACAAGACATCACCTCCAGGCTTTGTATTCACATTTATTATTTCGCAGATCAAATAAACCTATATAAATATACGCATACGTCTATCTAGCTATTGATCTATCTATGTCTTGCTATCTATATTTTCTACATATGTCTTTCAGTATATATATATATATATGGGTGTGTATGTATGTGTGTGTTTGTGTGTGACGAATTTTATGCGCGATTTCTTTATCTGCCGCAAATACACTACTGTGAGTATTGATAATGATAAGGGATATTAATAGATAGATTGTTGAATATAAGTACTTTCGGACCCATCTGTGTCTACGTTCGGGGAAATGAGGTTAGTCAGGTATAGACCATGTGTTAGTATTCATAGAAGGTTTTCTATAGCTGATTGACCTCATTTCCCTGAAGATTGACCCAGATGGGTCCAAAAGTACATGGGAGTCAAATCCAAATGATATATATATATATATATATATATATATATATATGTATATATATATATATATATATATATATATATATATGTGTGTGTGTGTGTATGTGTGTGTATGTGTAGTTATATACATAAATAGAAAACAAGTGATAATATCACACATACAAGAATATATAAATGTACATGAAATTATTAAAGGCGCTTATGATAACGCGTTTTATTATTATTAAAATAATAAAAAAATAAAATGTGTCCATACCTTTTTAGAAACGATGGTTCGCCGATTAGTAGTTGGCTTTGAATTATTGGAACAATGTTCAAATTATATGGATTTCAATTACCGCAGGTATATATATATATATATATATATATATATATATATATATATATATATATATATATATATACATAATTTCATGGTAAAGCACTGATGATCCCTTAAATAATGTTAGAAGCAAACTAATATGATAACTGTAAAAATTAAATTGACTTACATGAGTGATTATCCACTGAACGACTCGGGACTTAATTTTTTTTGTTGTTCTTTTTATATAGTTTTAATGGTTGAGAAACTTCCGAGACTATTTATATATATATATATATATATATATGTATATATAGTCTCGGAAGTTCTTTTAACCTTCAAAACTGGGAAAAAAAAAATTTGTTGAAAGATTTTAGTCTAGTAAGTCAATCAATCTACTGCAATCACTATTTTAGTTTACTTCCAAGAATATACTCTAATATAAATATATTTTTATATATGTTTTTATATATAAGGGATCGTCAGTTGTTTACCATGAAAACTGTTTCGGGATTTTAAAAACAAAACAGTATATTTATATATAATGGTATATACTAGGTAAAGCAGAGAAATATAGACCTAACAAATCTAAGAGATGTAACCTCTGTATTCCGGAATCCTACAACATAATTATGTCTAAAGAAAATGTATTAAATAAAAGACAGGAAGTGATTCAGAACTGTCTGCATAGAACCGCATATATACCATATCCCGTTACAGACTCATATACAATATCTGTGGTAGTAACCCTTTCATCAACATGAAAATAAAAGTATCTAAGGTATTGGAATATTATAAGACTATATTGACAATATAAACTATACACCTAATAGTAGATGACAGAGTACTAATACCTCAATATAAAACATTTAGATATAGAACTGATAACTCATAACTAAAATTAACGAAGCAATTAAGCTTATATCTAGCCTATAATAATAGGGTAAGATGGCCAAGTTATGAGAGCATCAGTAGACACTTTTTTTCATTGAAGTTTTCATCTGTATTAATTAGTGAGGAAATGGTAACTGGTAAATAGGATATTTTTTGGAAGGAGTAAAAACTAATAATACAATCATAATTTAAAATATAATGCCAAATAAATGTTCAATAGGACAACAAAAATATAAATAAATAAATAAATAAAATGTATATATATATGTATATGTATTGTGTGTGCATATATATGTGCGTGTATTTGGATATGTATATATAAATATATATATATATATATATATATATATATATATATTTCAACTTTACTTCAGTGCAAAGTCTCAGAATACAAGGGACCACTTGGTCTCTATATTAGATACATACATATATGAGTGTTAAACTCATGTTCATCTTTTATTTCTCAATTAGTATGATGTCCATCTCTTTCTTTTATTAGGGAAGGGACAGTTGTCAAGTGAATAACAGCACGGACTGACGGTCTGGGTTTGTCAAGTTCAAAACCAGTTTGTTCCATAACATATCACTTTCACTGAGGGAGGTTGGAAACCATTACGTGCTCCACAATGCAACAGTGACAACACCAGAATCAACAAAGTTGTATTATATTGATTTACACGAATTTAGTTACTTTTACATCACCAGTTTACTATGTTATAGTATATTTGTGTGTGTGTCTTTTTCTTAGCCGTCTCAAGGACAAGTGTTCGTCTAATCTGGTGTAGGATCCTACTAAGTGGGGATACTTCAGATATATATAATATTTGATTTATCCACATGTATACGTGTTGTCCTTTCGGGAATCGTCAGTGTAGTAAAGATTATTCATACCGGTCGTCGAACTCGAATCCCGGAACACGAGGCATGTGTAAAGGCTGACGTCTTAGCCAACACCGTCGCTGTAAACAACCCAGTAAATAAGCGAGAGAGTAATTCTTTTTAAAGGTGTTTTAAAGGGTTCTACAATTGAAAGGAACATGCATGTAACACACAATACCGGATGTGTTAATATTACTCAATACAAAGCCCGGCCTAGATTTTAAGGCGACAAATTATTATGAATATGCGTTTGTACCTACAGACGTATAAGTTTCATCCTTGCGGGAATCGTCAGTGTACAGAAGATTATTAATACCGGTCGCTGAACTCGAACCCCGGCACAAAGGCCATTTTGCAAACTCAAATTCCGACGTCTTAGCTCAGACGACCGTCATCAACAACCGGGAAGATATATATATATATATATATATATATATATATATATATATATATATATATATATATATATATATATATATATATATATATATATATCATTTCGTGACGATATGAACTCTTCTATACTCAATATATAAAAGAGTCTACCATTAAGATACTCTTCTGTATTTCTGTAAATATCCACTCATGTAAATATACGAACATAATGTCTTATTTTTATCGGTATTTCAAGGTCACAACACTGGTAACGAGAAACTCGGAGTCATCCGGAGATAACATAACCCTGACTGATGTCGCATTCTACACTAGCGACCAGAGCTCGGACTTATGTTGGATAAAACGTAACCATTATACCAACTGGCGATTGTTGGTTTCCGGAGAAGATTTAGGCGGTTAGTTTCAGAAATTAGTAATTACGTAAGAAGTTAATTGTAAAAAGTTCTAGAGTAAGATGCAGAAAAGGTGTCATGTCATTCCCCAACGCGAGGTTTTGAAATCTAAATATGTCGACCAAACAAAACAACTTTCGATTTTTCATCGGTGTTTATTTTTCAATTAGTAATTGAACAAGCTATATTTTTCTACTCTTGCTAAGAAATTACACATTCATCTTCTAATGTAAAAAAATTCGACGATAGAAAAACACAGAAAAAAGTTTGTAGCTGCTTTTAGTGACGAAAATACTGATAGTGAACACCAACAAGAACCAGAACTTCAACTAGAAGAGAAATTTAAAAAAAAACTAAACATTAACAAAAACAATAGCTTCGACTGAGCATGGGATTTTTTTACAAAAGCAAATAGTATAAATTCAATGAAATAAATTAAAGGGAATTTAAAAGTTTTATCTGCATCAAAAATTTAAAAAAACAATTAGAGGAAATGAAAATAAAAATAAAATGTTCTTTCATACCCAACAAGAAGATAATACAGTTATACGAAATGAAAATAAAAATAAAATGTTCTTTCATACCCAACAAGAAGATAATACAGTTATACGAATTATCGAATAGGGGTACAAATGTTAACGATCAAACTGCATTTACACTAATTTCTATTCAGATCCCTATAGATTATTTCACCTACGACCCTGAAAATGAAATTACGTTAGTTTAGTATTTTAGATGATACGACGATTAATAATATAGATTGTACGAATTAAACCGATATGCTATTAAGAAAATTTGGTAATATTGAACATGACAAATTTGTCAATCATTTATGTCCACAAAAATCCTGCAGCACTACATCATTGACAAAATTGTTTAGTAACGGAGATCGGCCGATTGACGTAGATGCAGACACTTGTCGGCGCCGTTCAAAGAGGCAGCGTCTGGTATGCTGTGTGTGTGGGGCGAACCCGAAAACACTCGCTGCCGACAAAAAAGAAAGAGTAGTGGGAGGAGAAAGGCGTCAGAAAGTGAAATAAGCTTTTATTTGAAAATCCGGGCAGCTGTGTCCATGCAAATGAGGTTGTTTTGCATGCGTCGGATTTTCGTTTCAATAAGAGAGCGAAAGTTAAGAGTCAGTCAGTTTTTTTGTGGAGATCGTTCTAAACGCGTATTGGAAGGCGAACAAAAGAAAAGAAGAGTGCTGGATTTTCTTTCATGTTTATTTGAACGACGTTTTCTTTTATACAGTGTAGAGAGACGGTTTTTTTCCTGCCATTTGGACTTGCTCATGGCGACATCTGTGTTTAAAGATTAGTTCGTTATTTTTTTCTCTACAAGCTATCTTAGCCTTAACATGACCAACAGGCAATTTGACATTGTTTGTGAATTATGTGAGTTTCACGAAGTAGCGCGAGTTATTCCCTTGGGGTAAAGAGGGGGCGCTCTTGCTGTGTATAGACAGCTAGGTAAGGAACAGAGGGCAGATGTAAATCTAGTCAAGCAGGCGCTGATAACTGCATTTGCCACCGATTCATTTGTGGCGTATGAGGACTTCACGACGCGACGGCTACTATCTGGAGAGACTGTAAATGTTTTTTTGGCTGAGCTTCGAAGACTTGCAATCCTTGTTGGGGAGACACTTCCAGAAAAATTGATGGTATGCGCCTTTGTAGCAGGACTGCCGAGCCACGTAAGGCAACATCTCCAGGCGTCGTCGAGAATGGATGATATAAGTCTAGGGCCGATTGTAACGAGAGCACGGGCTATAATGGCGGACAACAAGGAATTAGTTGCGGCAGCTATACAACCGGTTCAGTTAAAAGCTAATCAAACATCACGCACGGTGCCGGCTAGTGGAAGCATTTTGTGCTATAAATGCTCTGGACAAAACCACTTCGCAAGGAACAAGGAACTGCCAATATCAGTCTGGTGAAAGGCATATTGGCCACAAATATAAATCACGAAGAAAGATACAATGTTATAGATGTCAGAAGATAGGACACATTGCATCTGAGTGTCCGGGAAACGAAAAATGGGGCGATATATCAGTGCCGGTCTCTCCTTAGTCAATTTAAGACAGGCGCTCCCTACTGTTGAAGTGTTGATCGATGGAAAGAAACGCAGAGCACTGGTGGACTCTGGATGTCCCCGGTCTATAGTAACATGTTCAATTTGTAGTCCTCGGAATTGTCGGAGATCGAACATAATGACCGCTGACGGTACAACTATCCAAAGTCATGGCGTTAGAACCATTTCGTTGACAATAACCGATATGAGCGATATCTTGGTCGTACACAGTCAGCTGTTAGGTTTCGACATGTTACTTGGGATGGATGTTATTAAGATGTTGGGTGGGGTCAGCATTGACCGGTCTGGCGAAGCCATCTTTTAAAATACGGGTTCACATGCTTGCGCTGCGATCACGATAGAGGACCACGATTCTTGCGCCACGTTTGACTAACACACCAAAGTGTGGACGGTGTCGTGGAAGTGGCCAGGTGATCAACCACCTGGTAAACTCAAAAACAGGGTGCCTGAATTCTCAGTACCCGCTCAAATCCGCCAGGATTATAGACGTGAGCTTCAAACATGGCTGAACAATAGATGGCTACTTCCCTATGCTGAAGAAAAACTAGGACTCCCAAAGGGCCTAATTCCGCTAATGGCAATCTTCGAGCGCAACAAATCTAAGGTGCGTCCAGTTCTGGATTTTCGCGAACTGAGTGAGCACGTCGATGCCTACACGATACATGCAGACATATGTGCACACAAGCTGAGAGAGTGACAAACGAAAGGCCTTAATGTATCAGTGCTCGATCTGCGGAGGGCTTACCTACAGGTGCATGTGCATCAATCCTTGTGGCCATACCAAACTGTCATATTGGAGGGGAAGTTGGACTGTTTGACACGCATGGGTTTTGGGATCAATGTGGCACCAGCAATTATGCGAGCTATTGTAGACGCTGCATTGTCGATAAACGACTCTATTCAACCGGCAACATCAGCATATATCGATGATGTTTTCATAAATGAAAACATAGTGTCCGCAGCTAAAGTGAGGCAGCATCTGACCGACTTTTGATTGTTGAGTAAAAAATCTGAACGGCTGCAAGAAAGTGGGCGGGTACTCGGCTTGAAAGTTTAGCAGAAATGCAATATGCTAAAATGGGAACGAGGCAACGAGATCCCGAGTATGCCACGCAGCCTCACCAGACGCGCCGTGTTTCCTTTGTGTTTAAAACTAGTTAGGCACTTCTCAGTGGGCAGATGGATCAGAGTGGCAGCCGCATTTATCAAAAGGAGAGCAGTGACAGTTACCAAGAGCTGGGACGAATAGGTGGACGATATCCTGTTGACCACGGTGATGATATAAATTGTTGCGAGAGTGCACGAAGGAGACCCCGTACGAGGCAGGTTGTGTGTTGACGGTCGTGAGGTCGATATTTGTGTCGATGCAAGTTTTTTGGCGATCGGAGTTTCGCTGGAGCAGGATGGAACTGTGATAGATGGTGCAAGTTGGATACGCAAAGCAAAGGATACACAGCACATAAATTTGGCAGAACTTGATGCTGTACTAGAAGGCATTAATATGGCGTTGATGTGGGAAGCATCCATATTGCATCTTTTTACTGACTCTGCCTGTGTGCACAAATGGATAATGGATACCCTTACAGGAAGATCTAGAGTGCAAACCAAAGCAGTAAGCGAAATGTTGATAAGACGACGACTGGGTGCGCTCTTAAGCTTGATAGAAGAGTACAGGTTGTCAGTTGACATTACTTTAGTAAAGTCAGAATATAACCGAGCGGATAGTCTGACACGCGTACTGCAAAAGAGCCAGGTGTGCGCTGTATCAACACCCAGTCCATAATCCGACCAAATCAGAGCTATCCATCGCAAAGGTAGTCATCCTGGCATAAAAAGGAGGTGATACTTTGTTAGTAGGGTCGACCCCACGATTTCTAAGGCATCCGTCAGGACAGTAGTGAGAGAGTGCAAAGAGTGTCAGTCAATCGATCCGCCGTCCGTGTGCTGGCCGAAGGGGAACTTGGATGTCAGTGATACTTGGTATCGAGTGGGGATAGATATAACGCATTATCAGGGAAAACACTATCTGTCGATCATTGACTGTGGGCCTACACGGTTTACTAGTTGGCGTTGTCTCAAACGGCAAACAAGCATCATGGACCATTTGGAAAATGTATTTTGCGAGCGCGGTCCACCAACTGAGATACTCCTGAATAATGACCCATCATTCTGCAGTAAGAGTTTTAGAGGCTTTATAAATGAGTAGGGTGTTCGACTGTGATTTCGCTGTGCACATATACCATCAGGTAATGGTATTACAGAGCGGTGCCATCGAAGTGTGAAGCGGATTGCCGCAAGAAAACTGTGTTCAGTGATTGAAGCAGTTAATTGCTACTATGCCACCCCGAAGTACGATGTGTCACCCCTGGCAGCTTCTGCTAACATGATCCATAGTTACACGGTCAGACTGAAGGGAATCGATATGGTGTCCACCGATGAGCCCGAACAGCAACACTTGTGTTACAAGGTAGGAGATCGTGTTTGGACGAAAAGTCCGAATTGACAGTGTACATCCCCTTATGCAGTTGGACGCGTTACAGGTGTGATAGACAAACAGAATGTCCTCATTAATGGGATATCTCGGCATGTAAGGGGCCTACGACCCGTTATAGGCTCAACTACATTGGAAAGTGGAAGTGACAGTGATTCGTCCACTCAGAGTGCGCGAGTGATCACTATGAGCGGCGCAAATAGCCCCATGCTTAGCACATATGTATCGGGTGATTCTTCTCCAGACGAGTCATCGGAGAAGGAAGTTGTGGTCGCATCACCGCGGAGAAGGCCAGACAGTCCAAGGCCTTGTACAAATGCATCGGATACTCCCCCTGCGGACGAGTTATCTGAGGAAGAAGTCGCTACCGTATTACCGCGGAGAAGCACCAGACAAAAAAGACCTGCACAAGGTTGCCACATGTGTGATCATGAGATCAGAGGGGGGTGTAACGGAGAGCACTACATTATTGACAAAATTGTTTAGTAACGGAGAGCGGCCGATTGACGTAGATGCAGACACTTGTCGGCGCCGTTCAAAGAGGCAGCGTCTGGTATGCTGTGTGTGTGGGGCGAACCCGAAAACACTCGCTGCCGACAAAAAAGAAAGAGTAGTGGGAGGAGAAAGACGTTAGAAAGTGAAATAAGCTTTTTATTTGAAAATCCGGGCAGCTGTGTCCATGCAAATGAGGTTGTTTTGCATCCGTCGAATTTTCGTTTCAATAAGAGAGCGAAAGTTAAGAGTCAGTCGGTTTTTTCGTGGAGATCGTTCTGAACGCGTATTGGAAAGCGAACAAAAGAAAAGAAGAGTGCTGGATTTTCTTTTATGTTGATTTGAACGACGTTTTTTGTCATACAGTTGAGAGAGACGGTTTTTTTTCTGCCATTTGGACTTGATCTAGGCGACATCTCTGTTTACAGATTATTTTGTTATTTTGTTTTCTCTACACTTGCTCACGAAAGGTGGAAAATTTTAAACTTAAAAAAAACGAAGACGAAGACTTACTTACTTTTACTGGCGTATTTTGCGATTATTTTTAGTTGTTGAAGTTGAGCGCTAACAATTTTAAATGTGTTATTTTTGTACAAGCTTTAGTATCAAAATCGGATGCGGACATTAACACAAGGTTTCTTAAATAGTAAATAATGAACCTGCTTAAACGCTTCAACATATCGCAGAAGGTTTTTACCATTGTATTAGCGTTCGCCAACATTCAAGACACATTGAACAGGGCGGAGTGTCACATATTAGAAACATATATAACTAAAAGCAAATTAATTCACCAACTTAATTTGACTACTCATAAATTAATAATTTGCCTTTTAAACAATGTTTTCGTTGCGGACAATTGCATTGGTACAGATATTATCGAAATAAAACGAAAACAAGTATTTTAATTGCAATCTGGTGGGATAAAAAAGTGGACATGGCAGATATCAAAAATAAATATTTTAGTTGCTAAAAGTGACAACGCTGAACATTTTCTTGAAATTCTCACAAGTAAAATTCTGAACTAAACAATAATTACCTATTAAACTAATAGTAAAACCATTATTACTAATTCATCAATGAGGAAAGGGTTCTACAACAGAAACAAGGATTGGCGGTAATTTATCCTCTTTGTTTATTAGACTGGCTTTTTTTGTAGGAGCATGAAAATTATCCATTTAGTGTTGCGTTTTCTTTGAAGGAGAGTTTACTTGTTATTTTTTCTGTACTTTTCTCATGTGTGCAATTGCCGACTCTTCAATGTTGTTAGAATCCTGTTTAACACTTATACATCTTTGGCAGTTTTCGGCTAATTGCTGTAGTGTCAAATTTGGATCAATGTCATATTTGTTTAAAACGCTACGTCTGATGTCTGTGTATTTTCCTGAGACAAATCTTTACACCAAAAATTAAACATTTAAGGTTATCTTCGCTAAGTTCAACTAATTTGAATACATCACAGTTTTTATCACCGATTGACGCGAATGTTCTGTAGTCTTCGGTATGTTTATGGACTAAATTAAAACACTGTGCATCAGAGACCTCTTATGACTTAATAATTATGTTAAAAGATTAACAGCTTCGGAAAAAATAAAGTCGCTCGTTTTTGTAAGTCTGCCAAATTTTCAAAATCTATTTTGCATAGATCTCCATATCTTCTGAAATATCAAGCGACGGTTTTATCCTCGCCTGGGGAGTAAGTGGAATTGTCAATTGGACTCAAACGGCATTCTGAGGAAAAGCAAATTCGTTCTCAGTATTTTGACCCCTATGCGATATTGTTTTCATCAAGACTTCAATATTTTTATCTGTTTCTTCTTTTTATTCGTCAGACTTTTGATGTTGGTCAACTAGGTTTTCTGTCGCCTACTTATTTTTGTACCAGAAGTATTTCTTCTGTTTTTGTAGCTTTTTATCAATTTTACTTTTGTTTTAGTAGCGTTTGAAATATTTCTTGAATTTTAGTTGTCTGTTGTCAGTTTTATGTTTCTATGGCATTTAATAATTCACAAGTTTTGTTTATAGTTGCTTAAACATATGTGTTTATTTTAAATACGGCTTTTTAGAATGCATTTTTTATATTTCGCTGCGTAGCGTAATCTTAGCTATAAAAAAGAGTAAGCGAGTATAAACCCTTTGCTCCGACTCAAAATCATTTTTTACGTAACGATACAATTAACGTTAAGCACTTTAGACACCAGAAAAATAAGGTGTCATTGTTATTCGTTTGGTGTATTACTTTCTTGTTAAAATAAGAACAGTGCATTAATAGCTATAAAAACAAAACACTGACTTTTCTTTTTTATGCATGTTTTTATTGTCCTGCAGAAAGCCAGTTTTCAGAAGTAGTATGTGATTTTGTATATTTGCCGTTGATTTCTCCACGTTTCTCTATTTTAAGGTTCTAAAGAAACTAATATAATTCCTCGCCAGTTGTGGAGTTTGTTTTAAGGTTCGCAAGAATCATTTACTGTACCTCGTAGGCAGTTTTTGTTGTGCTCCTTGTAACGTTCTGTAGACTCCTTTACTGTACCTCGTCGTCTTGTATTAGGTAATCAAGAATCCCTCATGGTAACGTGTCCACAGTTGGTTTGGACTGTAAAGGGTCCGGAAGAAAAACGCGCACTCGAAGTTTACAGAAAAAACGTATATTAAAGACAACAGTGGTTGTACGTCAGTCTTCATTGCCAGTATAGACTGGTGTAGATCAAACATTGAGAGCAAGTACTTTTAGTAGTTATTATAAATGGAAGAGGTAAGTAGTGTATATGATTATAGTACTATTAGCATTCATATGTATTTGTATCGGATAGTTCCCTGTTCGAGGAATACTTATTGACTCAGAGCAATATATAGCTTATAAAAAAAACTGGACATCAAATATATCCAGGAATAATCGTCCGTTCGACCGTTCCAATATATTCAGCTCGTTATTTTACTATAAACTACAATTATTCTCTTTTGATAGCACTTCTGTATTTCATACTTCTAGCGCCTTTACTCGAAATGTCACGTTGTATTGATATATTTTATAAATATATAGACCCTAACTAACGTATCACTACAGTTACTGTGTATAGAGCTATTATATGAATTTTCTCAGTATGTAAAAGTGTATAGTTTTAAAGTAGAATATCTAAATATACTGAAAATAACTGCACTGAATTTCACCCGTGTTTTTTCATAACCACACACTCATAGTTTACTATATATATATATATATATATATATATATATATATATATATATATATATATATATATATATAATGTATATGTATATGTATATGTATACATATATGTATATATAAATGTTTATATATATATATATATATATATATATATGTTTATATATATGTTTATATATAATTATATGTATATATATATATTTATATATATATATGTTTATATATATATATATGTTTACATATATACATATGTTTATATATATATATATATATATATATATATATATATATATATATATATGTACGTGTGGGGATGGGGGTGCGTGTTTATATACGGATATGTAGTTTTCCTCAAGCATTTGGTGCAATATAATTATAGTGACGTTAGTAAAGGCTATTACAATGCAAATAATAGAAATATGTAAATTTCTTGCATTATTATATCTTTATATGACTCTTCTCTATATATACACATACATATATATATATAAATATATATATAGAGAGAGAGAGAGAAAGAGAGAGTAAGAGAGAAAGAGAGAGTGCATGTATCATCTATTTTCCTTGATATTTATCAAATAAAACTGTTATTTATTATAACAGTTATTTTATATAAACATTTAAGTTGTATATGTGCATAAATATTTCAGCTGCGCCTTTATTTGAGAGCCAACTTTCCCAGACCTTAAAAGAAATAAAAATAAAAATTTAAAAAAAATGCCTTTTTAGTGTAACCCAGGTTTGGAGGGGAAGGGTGCATAATTAAACGAGCAAGAGTCATATCCAATTATGAATTTGCGCCGCTTTCCTTTATTTTAGTTTTAATCATTTATGTTTATCGGGTAAATTTGCCCAACTCTAATTTTGTTGATACGATTATCAACTTGGGAGTATCTTAAACGTAACCTCAGTATAATCATACTCCTGTGAGGTCAAATATTTAAACAGTCTGCGGATTATTTATTTCAAAACTGACGGATATATAAACTTTGTTAATATTCTCACATATAAACAAACGCGTATACACGAATATACATACGTATATACATGAATCCATCCAGATGCACATATATCTATATACACATATTCCCACACATATACAAAAGACTATAAATATATATACACATATATATATACTAAAACATATATATATATATATATATATATATATATATATATACAAACATATACATACGTATATATATATATATATATATATATATATACATATATATACACATGTAAACACAAGTACCTTCGTGAACACAAATATTAAACGCAAATACAAATACTAATAGAAAGTTATTCACATGTATACGTATATATAAAGACAATCAAATAATGGCGTTCACTTGCAATTCCTTACAAAATAACACCTGTAACTTAATACACACCCATTCATACTATATAATATGTATATACTGTTAAATATCTACATATATCTGTCCAAAAATATATCTCTAATCTAAGTTTTCATTTTGATATATATATATATATATATATATATATATAATATACCATTACAACCACTTTTATCCTCCTCCGCAAAGGTATACTTCTACTCAACTGTTTTACGTATACATGCCGTTCCTACGACATGCATACCGTTCTTACATTATAAAGGGGCTATGAATTAAGTAATACATCTACCGATATTCATCTTGTAAATGTGTGTATATACACGCTCATACTTGTTAGACTATATATATATATATATATATATATATATATATATACAAATATATATATATATATACATATATATATATGTGTATATATATATATATAGGCACGTGATAGTGTGTGTTTCTATTTCAATATAGGTAGTACGTACATTATATTTCGCGAGAAAAACGGTATATTTTGACAGTCATGCAGATAGAAACAAACACATACTTATACATATATGTATGCGCTAATATATTTGATAATACGCCCAGCTGTGTGTACTTCTCTGATAATTGCTTACCTGTCTGCTGTTTCCATTCTATATAAGCATACATATTTCATAAGCTGTCTGTAAGGTGTCTGGATCGATACAGCGAACACGACAAAGCTGAAGTGGCAATCCAACGTAAGTATTGCGACACTGCAGTGACGGTGGCGGCAACGGCGTTGTTGATGAAGTCTATAATGGCAGACATTATTTTCTTAATATTTGTCTCATCGTGCTTCAAATATACTATTGTAAACTAACAGTAAAAACCTATTTCCTTCTTGAATTTATTGTTTACTGTCTATATTCATCACAAGAGTAGAACTCGGCGCCAATGTTCCTCGTTAGTCGCATGATCGAAAAGTCCGTTTTTTTCTGTTCGCGCGATTTATTGTGGAATCGGAAAACCAGGTGTATGCAAGTTATATAGATTTGCTGCTATACATAAAAATACGCGATATATAGGCCGATGTGTACTCAACAACGTATCATCCACGCTGCTACGAAGTTGCCATACTCGACAATGAAGCAGCAAAGTTGACAACAGTTATTCATACTTTGGTTGCCGGTAGATTTGTTTACGTACGTTCCGTGATCCTCTCAGACCTTGGGAATTCCCTTTTTTCTGTAATTAAAGATGTGTATTAATACTTTAAAAAAGACTGGATCAACAAATAACTGATGGAAGACAGTTGTTATTTATTCAAAGTTATCTTCGTTCCAAATAATGTACAGTTGCGGGAAAGACAGAGAGAGGAGAGGACCGAAATTACTAATTGATTATATATTGTCAGTCTATGTCATTTCACGTCAGACGCTCAAGTTAGCTTCAAAACAAGCTCGCTTTTTTATATATCACACTTGTTGAGAGCAATGTGACACACTATGCTATTTTGGTGCACACCTTAAATATCAGGCAATTTTCAATCAATGCACATCAAGTTGACATCTGCTAACCCTTCAGCGGTTTACATTACCTCTTATTCTAAACTAACTAAATTATATACTATAGAATGTACCTGCTCAATATCATTAACATGGTCTAAACAGCAGAATTTAACTAATAATACATATATGATATAAATTATTGTATTTATATTATCTTTACATAGCTTCGGTATTAAAAATAAGTAATCCCCATTGTTTGAACAATAGTTATGCTAAAGTGTATTGCCACCTTCAATAATTCATGACCAAGCGGGAAATATGTGTTAATACTTTTTAGAGAATTAGGTAATTATGTATTTACATAAACACTAGAAGGAATTTAATATTTGAAAAAAAACCTCTATCACTAACCATAAATCCGGAAGGAGATACTAAAAGTAGAAGACCTGTAAAAAGTGAATGTTAAGTCTAAGTAACCCGTAACAGTCAGTTTCGACACAAAGCATGCTGGTTGGTCCTACTGACACCCAGTAACAAATAAGGGTTGATAAGACAAACAA
This sequence comes from Sepiola atlantica, assembly GCA_963556195.1. NCBI lineage: Eukaryota > Metazoa > Mollusca > Cephalopoda > Sepiida > Sepiolidae > Sepiola > Sepiola atlantica. The sequence continues at coordinate 199,120,704 of OY744515.1, forward strand.
TATATACACCTTCGAAAGGAGGCAGCTATTACTAGGAGGATTGTCTACGTTTACTTTTAGACGTTTAGATATACTCTAAGTAACACCAAATTTCTATATTTCAGTTATAATAATACGAAAACGGTGCGCGCTGTGGGTGTAATGCAACAGTAAAAAAGGCAGTCAATAAGGTAAACGTCAATTTACCCCGAATATAACCTGTTCGGGTACGTTGACACTCTTCATCAGATAAGACACTCTCAGGCGATAAGTAATAACCCAGCCTCACGTCTGAAATAATGTGGCAATTACTTCAAATTTAATATCACCCATGTTAATAATGTATTTGCATGAATATTAAAAACGGAAGGCGTCTCAATCTAGACTATACCAAAAACAGATTGCAGTAAACGTCTACAATTTACAAAAAAAAAATTAAAAATGATTAAAAACTTTAGACTCGGTTAAGTAGAAATAAAAAAGAAAGAAAACGTCGCAAGCTATAAAAGAATGTAAAATATAGAAAAAAAGATAGCTAACGTCTCCATCTAAAATATTAAAAGAAAAACCCAAAAAAGAATAGAGGAAACTCAACGCTTGAATAAACATTTAAAAAAAGAAAGTAAAACACATCTAGTTATGGGAGAGAAGTTGTAACTATTTGAGTTCGCTATTCCGATTTGGTCATTCTGCTGAAATGAGAATAGAAAACAAACGAATTTGTGGAGATTATAATTTTAAACCAAGAGAAAAAGGGCATTTGTCCATAAATGTTTTGACATTTGTTATTATGCAAATTATTCGAAATTAAATGCAAAAAAAAAGAGTGGAGTTAAGTGAGATAATCTTGTAAGAATAATCTTCTTCTTTTCTCCTGTGTATCAGATGATTCTGATGTTGGTATTAGTTTCCCCCATGCGTTTCTAGTTTTCTGGAAAGACATCAGGTACTTACGGGAAGGCCCACGAGAAGGTTGCCCACACCCCTAAATGAAAGTGATACTGTGGAACCGACTGGATTCAAACTTGGAAAACCAAGGTCTTCAGTCCGTGTCGATATCCAGTAAACAACCCTTAACTCCCATAAGAATAATCATAACTACCTAAATTGCACATTGCGTAAACAACGCTTACATCTCAATTTTGTTTGATAATGTATTCTGTTCTATTTCGTACATGTATTAATCCGATAAGCCCCGAATACGATTTGCTGCTTTACCGATTACACCAATGGGAATCGGTACTAGAACAGGAAGTATATGAAGGTAAATAAGTTAAAGTAGTCATCAGGTGTGATCCGGGACACATTTTCTTTTTTATCATAAACCACATAATATGAACAATTGTAGAAAATGGATATCGTAAAAAGAAAAAGAAAAATTAAACGTATAAATAGTGTAACTCACTGGAAAACTATATTTTCTAATCAATTCGGAGGCCAACTCTGTGTTCTTGTAATACCAATATGCTATTCGTTTATTCTGACACTCGTCTATATTTAACGGAACCCTACAGTGCCGATGAGTACCTAACTGGCAATAGCATTTGTTGGGAGCGAATAGTATACTATGAAAAAGAAATCCAGGTGTATGTGGCTGACAGTAGGAGTAGATATGAGCGTGATAGTTAAAATGCCTCTAAGTTTCTGTACGGATTACTATGTTACGAGGATATGTCAAGCCTGAAAAATCTAAAAGGTATTGTAAGCTAAAAAGAAAGAAGTATATTTTTCTGAAAATCCGCATAAAGGATTGGCCTAAATGGTACCAAAGGAGATTTGTACATCTGACTTTTGTTTGCAGAAGGGTGGTCGTCAATGACATATGAGAACATTCATTTTACTTTATATATTGAATATAAATGAAACATAAATATGATTGAAAACATTTATAATGTGCGAAAGAGACTATGACTTCGTCTTATTGTAACATACATTTGGGATGTGTTAAATATAAAAGAAGTGAACAATTGATTTTCATTTTATAATTTCTTATATATTGAAATAACTGGTAATTATTTTAATGCAGATGTTTAGTTATTACTATAACACACCAGGCGAAACAACCGGAGTTTATAATTGACTGCGTTAATCTATCATGTCGATGAAGGAATATTTATTTATTTGATTAAAATGTTTGAAAATATAGTCATATGGTCATTTTAAATGCAGTAGATTATGTAATATGTAAGCAGACATGTTTTACTGAGATTAGGTATACAATACGAGGTTTTCGATAGTTAAAATAGTTTATATTTCTGTTTCTTTTTTGAATCTGTGTATTTACTAATTAGTCAGCTCTTACAACTAATTACTTGTGTTCAGCTTTTCAGTCAAATGATGAATAATATTATGAGACGATTAAAAATGCAAAATAGAATGAATCATTTTCTTACTTATAAGAAAAGTTCATATTTGTTGATGTTGATTTTGAATCACAAAAAAATAAACGACGACCCACTCTACCTCCTCCCAAAGAATGAAAAAAATCAAAACCAAAACAAACAAAAAATAACCGCTCTGTTTTACAAAGAGATATAAGTTTCTATATTTATGCTTCCAGCGCAAATGTTTTAGAAAACATGGATACCATATAGCACAAACAAGCTGTACATAGAAAATGAAAGGAAACCCACCATAAACACGCGGCATTTTGAGGCAATATATATTTTCCCATATTTCAGTACAATACTCTGAAGAATATATAGATCTCATGTCGTGAAAAGAATATATATTATATCAAACAAAACAAACAAAACAGCAAACAAATAAACAAACGGAAACAACAGTATCGCGATCAAATAAATACCAGGTGAAATTGTTTAATCATACTCAGAAAAAAAAACTATAAAAGTAAATACCTAGGACGACTCAAAGACGTCACGTCAAGTAACCAGACTTTGCCCATATCTCAGTTTTGAACGCTATAAAACACCACACGTACGCAATATATTTATTAAATAAGGTCGTTTATTCACTTGTTTTCACATTCACTTTTATTATAATTACCCGCCTACAATAAGGCAAATGTTTTCATTTACTTAATAATTATCTCATTTCATATCACAGTAAGTTGATTTATTAATATTTCATAAAATAGTATACACACATAATATATACACACACACACACACACACACACATATATATATATATATATATATATATATATATATCATAATGTAAGATTATATAAACGAAATATCAAAATGCAATCCAACATACACCGTACCATTTTGTATTAATTCCACGGCACTAATTTGGGAAATAAGAAGAATAAAGGGAATAGGTGGAGAGTACAGTTAATTGCAACATAAAGCATCAGCAAATAAACAAATAGTCTGTAAGGGTGGAACATAAACAGGTTATACATACTTTCTTTAAGGATATTGGAATTAGGTTTTTCCTGGACAATTGTTACAAGTTATGTATCAGATCTGGGGCGACGATCTTATCAGAAAACATACAGCTTGATTAACATACTGACATCAAAGACTTTGTAGAACAGGAACAATAAAAATACCTTGGCACATGAGAACATGATTCAATTAAACATGCCAAGATAGAAGAAATTGGCAAGGAAAATTATGCCGTGTTATAAACATTTGCGAAACACAGTAGGAAAAAAACAAAGGTAACTGTCATCGACACACTTGCCATGTAAACGATAACATACAGCTACACCATCATTGACTGACTACGAAAAAACAAAAACATTAAAAGCCTAGACACTGACACGAAGAAAATGATGATACTGTAAACATTAACGTACAGAAACCAGTGTCTACCAAGGCTGTATCTTCTCAGAGGAACAGGAAACATAAACATTTCAGAAATTGACCATCAACATTGGGCAACTATTGTGAGCCCCGGAGAATATCTGATGAGCTCCCAGAACCCAAACCGTATGATGGTGCGTCAACACCAAATACACAGAGCCCGTAGAACGACCTCTATCACAAAACTGGCCAAATATATTGGATAACAATATCAGACAAATGAGGGCGAAACAGAAAACACGGTTGCCTCGGAACTAGTTAGGAAAAATCGTCAGAAATACACAAAGACCTTCCATTCCAGAACACTGGCAGAATGGGTCAACAAACAACGTTCGAAATATTTTCTGGATGAACGATCTCAGGAATATATAGATATGGAAGGCTCTGTAGAGTTGCTGAAAAGAGGAGTACTGCTTAATGAGCTGGAGAGCATGATAATCTATGCTCAAGATCAAGGCTTGAGAATCAATGACTTTTAAAAGATGAGTGGTCTCAGCAACAATAATAAGTGCAGGGTATGTCAAACAAAAGTGGAGAATGTGGGTAACCCAACATCAAGTTGTAAGTTTCCGCTAGGGGCTGGGTACTATTTAATGCGAAACAACGAAGTGTGCAAATATCTTCACTGGACCCACTGGGAACACGTAGCAGAAAGAACGTTCAGAAATACGTCATACGCCATCCACTATGACTATGCAATCCGTACAGCTACACATCTAAAGAACAGCGCTGTTTACCCTAGCATAGTGATATCGGGGAAAAAGAGAAGAAGTTGAAACCCTATTTGAAATCAGTGTCTCTAATGATTCTTGCTTAAACAGAGATGGACGTGAAAAGATAATGAAATACCAACTTAATACATGGCATGAAAAGAAACTGAAATCTCAGGAAGACATTCATCATTCCAGTACTCACAGGAGCAACTAGACACATGACAAAGAATATCAAAATCTACCTGCTGAATATACCGAGTGTAGCAAGTGAAAGAGAGATTGAACTTCAATGGAAGGTTGTAATTTGTAAAATATCGCTCAGTTAGAGTGTCTGAAATAGCGGGTGAATAGCTGGCCGTTCGTAGTATGACCCATCATCAACAAAAACAAAACACAAAAACAAATAATGATCTACTAGACACCCACCTCGTGTATCCAATGGATCTCTTTAAAGTAGTTCATCGGGACAATCTGACATGACGATAGTTTCTCCGACAAGCACACACTGACCAAATAATATAGCATACAAAGATTAGATAAGGAACTCGCTGTATGGCTACAGACTGGCTCATACACTGAATGGTGCGCCTTCTCCTAGTTGTGTCCTTTAGTAATAGCGCTTAGCTGGATACTTCATAGACAAAATGAATTTATGTCCTGGAATCTGATAAGACAAAAAGACAACAAGAAATATATACTATAACCTATTTAACTGATCAATTTGGGCGTGAAAAAATTAATGTTCTTTACTTTTTTAACAACTCAAAATTTGAAACATAAGGGAGAAGAGTAACAACACATTCAAATATCTATTTATCTCATATAGAGATAAAGTATTTGTCTTGATTTCTGTGAACTTACATAGTAATACACAAAAAACAAATCATTATGTGAGCCATTTTTATAACTGTGGAAATGAGAAAGAATCTTTAATACAAAACAAATTGTAGCGAATTCTTACATAATATATAAGTAAATATCTACGTTTGATTGTTTTTTTTGTAATTATTCAAAAAATGAAGCATTAATCTTGGCATGTCACTTTCAAATGAAATTATTTACATTCACATTTAAAAACTTATTGAAAACAGTAACTAAAACACTGCACACGTTCTTGAAAAATAGCGATTTGTTTCATAATATATTTCGCAAAATACATAACGAAACTTATCACACTGCATAAAAAGCTAAAAGTTATTGAGATCCAAAGAATACAGACAAATATCCGCAAATGAAGCGTCTTGTGCTCAATAATTTTGTTAGCGTGATAAAACGCCAATATTCAAGTTAATAACAACTTTTAAAAATGTCTCTCCTGTTAATAATCCAAATTACTACAAGGGCGATTAAAATGGTGTATACTGTAGGTGAATTCTCAGCAAGTATATTTATTGTTCACTGATAATTATTTTTGCGTAATTATAATAGTAAGATATACATTAAATTACCACGCGTCTATGTTGATATAACTCATCGCGAACAATGAGAAACATCAAGTCATAAGTCATAAGCATGAGTTTTACGATATTACAGAGATTTGGATTCTCTGTTATTTACATGATGTTCGTCGTCTTTTTCCTCGTCTTCTTCTTCGTTTGTTTCTTCATCGTCTTCTTCTTGGTTTTTTTTCTTTTTATTCGTTTGTGTCTGATTATTATTCGTTTTCTACTTTATGGTTTATTTTTTCTTTGTATTATAGTTTTTCATCTTAATCCATGTTGTCATTCTTTCTTTTTACTATATTTATGTTTCCTTCTCGTTCTTCTTTTTCTATATTTTTCTCCTTCTTATTCCTCATAGTATTCATCTCATTCTTGTTATTTTCCTTTTTACTTCCCTTCTTTCTCCTTAGTTTACTCCTTTCGCTCCAGCTTCCTATTTATCTCCTTCGTCTAATGAAAAAATATGTCGCTATTAGTGAACATTTTGCTGATTTTTAATATATTTACTAGTCTAAAAGACAGGGTTTTACTACGTGGTAAATCTGAGATATGTCTTATTATGTATTTGAAAGTTATTGAACACAGAATGAAATCAGATAACCGCAACGGATAAAATGCAAACTTATATTAGAAATAGTTAGAAAGCTATTTACGGCGACAAAGTGAACAGAAAGAAGTGTAAGAATAGATAGACTAAACACCTGCGTAAATCAAACATACAATATTAAGACCACAGTTACAAACTAGAAACACATGTCGAGAGATACATGTTATTGATACTCTTATTAATATAACCTCAATTTTAGCTGCGTTCGTGAGCTTCGCCAGTACGGAGCGTACGCATTAGAAGTTTAAACGTTATCTTACAGAGCGTATTACAGTGTAACCTAAACATAAGCTTATGTAAGTTTCAATCAGATCTTGACTTGAAATGATATCACAAAGAGATGAATAAGGTGTCTGTATAATTACTCCGTCACTATACTTTTCCCCCACAATGCATCGTTGTAAATGATCAAGAAAGATGGACAGATCGAGGAGAGAGATCACTAACCTGACTTGCATTGAAAGACTGCGGAGAGAACTGATACGGTGTGGAGTCTTATTGCCACCCAAAATCAAGAGAAGACCAAATATCATTGGCAACAAGCAATCAATGGTGTGCGACTTTTTACTTAACCGCCAATGATGTTAAATAGATATCAAAAGAAGTGGAAAGTACTGCAAATCTGGGAAGACTTGTTATCAGCCATACTGCAAGGTCAAGTACCGGTTAATGTAAGCGGGCAATAACTGATAACGACTATTTTAAAATCATAGTGACTAAATAATAATAATAATAATAATAATAATAATAATAATAATAATAATAATAATAATAATAATAATAATAATAATAATGGTGAAAGTAGAAGAAAAGATAGAGAAATTCATCCTTACTTTAAGAGTGTCCGGTTGGCAAGTCCTAATTTGGGAATGTTAGAGTATCACTACTTATTTACTATAACTCTCTAGTTTACTATTATCCAGTAGTCCGTATGTGTAATATCCCTATCTATATTGAATATGAACTATTATTTATAGTGCATTTTATCTCAAAATATAGACATGCAAAAAGAACCAAGTGTCTACAAAACATACAAACAATTTCCACATATAATGACATAACAATTGTTGTCATGCCGTAAAATTAATCACCAGCAAACGTAAGACCTATTATTGTAATAGTCAACAAACCCCAATACTGGCAAATATTTTATTTTGAAATCAAGCCAATCACAAGGAGATATTTAAGACAACAGAAAAAACAAATAGTAATATAATTATTCATTTAAAATCAGCTAAGTTTGTTTGAAGGAAATGTTTTTATTTAATGTTTCGAATTTTTTTAGATGTGGATTCATGTTATTATTTGTGTTCCATTTTTCTAAAATACTCGGATGCAATCTCATAACTTATATCCGGGGTTTAATTATGTTAAATTTAACAGTAAATAGAAATGTCTAATTAAACTAAATGGTTCATCTTTACGACCTACTCAAGATCATTTTATATTCTTATCCTTCAACTCCTGTATTTGGTGTAGCAAAAATGTTTATGTACAATGTGTAATATGCAGAAGAGGTATTACATTTTTCTGATATTTCCGCCCTCGAAATGGAAGATCAAGCAACATACTACCAATATCTGATGTCTTTTTACTGCAAGAAAAGAAATAACAGCTACAGAAAATTGCATATAACTATGCCATGTGTATGGATAGAATGCTGTTATAGAACTGGTGTGCCAGAAATAGTTTGCTCGATTTCGAAAAATACATGTTTTCAGTGGAAGATGCTACTCGTTCTGACCGGAGAAAAATGATCGACATTGAGCAAGTTAAAGCCGTTTTTTAACAACATTGCCGTTTGGCAACAAGACACATCACAAAATTAACCGTGGAAAATGAATCGCATAAACGCGGTAGTGTTTCTAAACTTGATGATCGAGTTCCCCATAAAATGACAGAATCAAAACAAACGAACGCACTTTTTAGCCATCCCAATATCTAATGTATAAAATGTAAGTTTATACATTGTTACTGTACAGCAAAAAGTATTAACATTTTTACGATTAAATACACCTTAATGATTGTATGAGTTGATGCACATAATGTTATATTACTTTAAACGATAACGGTGCGAAATATTCACTCAGATAATGATGGAAATGCTAGAATTCGAAAATGTGCAGATGATTATTGACAAATTATATCTCATAGAAAAATAAATGAAATGTTATGTTTTACATGACAGTACCTAAACAGCATTTATAGAACATTAATTTTTATTTAAAAACGTAACAGCGCTACTTTAAATAGTCAGCGCATGGTAACGAATTGCTGCATAGAATAGGTTGACAATATTTTGATTAATGATAATAATTATGATATAATAATAATAATACATTTAATACATGAATCACAACACAGAAAGGCTGACCAGCACATCAAGAGACACCGTCAAAATGACAATACAGTGAGAAGCGAAACGAAACACCCAACGGTAAAAGAAAAGTGAAAATAAAACAACTACATTGCCGATTAATAAAAATGACAAAACAACTTATTCACGCTTACACTAAGACATGGCTACGAACAAAACATCTAAACAGAGAAACGGAATTACTACTGAAACCACAGAAAGCAATGCGATTAAAACTATCTATGTCAAAACTAAAATACAGGAAAATAGTGAATAGCGACTTTGTGAACAAAAAGATGTACAAGTAACTCACATTATATATGAATGCAGCAAACTAGAACGAAAATGATACAAAAACAGATTCGATTGCGTATGAAAGGCAATACAGTGGGAACCATGCTAACGATTGCATTTTCAACATGCTAACGCATGGTACAAACAGTGAGCCAAAGAAAACTACAATACTCACTGTGAGATACATGGACACACAGATAAATCTATCCGAGCAAGGCGACCACACTTCATTATAGTTAATAGGAATGCACACAAAACTGTCAAATGTTCAATTTACCCGCCCCAGCAGACCATAGTGTCAAGATATAGGATACAAAAAACGAACAAAATACACGGGAAAAACAGATAACTGAAAGGCATATGTAACATGAAGAATGCCAATATAATAGACACAAGTGTAGGACCCTTATGAAGAGTCGTGTAACAACCAGGAACACGGACTAAGTGCAATTGAAATCAAGGGGAAGACTGAAACTATACAACGGACGACAATGATAAAAAGCTGACATCTTAATGAAAATAAGCGAATGCGAAAACAAACAAAATAAACAATAAACGCTTCCCAGCCACGTTCAGATTAGAAAAGAAATAACACTAAAACATAAAAAGCTACACCACGGGAACCCTAAGGGAACTGAAACTGCAAGTAAAACCATTAGCCTCCTTCAAAAGAAACGGACACATAATGTGAGGGTACCATCCTAGGCTGATACCATATAAAATTGTTGTGAACTGTCAAGGAAAATCGGAAGACCGAAAATAGAGAGTACTTATTCGATCTCCACTAGAAGACTGCGATGAGAACTGATATACTGGAGGGGCTTATTGCCGCCCGAATTGCAGAGAAGACCATTGGTCGTTGCCAGCGAGTAATCAATAGTTTACAGCTGGAACAATGACGCAACCCCATTTGTAATGGTTCATGAAAGAAGTGAAGAATACTGAACATTCGGGATGACTTGTTGTCACGCAGACTCCAGGAAAGACAACCGGTTATTTTCAGTGGGCAATCACCTATAAAGACGTGTTTGAAATAATGGTGGCACAATCCTGATGATGATGATGATGATGATGATGCCGATGATTCCGATGATGATAATGATAGTGATGATCATGATGATGATGATATAGATGATGGTGATGATGATGATGATATATATATGATGATGATGATGATGATGATGATGATGATGATGATGATGATGATGATGATGATGATGATGATGCCGATTATGATGATGCCGATGATTATAATGATGGTGATGGTCATGATGATCATGATATAGATGATGGTGATGATGATCATGATGATATATGTATCAACGAACACGCAGACTGATTGGACTATTTTTTAAGGGGGGGGGGGTCTTCGAAGACCATTTCTTACCAAATCCTCGTCAGATCGGATGTTCAGGACATACGGTTTGGAAGATGAGTCTCTGCTTAACGTTAACCCTAAGACTTACTCTAACCTGACTCTGTACGATGGTGAGCCTGCTGTACGACTGATTAAAAAAGAAATGTAAACACATTATATTCATTTCAGTTTTAAGAAACGCATAAAAAATACTTGTTAACAAGTTGACTAAATACCAAAATAAATGCCCAAAAAATAATAAAAATGCATTCATTAACAGTTGTGTAGCATTGTTTAGTTAAAAAAATAATAAACAGTGATTTCGCTATGTTTTGTTCGTTTTGTTTATTTGATATCCTTCTTGAAATAAAACGGACAAAAATACGATGCAGCAACGAATCGCAGTTATCGTTTGTCAACATTCATATAGGCATCCATCGGGTGTTTACGTAACATGCCCAAACGCTGCCGATAGGAAGTTCCCGGAAACTCGAGCACATTCAATATCAGTATGATAATAATAATAATAATAATAATAATAATAATAATAATAATAATAATAATTATAAGTTCAGATTAATAATACTAATACAACTACTACTACAACTGCTACGCATACTACCACTACTACTATTACTACTACTACTAATACTAATAATAATAATAATAACAGCACAACAACAACAACAAAAGTATAAAAAGATGAGGGAGGCAATATGGAGTAATGCTTTAAAAGCATTCGGTGGTCAACATCTAATTTTAGAGTTTGGGAGTATCACTACCATTGCTACAATTACTTTTTCGTAAACTATGACCCGGCGTGTTAATATTTGTAATATTTCCATCGATAGGTTGAATATAGCGGTTATTTATAGACGGTTTTCTCTCAAAATATACACCTGCAAAACATTAATCTACAAACGAATATTATACAAATCATATGAACGATTTCGTCATATAATGCCGCAAAGAGTGTTGACATGCCGTAAGAATAAATAGCCAACCTACATGAGCGCAATTATAGTAATAGTGCACAAAGAGAGAATACAGGTAAATAGTACATACTGAAATAAAAGCCAATCACGGCGTGATGGTGAAGACAGAAAAGCAAAATCTTAAAGGGTCCATGAAATACTAAAAGTAGTGTAATTATTTATCATCTTATGATTTTTATCTCTATTCTAAGGAATATCTGAGGTCAATTATTAGAATGTTCTAAATATAAACGGGGCACAACAAATAGCCTTAAGACATAATACACTAGTTGTTACAAATTACACAGTGATTCGAAAAGAAATGAATAGAAAAACTTTATCAATAATCACGTCGAGATTTGATAGTTTGTAAGATTTTATGACAAACAAAAAATATCTTTGTAGAATCAGCAAATAAACGAAGATAAACACATACTGTGGCTTGTCTGACTAGAACAAATAATGGTAAATTATATAGAAAATTGTCCAATTATGTGTAAAAATACATATTCCGGTAAGAACATTGATTCAGCTTAATTTGTGTAAAAACTTTTGATATGACATCAAAATAGCAATATTCGTGAGAAAAAGACGACTGTAAAAAAGACAATAGATTACGTCCTGTTCTTTTCAACTCCAAACATGAATGAAATCGTATAAACGTTGCAGGAATTATGAATATTGAAACTGTTTTCGGTTGATTTTATAGCGAGCCAGAAGTATACCCGTTCTAGGGCAAATGAAATTAATTCCCCGAAAAAGAAAAGATTTTCCCAAATTTACTACCGCCTTTTAAATTAGAACACAGTATATTATGCTACTAAAAATGTCAAATGGTCTGCTATGAAAAACTTTATTTTTTCATCGTAATTATACGCTGTATAGTATACAGTATGATGGATGCTCGAGGCCTCGATAGGACGTTGACCTATCTGTACGTTGTCTATCAGAGCTATGCAGCAACACAACTTATTTATGTCCATGTTTTAATTATGATACAGAAAGTATCTTTTGATGATGCCGATATTTTTAAGTTTAAAGACATGTAAATGCACTCCTTTCAATAGTATGTGAAAAAAGACAATCGTCCACAGGTTTCGAAAGCTCACCATGAAATAAATAATATTAGTTTACTTTTAGTTAATAATTATTTACTGTTGTTATTAACGGCTTTCTATTTTTTGCCGTGATGTATCTTATTCCCATAGTTGTTTTTTTCGGAAAAATCGCGAGATATTTCGTGAAAACATAAATGTTACAAAATGGATTGGCACTGTGAATTAATTTTACAGAATTGGAATTGTACTCTGAATTTATGTTACACAATTGGAATGGTAGTGGGTATTTATGTTACAAAATGGAATAGTACGGTGAATAAATGTTACAAAATGAAATGGTACTGTGAATTAATTTTACAAAATTGAATATTAGTAGCAATTAATGTAATAAAATGAAATTATACTGCAAATGCATTCTATCCAAGTGTTATAGTACTATGATTAAATGTTACAAAATCCAAGAGTACAGTGATCAATTCAATAGAATTTAATGATACTGCGCATGCGTGTTACAGAGTTTGAAAGTGTACTATGATTTAATGTTACGAAATGGATTTGTACTGTGAATTAATGTTACAAAATTAAACGATAACGTTAATGCATGTTGCATAATGGTAATGTACCTATACTTGAATGTTACAAAATAGAAATGGTACTGTTTATTAATATTCAAAAGTGGAGTCGTACTCAGATGCAATGTCATAAAATGGAATGGTACTGCGAATAATAATACAAAATAGAATGATATTGTGAATGCATGTTAGAGAATTGGAATTGTACTTACATTTAATGTTATGAAATGGAATAGTACTGTGAATTAATGTTAACAAATAGAGTGGTACTGTTAAACAATGTTATCAAATAGAATGGTACTGCGAATTGCTGTTAAAAATAGAGTGATATAGCGAATACATATTACAATATTGAAATGCCACTATGATGTATTATTACAAAATGCAATGGTACTGTGAATAATGTTACAAAATAAAAATCTACTGTGAAATTGCCTTATGTACCAGTCGTATTCCCGTTAACGAACATCATGTCAGCATATACGCTGTTTGTTATTTGCAGAATTATAAAGATGGCAGTTGTAATCGCCGTGTAGATTCCTTCTTTTTTCGTTTTTTTGTTGCAACTGTTTTCTAAAGTAGCTTGCTAATTGTCTTTCTGTATCTGCCTGATTTGTTATCTACTCATTTTGTAGATGTAATAATTGATGTTTTCAGAAACAACACAGCTCCATTATTTTCTCTGGGCTGTATAATTTACTATTTCTTAGTTCTTTTATATAACAAGATCATGTAAACAACTCATAAGTATTACTCTCTTCCGACCGTTCTCTATGAGGTGACTAGAATAACAAGAAAAAATACATCCGTACAAGTTCATGTTTGAGAGTAATGAAAATTATTTACAGGCGTTTATGCCTCGCCTGCTTCTTAGCATGCAATAAGTTTGTGATATGTTAACTCACAATCTTATTCCTAAGTTTCTGGTGGATTTACTACTTAATCTAACTTCAAGTAGAATTGTCCGTGTCAAATGTATTCTAACACAGGAACGTCAGCATATTAGTACCGCTAAACTCCGTAGTTCGCATAGCTCGCAGCGTATTCTTCTCACACACAACTTATCTTTAGATATTTAAAACTCTGCTTACGAATCATTTTTCTTTTCTTGTGAGAATTTCATTCATAAATAATTTGATTAAAACAGAAACATTTGTTCTATCAGTTTTTTAAACCGTTTATTTCTCATATTTCTTCGAATGTGTTTTCATTTTTGCTCTGTACTCTATAAAATCAGAAAACTACGCATTATATTCTTCTTTCGTTAATTGCGTCTAATCTGTTTGTAGAAATCAACGAGTCTGCAGCACTTATGAGAAGATAATATACATATATATATAAATATATTTATATATATATATATATATATATATATATATATATGTTTTCTAGAAAGTGTTGACACTTTAGTTACGTGATTAGCGATGATCTAGTTAATATAATTTTAAATTCACACAGTGGAAAACAGGTTGAGAATGAAACATCGCAAAAATCATCTAGGAACATTTTTTCTGTCTGGCATTGTCATAGACGCCTCTATTTGTCTCTCTCTATCTCTCTCTCACACACACACTCGCTTATGTATACAGAAGCATTGGACAATATGATGCAAGAATAAAGAAGAAAGAAAAAAACAGAATAACATATCCCTCAAGAGCGGACTGAGTATAACTTACTTTAAGCGTTCGTTCTCGAATAATTACCAGTCATATTATATAACCAAATAATTGACGTGTTAAAAATAAAAGTACGATGAATTCAACTACTGAACATCTGAGATTAGACTAATATTTCAAATCTAAAATCCGACCGTAAAAGCTTATTTCAATGAAATCAAGTAGATTAGGCTACTATAAAATGACTTTGGGTGTGTTAGAGTGAATAAATGCAATATTTTCTTCTCGCGGTTATTCAATAATTCGGAAAATTGTGTTTATCGCATGTTGCATTCGTACTCATCAATTATTTCTTGAAGTGTTGTTGGAAGGAAACGAGTGTACAAACCATACTATGACGAAGAATGTATATATAAGGAGTAAGGTGTTTTAAGCTTACGGAACGTTTTTCATTCATCTATATTTGTATCTATTTTCTTGATCAGCGCCAGTAAGACTTCTAGTGTCATTATTTAATATTAGTTTGTATTTCTCTGGTATACTATATACGTTTTAATGCACCAGGCTCTGCCTTAGTTGTGTTGTTTTCAATCCCTCGTATGTTATCCTATGCGAAGTTTTCAAAAGTCATGATATAACCGGAAGTAAGATTATTTAATTATTGCCGTTAGTATATTAAACTGTGAGTATATATTACTCTTGGATCTCAAAGAGTTTACATTTTTTACTGTAACTATACCCGATTTGAGGAAAACGGAATTTAAAGGTTACAATAAAAGATAAGTAAGTACGAAACTAAGTATTAACAGACCGAGAAAATATTTTCAAAGTAAGACCATACAGAAAAACGATGAGTATATTCGAAACTTAATCTTGACAGACGAACTAAATAAGATTTAAAGTAAACATTTTATAGACCAACTATAAGTACATTAAAAACTAAATACTATTTAAAATGTAAGGCTTACATATTTGATAATAGGAGCATATCTATTGTACAAAATAATAAACTCATCATTCGATATGATAGGATAAAAGGTATTGAGAGGTTCATACCTTTACCAATGTTGCATAAGTGACAGAATAGATCAACGATTCTTCGCCGATACACATTACCTCTCTTACTAATCGTTTAAACGGGAACTAACGATTCCTGCCAAAATTAAGGTGTTGACACTTAAACACATTTAAACTAATTGCTCTGGCTATAGTTCTATACGTAGGCAGTGTTAAAAAATGAAGACAACATTGAATTGATGGAATGTAGAGGCATTCCTTAGATTATACGTGTGTTTACTTATCATTATTGTTGTTATTTTTAAACGTGTTCCCTGCTAGCTGCATACTACGCAATAAAATGTTCCCCATGTCCTACGATCTTGGACAAAGGCATTAGCTTGGTTTATCTTCATGTTCGTTTATTAACAAGCATTGTCTATACATTTAAAAAAAAACTTTCGACTGTCTTCTATGTATCATGCCTTCAACGCATATTTTACATAACCCTTCGCTGGAATGTTTTACATGACTAACACATCTGAAGACTTTACATTTTATGACAGAATATATTGATGGGATACAACTGCGAGTAACTGATGTAATCAGATATCTTATGATACGTTATGAAGCGCGTGATGTGATTTTGGACATCTTTTACTTTCTGGCGCTATTTTACAGTCCCCCTGACACATTCAAGTCCGTATATGACTACACGAACGAAATATGCGTTATGGATAGTTGCTTTGATTTTGTATGGTATGCGTTTAGAAGTGAAAGCTATATATTCCTTGTAACAGCGGCCCACCATTAGCCGATTATGAAGATTTACAGATGTTTACCACACTTCATATGAAGACAGCCTTAACCCAAGGTAAACAAACTCTGTCACTTGTTCGACTTTTTGCTGTTGTCGTTAAGAGAAGTGTTTTTGGTTTGGTGAAATCGCTAGCAGACAAGGCATAAAGTCACCTGATGTAAGGAGCTAAACAAAACACATAAGGTTATTGCAAAGACAGGAGATGCATATAAACCTTAGTCTTTAAAATACCAAGATGATAGGTAAGATAAAAAACAGTCAACAAGAGAGAGTTCCACAAGCGTGCGGTTCTTGGATAAAAAGCCACTGGAATAAGAAGCTGTATTACAATGAGGTATCAAACCAGCGAATTGATGGAAACCACTATACCAACGAGGCAAACGAGCTGACACAAAATAAGCGGGGAATAGTTCACATAATTCTGACGAACACATGTCATGATATAATTTATAGAAAAGACTGTGGCAAGAACCACCAGATCTGTGAGCGAGTGGATGAGGGCTAATCAAATTACATATAATTTATGTACTTTATCAAGAACCATCAAACGGGGCCGTGATTCACTAGCCCAACTATGACAACAATTCTCCATACATTGTCTGATTGTGGATTTGTTGAGATAGAGAATAGCCTCAGGTGTGAGAAAGTGTTTAGAGCGATCAAGAGAACCGACTTTAAGAAAAGTAGAAATATCAATGGTCTAAATGTATGAACTCCGAGAAAAATTAAATGAGAAACACCGATTATTTTCAAGGCCAATTTCTTCTCAAAAGCAGTGCGATCAATCAGCATCTCATGAAAGAAAAGGGGCACAACTGCGATTAAAAGACACGAGCGAAGTCTTAACTGGATTAAATAAAACAAGCGATTTCGTACATCCAATCCACAACGAAATTCAGGTGAACTTATGGATCAGCTGCATATTTCGACTGATCCGAAGGAAATTGGCGAGAAGCAACACCAAAATAGAGAGTGGTATCTTCACCATAGATGTTTATTATCTGAACAATAGTCTCTAGAAGATAAGTTATATAGAGAAGACACACTGTTGGGCCTCGAATAGAGCCCTGAGAAACACCAGCATTGATAGAAAACGAGAAAAAGAACGACACCATCAAAATTACTCGCAAGCTTCGCTCAGAAAGAAAACACCTATAATGAACAGAACCTCACAATTAATACCATTACCCTGAAGTGTGTGTAGGAGACCAGAATGCCACAATCTTTCTAACGCCTTCGAAATGTCAAGCGCAATGGCTCTACCATCTCCTCGAGTATTCATTAAATTACAGATCAGCTTAGTTACAACAGTTAAAAGATCAGCAGTTGAATGAAAACCACCAAATCCATACATACCATAACGAAAGAGAGCCAGACGTTTCAAAAATGAACAAGCTTGCCGTTTACCAACCTTTCAAACACTTAGCTAATTACGAAGATGACACTAACCGAACGATACTTAGTCGGGTCAGATCAATCACTAGCATTTTTTAAGATATGGATACCAGAGAACTCCTATCAACACAAAGGGAAACAGGACTTGGACAAACAGAGATTTGATAATTTGGAGAAGATAGAAGACAATTTAGTAAAACAATACTTCAAAACAACTACAGAAATTGAATCAGGACCGGAATCCTGAAATTGATCCAGATCAGAAAGAACCCTAGCAACTATATTTAGAATGATAAGAACAGAATCAACAGACTGAGCAGTTTTCAAAGGAAAATTAGGGAGAAGAATTATCAACCAGAAACAAAGGAAAAACTCGCCACTAACAATATATAAGATTAATTTAAACACATTCATGTAATACACATATATACTCTAGTCTAAGAAAAAATAGGAATCTGATATGCCTATAGTGAGGAGTATCGCAACCAGGGCAACTTCTGATTGGACAGCCACTCATAGATCTGTTCGTATACATTTAACAATTCATCATTCAAGCTGCTGATAAACTTTTGTAGAAGAAAGATTCATGTTTATATAAAGTCGTCATTTGTCATCTAGTTAAGCCAAAATATCGGGAATTGACCGATTAAGTTTCCAGTATAGGAATGCCATTTCAACAGGTTCAACAGGTTTTGTTACCAACATTGGATAATACACTCACTGATCAACCTGATATCATACCGGACCCCTATTTCCATCAAAGAAAATGAGTGTAATCCTTTTATCTATGTTGGTTCTAGGCGTAGATGACGATATAAATGTTATTTATAAACGAGCTAACACACCCACTAACACGAGAGAGAAAACAGCCAACCGCCTTCGTTTACGTTTGAGAAATACTTGTTTTGAAGATATATTGTGCACTGTAATGAATGTAATAGGTTCAACTAAAATAAACAAAAGTTGTTTCTCAAATTAGCATTAATATAGTAACAAATATATTTGTGTTTCATCCCCCGTGACAAGTGCAAAGTAATAGTTGGTTATAAGTGACAGGCTTTTGGAGGTTGAAGGTTCAATGTTTAGTACGAGCGATCATTACAATACAATTACGAATTACAAAAATTACATCTAATTGATGATAGTTAACGAAGCAAGAACAAGCTATCACCATTGAATAAATCAACCGTAACCCTAACCTGCACCGTAACCCTAACCCATTAAACATTCCCTGTAGATTATCGACTTAAACATAAAGCCCCCGAGTACGGCAAGACGCATCTGACGAAAGTCGGAAATTACGTTGTCCGAAATCTAAGATGAGAACACTATTCTGAATAATCGAACTAATTCAGTAATTATATATTAACATTTTAATTTCTGTCTAATTAACAATTAAATAGTAGTCCAGTAATATGTGTTACCATCAATAAAAATATCATGATTTTCACCCATTTTAAGGGTATACGAATTAAGCACAATTGGATTAAAAACTGGCATATCCGGTCGTTTTTCCTTAGGCTAATCACGAATACATCATGACAATCACAACATGCGTTTTACTGCTATAATGTAGACGATTTAAGAGACAAGGAAATTACAAATTGACACAAATGTTGCACCTTATTGTAAATTATACATAGCTAAACTAGGTAAGACGGTGCATAATTGGTATAACAGATACCCTCATAGACTATGATTCGGTGATGCAGAGGTAAAATATATGCGACGTGTCCGGATTAAGTATAAACGAATACCGTTATGATAAGTATAAAAAGGTATTCTTTTTTTCTCATTAAAATACATACACTACTTTATTGAAATATCCCTGAATTAAACTGAATGTTATTTATTTTAGACTTGCAGGACCCGTGAAAGTATACACGTGTATACTACCTATGTTGTATATTTCTGCATTGCTTACACGTTTTCTGTCCTATGGACGCACGAAGCGAACACATACACCCTCTGTCCAAGCTAGAACATACGCATTTAAGTACCCTGGTTTATGTAGGGTCAGAACATATCAGACTATGGGGTCGATTTTTTTAAGTTTTTGACATATTTAAATTGTATGGACGTCGGGCGTGGTGCAAATACTATGATATGATTGCTACCATCTTTAATCAAAACAGATACATTACTTCCTTCCTAACCCCAAAATCGAGGAGGTATATCGAGTTTCATGTTCGACATAATAGCGGCATCACATGAAATAATAAAAAGAATAGAACATTGTAGTGTATCTTCGGCGATCGGCGATCGGCGTTCGGCGATCGGCGATCTTATTTTATAAAATCGATTGAAGGGTGATAACGTACGTCTACATGAGCTTTGTATAGCGTAGGATTATATCGGTTTAAGAAATTATAATTATAAATACGTATCGTAGTTCATTTATAGACGCATTATATTTGGAAGTTTGAAGTACTGGCGGAAGCGAGTTTCTTGTTATGAATTAAATGTCTTATTGATTTCTTGTCCGCTGAGAGGTGTTGCTTTCTGGTCACTTTCCCAGACATTGAAATTGTTATTTCACTCAATAAAAATACAAGAAATATTGTTGGACGGAAGTGCCAGCTCGTCGAGTGTGATTTCTGGAATAGATTTACAAAGACGATATATGGTGAGAGACTTCCTCTCGCTTGTGAATGTATCGATGTGTCTTGTTATGTTTAACCGAATCTAAACCCAATTTGCATTTATTGACGTATGTAAATGTATATATATATATATATATATATATATATATATATATATATATATATATATATTTAGAATAAGGTTCTTGTAAATAATGTTGTCAATTGTATTTTACACAGGAGGTTGAAAGGAAGCAGGCTTTTTTATTTGTAAAAAATTCAAGGTAGAGTATCGCATATTCTTTTGGTTTAAAATGTAAAAATTGGTAACATTAAACTTGCGACAATAACATATGCATGTGACCTCAAAATATCTATTACAATGTTGTGCGTGTGTTTGTTTATTTAAAGGTATATACGCATTTGTATGTAATTTAATGCCGGCGAAAACTACTTATCGACATCAATTCAATATATACTATGAATTAATATAATAGAAACACATCGGAGCCATATTTTGCTAGTTTCTATAAATGCGACCGAACCTCACCTAATAACATATCCTCCGATCGTTTATTTTTGCTAGCCTGGTTGGACGGTATCATGACGAATGCATTTATACTACACTGCACCTAAAAGAGGAGATAATACCATGGAGGATCGTATTATAACGAACAAATGTATGAAACAATATCCACGAAAAAGACGGGTAATGCATTGTATGATGTTCTCATTACAATAAAACAAGCCCTACACTATTACTGAACGATGAGATCAGCCCTAGGAATATCCTTGACTTCCCCTTTCTTGTAGAAGCCTCAATGTGTCATGTATGCTTAAACGAATTTGGAGCGTATTCGCATTTATTTTCGTTTATTATGTTTTTTAAAAGATGTTCTTGAAAAGCGTTTGTAAGAAATGGTGGTTAAATTGTATTTTACATCATGAATTAAAACGAAATACTTTTTTAGTTGCAACATATTCAGCAAGAGTTGAAGAATGTTTGAAATCGCGATTAATTATTTGGATTATTTGGATTAAACAGACTACAGTTCTCATGATGTTTCGACCGATGCAACACCCGACGGTCTACATTTGTATCCTGTAAAACTCGAACATTATTATATCGAACGTAAGAATCAGTCATGCCCCGTTGCGCAATTGATAAAAGGCAATTATAATTAGTTCTAAGTGACAGTCTTCAAAAGAGACGTTGTTTAATCGTAAATATGGGCGATATTTAGAATACAATCACGAATTTTCTGAGACTTCTACCCTGTTCTGGTTGACAGAACAAGAACCATCTACCGCCGTTAATTTATTTAAGAGTCTCATTTCCAATTCTGTACAGGTTTTTGAGTTTGAGATAAAGATCTCCGAGTTGGGCAAGACGCACTTGTCTAAAATAGGTCAGAGGTTAAATCTGCCGAAACAGTATGAAAATAACATAAGAAATAGCACAATTGTTGGGATAATACTACCATATCAACTTAGTGAATCTCATATTAATTTAAAAGGAAAAAGAAACAAATTAGTATAATTGAGCTTGCGGGCAGTACGCATACACTTGGTCCCCGAACACATTTAACCAGGTATTTGTTTGTTAGGACTATTTGATGGCATATATATGTTTGTTAGTTATGTAGTGCTGGAGAAAACTAGTTACTGTAAAATATTTCTTATATGCTTATGTATCTCTTTACTTTTATGAAAACCTAGAACAATACCGGTTCCAAGGCGGGTACAAATTAATTCCCAGAATAAGAACGGTTTCGCATCAGATGTATGCCTGTTCACAAAGATAAAAATTAATATATCATGCTACTTGGACTCTTTACTAGAATTATTATTTAAATTTCGATCAAAATCTCTTACATTATTGTGTATTGAGGATTTAAGAGGAAATTTGAATTAAGTAAACTCTTGCTGAATTTGTATTTAATATTTACAGATGAAATTATATGTAAATCGTCTTGTGTGGATCATTAAAATGGGAAGATGTAACCATCTTACGTAACCTAACAACGCTTTTAAATTCTAAAAAATATTACATTTTGGGAATACTTTTAATTACGTTAATTACATACAAACAACTGAGATATATGATAGTTATGAACGGCTTAATCCTCTCGTTACCCATTTACATTAATGTGAAATATAACACAAATAAAGCCCTGTTTCGCCTAGCAGTTGTATTCTAATATTAATAATTATCGGTTAATTCTTATAGTTGTACAACCGATACACAACAATATATGTACATGGCTAACATTATATACATTAAGATACTTGTATTGTATGTATATTACTATATATATATATTAATATATATATATATATAATATATATATATATAATATATATATATCTTATATATATATATATATAATATATATATATCTTATATATATATACACAGTTATTATATATGTATAATATATATATTATATATATATATATAAATATATTATAATATCTATATATCATATATATATATATATTTTATATATATATATATATTATGTGTATATATATATTATATAAATATATATATATATATATATATATATATATATATTTGTAGTAGGTGTATCTGGTATTGTCTTCTTTTCCGTCGATACTTACCACAAGAAAATAATAAATTAATAGCCAACACATAGAAAAGCTATGAAAACAGCCAACACATAAAAACAATTCTGTGACATTGCAGATTCTTTTCTACCTGAAAATTCATTTTGTAGATTGTATATGCAGACATTATTATACAAGAACAAATCTGTTATAAACTTGAAGTAGTTATTTTTCAGTCCTTGTATATTTAAAAAGAATTCATTACTTATAGTTAAATTTCTACTATCAATTGCTTCCGCACTGTCATCAAGCTAAAACATAACGTAATGATGCACCCCGATTCTTGTTTTACATGCACTTTCACCTAATGCACGCGGACGGACTTCTTACTTGGCAAGTGAAAGATGAGAAAATACCGTGAGGATTGGTAACAATTACTTTTTAAAAGGAAAGCTAAACAAAAATACTGAACATTGGACTTAAAAACAAGTATTTTCCCGTCAGATGGAAATAAATCGTTGCAGGTTTTAGAAAGAAAATTTTCTTCACGGAAGTTACGCTGAGGTACACGCAGAATAGTGTAAATGTTTAAAGGGGGGGGGGACATATATTGGAGCTCAATCTAACACCTACAAAAAAAATAATGATAGAGCAGATCAATTATATCAACTTATGTTCTCTGAGAAACGACAATAGAATATGACACTTCTACGAGATTCCGAAGTCGATGTTGTAACTTGTAAAGGCATGAAAAGATAATATGAGCCGTACGTTACCAGGGTGGCAAGAGAACTCCGTCTGAAGGCGTATTTCACTTTTGTACAGGTAGAAAATTGCATCATGAGCTAGAGCCTTTCTAGAGCGGTGTAATTATCTTACCATTTGCCAGCAACCTTAGCAACACATTAGATGTTAGTATTCCAAGTCTTGAGTGGAGGGCAGGTCTAGAATTTATCAAAGCAGGTGCTTCCTCATCATTCAAATTGATGCAGATTAATGATCCGAACGTTGGTAGTGAAAGAGTAGACGTATCAGAAGTAACCACCGACTTTTTCTCCAATTGCCCAACTGCTCAGGTTGGAAGATAAAGAATCAAAAATATATCAATTATTAGTGCTCATTAAAATGCTGCCATATATTTTTTCTTTTGCGTAAATGCATAGATTTTAATCTAATATGAACACACATATTGGTGCGCAACTTCCCACTTAATGGGGGGTTATTAAAGTCCGGGCCATAATAAAAGTAGTCACTTACGTCTCAGTTGCAATATTGCTTGTTTGAGATGAATAAAAGTAAGATTTGTTTTTTATTTAAATGTGTACCTTATACGAGTGTGGAAGAATACAATGAAATATAATTTTATTATGGTAAGCAATCTATGTATTTTCTTTATTTCAGAGCCCGAAAAATTCTAACACTGTTACGAAAATAAATACACCTTTTCCGATATCATATACGTATGAAATTGATATTCCTCTAAATTTCCATGAATACTTCTATGAAAGAATAGTATCCATTTTGCATATCATTAACGATACGTCGAATCCGTGACTAGATTGATAAAACCACTACCTTTTTGTATTCTAGTTTAATTTCACTCCTCTATTCATACTCTGTGAAATATAAGTGAAGACATTTTTCTTGCATAATTAACAATGATAAGTCCTTTCACTTCTATGTTATACTCATGACGTATATGAAAGTAAAGCGAATTATTTCTGGCTACTTACTTTACATACGAACGTACTGTGTGTACACACATACGATGTAAATTAGATGACAAAATGAACCAATTAGAAGTAACTCTTGAATCATGGGGTCTCTCTTCCCGTAAATGTTCATCAACAATTATGACAAAGTTGTTGAATTTACATAGAGTGGGGGGGGGGGTAAGGTAATATAGCTAGGTAAATGCTAGTTGGGTGACCTGTTAGTCGCAGAACTAAAAAAATATAGTAGCATGTGTTATTTAAGTATATAGAGAAAAAAGCTTTTAAGAAACAAACGTCTATTCATGTAGCTTTTGTAATACAATAGAAAACGCATTTGCCTTTTTAAGCAAGGTAGAGGAGTTTTTAGGCAAACTAACAGAATGTCTCATTCAAAGTCCGCAACAAACAATCTCCGGTCAGATCTAGTTCCTAATATTAAATAATTCCGGTTTTGAGCGCTTACTTATGTTATGTGCAGGCATGTGTACTAATTTGTATTCGTTATATTATTTACTAAATATTTAAGTGAAAGTACAGGATAGTTATCAACGCCCCCATCTCCCCCATTTTAAGAATGTCTTTCTAAAATATATTCTGTAGTTTACTGAATGTGCCCAAATAATAATGTTATCATTTAGAACGCCATTCTCAACATTGACAGAATAATTTTTTTAATATTCTGTTCTTTCACATAACAATTTCATAAATAAATTAATAAATTTAGTAAACTAAAAGTATCACCGAAACTTATATTACAGAGAGAACTTAATCTGACCGGACATTGTTTTTTGCAAATTTGAGTCGGAGATTCTTCTGGTTTTTCTGTTTTTAATATGTCTTTATAGACTCGTGTTCTTTCCCGCGTGATTTTTTATGACTGTTTTTTTTATGTTTGTTCGTTTTTGTCGAAGAATTGTTCTTTATTAGCTGTCAACAGAATGTTGAAAAACGTTGCTTATTGTAACTATTCTTTTGAACTGCCTATATATAATATAAATGTAATTATATATTTGTCTTAATAAAAAATGATTTCTTTTTACAAGATGGGAAATTATACCTATAATATGTACCAGGTGCTCTCATATTAAAAACAAATACTCAACTTCGTGCATGAAACACTTTTTGTCGTAGTTTCTAAACGAAAGTAAAGAAATGTCGGTCTAACAAAAGGAAATATCGCACACACACAGATTTAAATGATTAAAAGGTGAAACTTGTGTTGAGAAAAATCGTATATTTCGTCCTTAAATGCTTACATTTTTATATTGGTATACAACAATGTTATCAAGTGAAAAACGTTTTATAGGAGTAATATAAATACGCATAAATCATTTTTGGAATAAATATATAAATTTAACAAAAAATAAATGATGTTGCAAATGTGTAACAAATGGAATAACAGTTTACATGTATACACTCACACTACAATCTAGGAATCTAAATAGCCATTATACACATATGTGATGATGTAACAATACACATATTTACTCATACCTTTCAACAGACTCGTGCAGTTTGACACATTTTCGTTTAATATAATATGAAATATGCGTTTTGTTTGAAAAACACAGCATTGAAGGTGTAATATGGGTAAACATTGCACTTTACTCTTCTTAGATGATGAAGTCTTAATAAAAAGAACAGTTTAAGACGGTTCACCTACAGAAAACAACTAATCCTTTATTGAAGATATTTATCTTCAAAATATGATTTATTATTTAAAATACAAGCGATCCGACGAAGGCTGGAAATAACTTAGCAGGTGAGAAAATAGTATAGTAAGAATCAGATATAGGTACTAATCAAAATAGTTCGTCAACTAAACGACAACAATTTTAATAGTATTCCAATGTATATTAATTACTACTTCTGGAAAATGACAAGAACATTCTGCTTCGCCGCTATTCGGCCCACTATTTATATAAACTTATAGCATTTAATCAGTCGTTTTATTTTTCATATATGAATTATGATTAACATTTTCGTGTTGGTCACCTGAAGGTGATTTTTCGAAGAATAGAAAGTGCTAACATACATATGGAGTACATCTATTTATTTCTTTTGATACAAAAAAGCGTATCTAAAAATTGACGAAAATAAAAATGTATTATCTGGCAGGTTAGATACGTAATATTGAACAATGTTTACTTAAATAAAAAAGTGATATATATATATATATATATATATATATATATATATATAATAAATAACTATTTTTATTCGTGAATGCAGCGTTCGTTTTTTTTTTGCTTAATATTATTTCGATTGTCTCACTTCCTAAGTGATTAAGATGCATAAGATTGCATCATTAGTGGACCATGACTTCATAGGAGGTATTTTTCGTTAATATATAAGTTTTTATTAATTTTGTACGTACATAAAAGTAATATATGGACACGTGTTGCTGGCTCAGATCCGTCATCAGCATGGCTAACTTAAACGATGATCGAACATTCGGTATTGATGTCTATAGTGCGGCGTCTTTACCACTGGACAAAGAAGCTTGTCTAGAAATATTTATGATTTTTATCACCTACATATTTAATGCATTTTTATATAATTATTTTCATTGGTGATTGCAGCGTTCGTTGTTTTTTTGCTTACTATTATTTCGATTGTCTCACTTCCTAAGTGATTAAGATGCAGAAAATTGCATTATTTGTCCCCCTAAATATATATATATATACATATATATATATATACACATATATATATATATATATATATATATATATATATATATGTATATATATATATAGGTATATATATATATATATATATATATATATATATATATATATATATATATATTGCTTACTATTATTTCGATTGTCTCATTCCTAAGTGATTAAGATGCAGGAAATTGCATTATTAGTCGCCCTTAACGTTATATATATATATATATATATATATATATATATATATATATATATATATATATATATATATATATATATATATAAATATAAATATATATATATATATATATATATATACACATATATATATATATATATATATATATATATATATATATATATATATATTGCCAAAAGGATTTCTTCTACTCAACGTTGTTGTCCAGCAACCATGCTGAGAGTAGTTTACACGACTCGAACCTTCTCTCATTTCGTAAGGATGTTTTGCCAGCTATTCAAAAGAATTATGTTGTTTATAAATGTCTGTGTCAGTGTGGAGCTGACTACGTTGGCAAGACATCCCAAAGATTAAACATTTGAATATCCCAACACATCGCACGTGATATTCGTTTACACAAGGTTTCGAGATAATCCGGGAACTTTCAGGCACATATATGAGAAATCGGTAATCACCTGGTTAGTAAAAATAGTTGTTCTGACAAGTATTCCGATGGGTGGTATTCTGTGTTACACAGTACCAGGTCGAACTATCATCTCAGTATTATTGAGGTGTAAGTTATTAACAATTCCCAACCTAGCCGGTCTAGAAAAAAATATGTTGAAGTATCAGTTGGAGATCTTTAATGATTCAAATCCACCATAACGTTGAGATATTTACGTTTTTTATGTGTTTTTTTCTCTCAATCGTTTTCTCTAACTTAAACAATGTTTCCCCTCATATCTGATTCGATTTTCTTAGTTGTCACTTTATTATTCTGGCGTTTCCCCTTAGAGGGTCAGACGATAATGCCTGAAAGAACAATTTTAGCAATTTTATTTTCTTTCCACCCGCCCGTTACATTGATTCAAAAATGTTTCCTCTGAAATTTATCCTGCGAATTTGTTGTACGCAAAATTTACTTATATATATATATATATATATATATATATATATATATATATATATATATATATATATATATATATATATATACACGTGTATATACATATTATTACTTTCATGTTACTCATTATTTAAAACAAATTTGTAATTAGTATTTTTCTAGCTATTCATTATTCATTGTTTTTTCTAATGATTGTGTTTTCTTTCATTCTATTTAGAAGTTTTCTATTTCTCTTAAGTTTACTTAAATAAGTGTTTCTTCTTGTTTCAACTTTGAATATAAATTATTTTGCTTTCTCTATAATTTTTGTTATATAAATGGGTTATCCATGTACTCATCATTATGATTTAACTTTTTCTAATTAGTGTACATTTATTCTTATAATTAGAATAATATTTTCAAGTCATGAATTTATGGCATGGTATATTTCTATATACACTATTATCGATTTTTTATATTTTAAGTAGTATTTTTTATTATTATGGTGTATTACTTATATTATTCGCTATAATTATTGAGTATTATTTGTTATTTTCTTTTCTTATCTACATTCTCTTATTTTATTTAGTGTTATTTAATGATATTCTATCATTATTATTATTATCATTATTATTATTATCATTATTATTATTATGATAATAATAATAATAATAATGATAATAATAATAATGATAATAATAATTATCATCATCAGTATGTTTTCCTTAATCTTGTATTGTATTTTTCTTTTATATTTCATTCTTGATTTTTTACTTATTTGCCATCTTAATTTAATTTCATTATTTTCTGTTTTTCTATTTATGCATTCTTTCTGTCTGATTTTTTAGTATTTGAAATATTTCCTATTTTTCTATGAGTTGCTGCTAATGTTGCTGTCTCCAATTTAGCTTAACACTTACATTATATTTAAGCAGACTGATGGAAAAATAAGTAGTTACATGATCAGATGTTATGTCTCCAATATTGTCTGAATATATGTTTTTTAGATTGTACACGAACTTGACGTTTTCTTGAGGAAATTATTTGCGTAATATTGTAAAGTGCGCTGACGAAGATGTTTGAAATCTTAAGAACAATAATGCAGAATACAATATTTCAAAATTGTCTGGGAAAAGATCGTGCGCCATGTGATTCGTTGGGTCTCATTTATTAGACAATGTTCGAATTTTGTTGATATCAACTCTATCTCTGTCTCTCTCACTCTTTCTCTTTCTCTCTCTCTTTCTATATATATATATAAATAGTGTGTGTATGCATATATTGATGTATATAGATGCATATACTTATAAAAAAATAAATTTTTGTATGGTCAAATTCGAGTATTACAATTACGGAGAAGTATATTTTAAATAATAAATGATATTACAAATCTTAAAATCCGTTGCTATCGCATTACATAAGCGTACTGTTAGAAATAGTATTGCAACTAACTTGTCTTTAAAAAATGTTAATCGATTTATTAAATTATTTATCAAACGGTTATTCCAACATCTTACTGTTATTTAAGTTATCAATTTATACTTGTTCTCGTAATGTTCGGTTATTCCTGAAGAGAAGTTGGTCGAAAAAGAATTCCAGAGTAAATTTCCGCTATTACCGAAAATCATTTATTTATATATACATATATATACATATATATGAACACATATCTATATACATATATATATATACATATATATATATACATATATATACATATATATATACACATATATATATATATATACATATATATATATATAAATATGCATATATATATAAATATAGGTACATATATAAATATATATATATATATACAAATATATATATATATATATGTATATATATATAGTCTAAAGAAGCTTTGAGTCATTTAAAAAAAAAAAAAAAAAGAAAGTAAAATGCAGTTTAAATTCTCAGACAAACTAACTAAATCCAAGGTATTGCCGACTTAACATTTGTTGGAGAATTAATAAATGAAAAAATATAAGTAAAATAAAAAAATAAAAAGGGGGGGTGATTATCTAAGAGTGAAACAAAAACAGGAGACCTTAAGCATCTAATATTAACACGGGGATCATCAGCTGTTTACCATGTAACTGTTTCGGAGATTTAAAAACAGGACAGTTATAATATTCATGGCTCTCCATATGTTATATATATAACAATTTGAAGAATCAAGTTCTATGAACAGATTAAGTTTAAAGCAGAGGATTCTGCTAAAACAAAGTGCTCAGTATCCCTTTTAGATTGATGCTTGCAAGAAAAATGTACAATTAATTGTGTATTATTCTTCAATATGCAAGTACATATATATATATATAAATATATATATATATATATATATATATATATATATATATATATATATATACATATATTGTGTGTGGCTATTGTAACCTAACTGTGCCAGAAAAATAAATTAATAAACAAAAGACTTCGGGACTCTATTATTAACTAGAGTTTTTTGTAAGTAAACTCCTAATTAATAGAATTAACTTTAATATCAGTAATACTATTCTAGAATGTTTATAGCTTCAAAATATAGTTTCGTACTTAGTACATAATTCCCGCCAAAAGCCTTTTATAATACTAACACATGGGTTGTACCTGATTAACCTTATTCCCCTGAAGATGGGCCGAGATGGGTCCGAAAGTACTTGGGAGACAAATCAAAACTATGGCTAATTTATCAGCCAATTCCCCTCCGAAACTAAGATCCTGATTCGGACTATAGAAAGAATCTACCGAAGGATATCTTGGCATGAGTTGTTACTTATATTCAACAATATATATATATATATATATATATATATATATATATATATTAAATTAAAGACAAGCGATGCACCGTTTAATAATAATCTATCCTGATAATATAAAGTTCAATATATTAAAAAGAGATATCAATTCAAGAGATGCACAATGTTAATAAAAAATGTATAGATACGATATTTATAAATACATCAGAAGTTCAAGGCAAGGAAATTCATTATCTTAAATCCATAGATTTTCAAACACTAACACTTTTCATAAGAGGATATAACCGGTAATGTAATTGTAAATGGTAAATGTTACCGCTAAGATTTAACTTTGAAAATTAGCACACATATGTACACAAAAAAACAACAAAAAACACTTTTGACTGAAAAGAAACGTAAAGTTAAGGAAGTCACTGTAAAACTAAAAAACTGTTTTAGTAGAAATAAACGTTTTAAAATGACTCAAGATATTTAATAAAAATATCAATGAAAGATAATAAACATTTCCTTAATTTTAAATTGCTATTTAACGAGTGGATTTCAGTTCCAGAATAAATATATCGTTTTTATTCTGCTTTCTACGTCCGTAGCGAAATATGTTGCGCCCGAAAAGTTCTAGCGAATTGTTTTACTGTTGACTGAAACATCTGACAATAAGTAGCCACATACTGTTCGTAGGAATGAACGAAAAACTATACGAAATAAGCAGCTTTATTTAATGTTGAACACTTTTATATATACACAGTAAAGATTTACTGGATTTTAGAATGTGGTTGCATCTTACTCTGATATATATATATATATATATATATATATATATATATATATATATATATATATATATATATATATATATATATATTATATATATATATCAAATAGTTGCGTTTCGTCGTCAAAGTTTGGATCCTGTCTCGAATTTATTAAAAGTATCACGAAAAAAGTCAAACAGTAGAAACAAAAGATAAATTATGTCTATTAAATTATATAACACGTAAATAAATCTTTCAACTTTATCTCATAGGGTCCATAAACAAGGATAAGGATTATGTTTTATAATAATCTTTGATAAATTTAACATGGTTTCACTTAATAAAATCTATTATGAGTAACAGTGCTGTAAATTACGATTTGCTTATGGTAATTGAACACATCTTACGAAATTAAAATGGTTGTGTCATTCAATATTCGAGAATTGTAAATATTAGGAAAGATTAAAAAAAAATAATAAAACCATTGAAGAACTTCCTATAAGAATTACTATCCTTTTGAACTGTTTCCCAGTTTAATTTACAGGTGCATATTAAATATGAATTATCAGAAAATTATGAGTTACAATTACGTGAATTTAATGAAAAAATAAAAATAAATATCACAGGTGTACCAGATTAGAGTTATTCAATACGCAAAAATAAAAGACGAATAGCTTTGCGAAGACGCTTAGGTTGAGAGAAGGGACTTTGATTCGCGTGGTTAGAGTCTATACTCGTTGATAGAGTGGATGAGGCGCCAGTCTCTATTTCCGTTGACAGTGATTTCCTGTTTACTTAGCTTCCCAAACATTTCTTTCCCCCGCGACTCTATCCAACGCTCAATCGATAGCGTCGCTGTACCAAAAAACAGCATGCACCTATTTGCAGCCGGATAGTTCCAATCAGCGTTTTTTGCTGAATCTAAAAGCATTCTCAGTCGGCGCCGCATTTGCCGATCCTCGGAGACCCTACGACGTTGTAAATGCCTTATTTGTACATTTTATTTCGTATTTTTATTTATATGACTCACCAAGGTGACGAAATAATACATTAAGGATTACTTCTGACCCCCATTCTCATATGTACTTAAGCTTTCCCATTTATATGTATGGTTTCAGCAAGTGGTGGTTGATGTCTGTTTGTCTACTTGTATGCCTGTTTTCTTCCTGAACGTCTTCTACGGTTTCTTTAATAAGCCCCGTAACTATATATATATATATATATATATATATATATATATATATATATATATATATATATATATATATATATAAGATAGAAGAACATGTACGAAAGTCCAGATTTATTTCAAACTTCGATTGTTCAATGCAAGGTATATTCTGTAATAAACTAATGTTGCTGTTGGAAGGA
This sequence comes from Sepiola atlantica, assembly GCA_963556195.1. Taxonomy (NCBI): domain Eukaryota; kingdom Metazoa; phylum Mollusca; class Cephalopoda; order Sepiida; family Sepiolidae; genus Sepiola; species Sepiola atlantica. The sequence goes on from OY744515.1 coordinate 199,154,154, forward strand.
AAAGAGTGAGGGGGGGAAGGATTCAAGTGATAAGGGTGTGGTTGGTAGGATGGGGGTAAGGATTGGCCATAGGTGAATATATAGGTCATTGAGTGTATATATTATTTGAAAAGCAAGGGGGGGCATAGTCAAATATTACATATTCAACATTTAAACTATAATTCTTATTCATTGGATCCCTAATCTCCGGAACGGTAACCCTTTTAAACTTTCGAAATTATTTTTGTCTTCCGTTCAAAATACGCTTGAACTACGGCCCTCTGCCTTTCAAATAATATATACAGTCAATGACCTAAATCGTAACTTATGATCAAGCCTTACCCACATACACTTTTCCATTGCTTCTTATGCTTTCTAATTGTATCTTCTTCTTATCTCCCCTTTGTATCCATTCAGTCGACCCTGTATAGGCCTCTCTATACCGACAGTATCTTCCTCGTAGATTCCATTTATCTCACATCTAACTACGCTCCTTGGTTACTCTTCTAATCGGTCCTTCTACTTCCCCTCATGAAGCCATTTATAACTTCAAATGACTGGCATTACATTTAAGTTTACTTGATTCAACGCAACCCCACCCCATAATACTAATAATAGAAATCAATTGTTACAAGCAGTCTAACCTTGTCCCCAAAATTGTCCCCAGCCCTAAATTTTAATATGATTGAGTGGGACAGTTAGATGTATAATTATACATTGAGCTTGTCTTACGTAATTATTATTTAATTATTTACTTAATTATTTAATTATTTCATTACTTAATCATTGAATTATTAATCTGGGCCTTATTTAATTATTTAATTATTTATTTATTTAATTATACATTTTACCAACTAGGAAGCCCTTTACATTTTTTAGAATATTTAACTAGTAAACGTTAGTCTTTGCCTGACTTATTACTTATTCATCATTTAAACTACAGATTTCAATTCATTGGAATTCTAATCTCCGCAACGGTAAACCTCTTAAATTTTCGAAATTATTTTTCTCCTCCGTCCAAAAACCGTTTTAACTACGCCCCTTTCTTTTCAAATAATATATACACTCAATGACATATATCTTCACCTATGGCCAATCTTTACCCACATCGTACCAACCACACCCTTATCACTTGAACCCTTCCTACCCCTCTCTCTTTTACTTACAAAAGCAACTCCGGCTCTTTCAACTAACCCTCCCACCTTCTTCGCTCATGCTTCACTCTCCCTTCTCTCCAGGCCACCTCCCAATTTTGTCTCGTTTTTAACATAACGCCTTTTTCTTAGAATCACTTAAATATTTCACCACTAAAGTCATTTGTTTTGTATTCTGGCCCAGGAAGATTTTAAATTGGCCCGATTTCTCATATCAATTGCGTTTAAGTGCGCTCAATCTACGATTTGAATTCAACAACTCACTATTGTAGTCACTTCCTTTTGACCGCTTTATCCCTGCTGCATTTACGAAACACTTTTTCTTCTTCATCAAAATCTCCATGTCATTGGACACTTTATCAACGGACAATTACCATCTAAACAAACCCCATATCTTTTTTACACGAACTTTTTTCAGTCAATTTTTAATGATATTTTTTTAAATGTTTGAACTTTGGCTTTTCCACAGCCAACTTATCTATCTGTATAATTCCTCTGATGATAAGGTTTCGATCTTTGAGAATCCTTGCCTTAAGGAAATAAACATTAGTTTATTACAGAATATACCTTGCATTGAACAATCAAAGTTTGAAATAAATCGTACATGTGTATCACTCTTATTTCTTCTATCTTTATAATTGCTCTATATCGTGTATTGAGCTTCAACAATTTCACTATATGTTCTATCTACTAAAATTTTACTTTTAGTTTCATATTTATTATATATATATATATATATATATATATATATATATATTCTTGAATGCAGAGAACTCTTTCACCTTCTAACAAAAAAAAGAAAAGAAACCTTTTTTACGAATATTTTTCAAGGCTCCTAGACAGACGTGAGTTAAACAATTTGTCTCATTACGCAAACAAATATACACTCACACATTTTCTCGTGTTGCTCTCTATATATTATTATTCTTTACTGGCTCTCAAAACACATGTTCTCCAAATCGTTTTTTTCTTTTTAGAATGTGTTTTCACAACAATGTTTTTCATATGTGTTTACTATGGATGTTTTCGTCTGTTGTCTGCATATATAGTTACCATGTTACTGGCAGGAGCTTAGCCCTCTCCAATAATGGAGGCTACATAGCTGCTTATGGATATGGCTAAAGTGAAGATCATAGGAAGACTCCCCAATGAGGTCAGAAAATTTGACTGATTTACCATTCACACTGTCACTTATACCGACCTCTCTTATATTGGTGAGGACGCGACCGGAGAAAAAATATTATATAGCCGGGGGTCTCTTATATCCGCGTCTCCTATATCCGGGTCTTATTTATAGACATGAACACAGACTGTAATTTTTGAATAGAGACAATGTCTCTTATATTCGGGTTTCTCTCATATCCGGTGCTCTTATATCCAGGTTACACTATATATATATATATATATATATATATATATATATATATATATATATATATATATATATATATATATATATTAGTGGATTGAAGCTTAACAATGCATTTTTTTTAAATAAATACATATATTTTTTAAAGTAGTCAAAATTTTCCGACGTAATACATCCTTGTCGGGGTGCAAAGCATTATTTTTTTTCATAGCGACATTTGTATCGCAAGTAGAAGGTACTATCCGTAAGAGGTTGATTTAGTAATAGTTCAAATGTGGAAATATTTTAGGGAAATATGCGGGGACACGCATAACCGATAAGAAGATATAGTGATCTCCCATTAAAAAGCGTTGCATATTTAAATGTAAGACATCTGTTTGAAGCCGAACAATGCATTATTTAAAATAAATATTAATTTATGTAAAAGTAGTCCTGAATTTTCAACTTAATACGCATATTTCCTTTACAGATTTTCACATTTAAACTATTGCCGAATCAACATCTTACGGAGTCCTCTATCTACTAGCGATGAACTGTTGTACCGCCGACAAGGACGTATTACGTCCAAAATTTGGGACTACTTTTAAATAAATTAATATATATATATATATATATATGTATATATATATATGTATATATATATATATGTGTATATATATGTGTATATATGTTTATATATATGTATATATACATATATATATATATTAGTTTATACATATATATATATATATATATATATATATATATATATATATATATATACGAAAATAAAGGTGTAAACATACCGTCTAGTATTTATGCATACCAATCTATTCCAATTGACAGCTCGATGACCCTTAACCTGTTACAACAAATCATATATAAATAAACTAATGCGTAAAATGGTGCCAAATGTAAACTTTCTGAAACAATTTTTCGTAAGATAAATAAAATGTTGGTCTTTAGAATGTAACACATGTACGAATGACAACTCTATTTCAACTATGATTGTTTAATGCAAAGTGTACTCGGTAAAATCATGTTTATGTTTATTTCTTTTAGCCAAGGCTTTTCGAAGATAAACATCTTATCATCAGAGGTATTATATAGATTTATAAGTTGACAGTGGAAAAGCCAAAATTCAAAATTTCAAAAAATATAAAGTAATTGAGAGTAAGAGTGTGCGTGTAAAAATAATGAGTCTGTACAGTTGGTGAATGTCCGTAGATAAGGTGTCCGATGAAAAGTCATGAAACCCCTGTTTTCCATCTTTAAATATCTTTTCACCAGACACCTTATCATCGGACAGGTGGTTGCTTTGTAGAGATATAGAGTAATGTCAGGTGTGAGAATTTTTTTAGCACGGTAGAGGGACTCTAACTTCTTAGCAGTAGTCCTGGCAATGTCTTCAATGTATTTATTTCTATTCATGGTGTCTGTGTAAATAACCCGAGGAGTTTGAATGATAGCCTCTTATGTAGGGTGTTATTTTCTATGATAATCGCTGGTTTAAGAGGTTTCTTGTAGTTATTGAAGGAAAATAGCTTTGTATTTGCGGCATTAAAAGTTACCCTCCATTTTTTGACCCATACACTACAGACTGGAGGTCATTTTCTAAGGATTCAGCCATTGCGTCAGATATGTGCGCGTCGGTATTGCCCACATTATGAGAGTAGAGAGTAGTGTCGTCAGCAAATATCCCTGTCTCAGTCTCAATAGCATAAGGGAGGTAATTTATGAAAATCTGGAACAGTAGAGGTCCAGGGATGGATCCCTGGGGTGTACAAGAATGCATGTACTGTTGCTTAGATAGACGGCTATCGAGGAACACCTACATCTTTTTTTTTGTTCAGAAGAATTTTATTATATACAATATTTGCTCAGCAATACTATATCAGTGCAGTTTTAGGAAAAACCCTTCATGCCAGACCTTGTCAAAGGCATTTGATATATCAAGCTCTAACGCTTTAGCTTCACCTGCCTTGTCCAGTGTAGGCTATATGCGTTCAGAGATTACTTTTAGAATATATGCGGTAGATAGTGGTTGTCTAAATCCGTATTGATAATCATAAATAAGTTTTGCATTAACTAGGTGCCAGACTATCGTTAGATTTATAAATGATTCAAATATTTTATCAAACATTGAGAGTAGACTGATTGAGCGGTAGTTTAGAGGATCAGTTCTATCTCCAGAATTCTTGAACGCTGGTATCACAGAGGCAATTTTTCAACTATCAGGGAAACAAGATTAAGCAAGGCATTTGTTGTATAATTTGGAGAAGACAGGGCCCAGCTCAGTAGATCATGTATTTACAACTATTACTGGTATAAGATCAGGCCCACAGGTTTTGGAGGTGTCAATGTTTTTTATAATGTATCTGACCTGAGATTAGGTGATGACCAGGTTCTCAAGTGTGGCTTGAGTCTGCAATGGGAATTAAGGGAGAGGGTGGTTTGCTGAGTCATAAGTGCAGTTTTAGGCGTAACGCTCAGCAAGTAGTTCAACCTTATCAGTTGCCGTGCAAACAACATCGTTGTGATTTGATAGCGGAGGAATTGTTCATCACACTATAGTTTATTTTTAAGAAATCACGAGTTCCTAGTTTCTGCGACTCAATACGTTGTTTTGGTTATCTCTTTATACTTTCTCTTTGCTTAATCTACAACTAAATAGCAATCATTTTTTTTAATTTCTGCTTATTAACAGGTGATTATGGCGGCCGGATTTTCGGAATGCGTTTTGCCTTACGCAATTACAGCTGCATATTCTGAGGTGAATCATTGAGGAGAGTAGGGTTTGATGAAGAATTTTCGCGTGGGGGCATAAGCATCAATGCTTCTTTGACCCATTCAGTTAGCTCTATAGCACACTGATCAGCAAGGAGGGAGAAAGTTTCACCCCATGGGGTGTCGCTGATGTTATCGCTAAGGGATCTAAAAATCAGTTTGCTCATAGTTTCTCGTCGTTTTGAACAACGGCTCTTCAGCTTTCGGGCGAGTTTTAGGTTATAAGTATCATTACCACAACGGTATCAGAGTTTTGGAGGGGGCTATTCGTATTCTCCACACAATCCGCAAGAACATGTCGAGAAGTGATGCTGGCTTTTCCGCACGATCAGGAAGGCGGGTCGGACATGTGGCAGTCTGTTAGAGGTAATGAGCTGAGGAGAAATTAAACGTAGAGTTCACAGTTTCGTCACTAACGCTAGAGAATCCCAACCAGTCACGGTGGTGTGCATTAAAATCCCAAAATACATGTATTTGGGTATTCGAGTCGAGTCGAGATGCTATGTCTGCGCTTTCAGAGACAGAGTCAAGCAAGGTACTATCCTAGGTAGAAAGAGAACGATATAAGAAATATATGTAACTCACTCTGTGATGTAAGGACAATCTACAACACATGTAGGATTGGTAATTTGATTCAACCTGTGTTCTTAAGTCAAGTACTCTAGTTTGAGAAGACGTACTATATGAAATACAACAACAAAGTAAAACTGTCCTTCAAATGCAGGCTATAACAAGTCATGATAACAAATGTTAGCGAAGTGGTGACTTGGAGAAACTCAAATGATATAAAGTTTACGAACGCATGTATCCAATTGATAGCTGGCGGCAACTGGGGGGGCGTAATATGCTGTTGCACGCGTCTGTTCATTAGAACTTATAGTTGTGTGATAGCTAAATCTTCATGTGCCGGTCCTATCTGAAATGCATATGTTCATACCAAACTAATATCTATAAATTTTTCATGTTAATCAATTGGTCATATGAAGTTTATAATTGGTTTCGGTTACGCTATCTAAAATCGCCTACAATGTCCGTAAGACTGCACAAATAGAGCCTGGACGTAAGTTTACTAACGCAATAATCAAAATGAGGACTGTTGTAAATGGTAGGCGTAATTTTCAGTTAAAACGGTACGCTTAATCGTGTGGCACAATAGATTTGTCGAAATAGTAACCTGAGGCCGCGTTAGTTTAATATAATTTCTAATTCCCCAGATACACATCATGAGACAACTTAGCAGAGAATTGATGAGGGCAGCTGGGTCGATAATGTATTTTTTAAAAATTTTATTAACAATGTTGTAGAACGCGATTAAGAAAAAACTTTAATGGAATTAGTATTGGAATGCCGAACTGCACTGCATGTAATATTCTACTCAGGAAGTTTATGAGATAGTACTTATATAGGAATATCTTCAGATAAATGTATTGACAGTCATACATACACACATACACTCACTCTGTTCTTTGCGAGGAAGCCTGGCACATATCCTCAGCTTCTATACAAATGAACTGGAAAACGAAAAGGTTTTAAAAACGGACGAACGATACTTGACGTGTGTGGGTTACGCCGTGCCGATTCTCTTACAAGACAGTTGTTATGGTAAAAGGTTAACAGCAACCAAAGCTCATTAGCATGGATTCATATTTCTTAGCAAGACTGGTATTTTCCTCTAGAATTCGGACGGTACCGAGAGTTTTCTCCGACATATTGCAACTACACCATAGTTATGTGTTATTATACGTGTGCACCCATCTGCCAAATAAGTTTTCTTTTTTAGCTGATGATCACACCTGAATATTGTCTGGAAGAAACCTTTGGAACGAAGCTGTTCAATGATGTTGGACTGTACAGCAACTTTCCGTTGATAGTTCTTAAATATATTTTGTATATTAGTGGAAGAAGCATTGTTTATATTATTACATTTGTTAAATCATCTCATATTGGTGCTGAGAATTTCTTAAGTTATGATATCGTTAATGTTAAAACCATAAGTGTACACAAAACTAAAATGCATCAATTTATTTGATGAATACATTTATTATAATATATACAGTATGTTTGCTTATTACGTCGTCTAAAATCATGTGCAATTTTGGTAAGATTTCACACACACACCATGGATGTAAAACATCTATCGAATTCAGATGTGCTTTTCTATGTGATCGTTTAAAAATTGAAAGGCTGATGCATTCTAATAAAAAAAAACGTACAAAAAACAACGACAATAAAAAAGCACCCTTAAAATGCTGGCTGGAACCAATCAGTATATCAAAATGTAGCGAAGTGGTAATTTACAGAAGTGCATAGATAAAAGTGATAACTGGCGGAAAATGGTGGTCGTATTATGCTGTCCAGAAAACACGTTCAATTTTCGTCACAAAAGATTGCTTGGATTAGTAACCTGAAGCCGCGTCGTTTTAGTAAAAATGTTGACCTCCCAGATATCCACCATGAGACAAATTTGTAATCTTGAGTTCTTAGAGTCATTCTAAGAAGTCAAGATAGCAAATGTTAGCAAAGTAATAAATTAGAGAAACTTAAATAGTCACAAGTTTACTAACGCATGCATCCAAGTGATGGCTGGCGGCAAATGGCCGGCGTACTATGCTGTTGCACGTGTCTGTTTATTAGAACTGAATGTAGTGTAATTGTCTAACAGTTATGAACGGTTGATCTCTAATGCATATGTTTATACCAAGCTAAAATCTATGCATTAACGTTAATAAATTGGTCGTATCAAATTGTGTATTGTATTCGGTTACGTCATCTTAAATTGTGTAGAATTTCTGTGAGATTATAAAAATAGAGCCTGGACGTAAAATCAGCTAGTATCAAATGCATGTGTGCTTTCTTGTGAGCTCGTCTAATAATGGAAAGTCTGATATTTTCCAATTAAAAAACGTTCAAATTTGTTCTTTAACATATCGTATAAATAAGCGTAAACTAGCGTATTATTCAAGATCAATATTCAATAATGTTTCGACATAAATAACTATTGAACATCAGTACATATTCTTAAAATAGATTCAAATCCATTATATTCAATATTTACTCCTGATCAATATTTTATCATTGATTATTGATATTTATAAGAGGCAGAATCTCTTTAGCTCTTCCGAATATTGAGATTCTATCATCACTTAATAACAGCCAGGGGAGTTTTTCTGTGCACCATTATCAATTAATATTCGAATCCTGCATAGAGTATGAAACGTAAGTTAAATCCTATGACAGGTGTATTTAAAAGATCTAATCACTTTTTAAATTCTCAGTACTCCTGCATTTTGTGTTCAACTAGATGTTTATTGAATAACATACAATCCTAATGTTTTAAACAATTTCAGGGAAATAGTTTTTTGTAGAACGATTATTTATTGTTATTTAAAAGAAAAGTAAATCAATAGCAATGTTATTCGCTATCAAGGAGTGAGTAAATCATTTTAGTATCCACTGTATATTAACAAAATTGTGTGACAACTAACGACCTCTGTAGAAATGTTAACATTTATTAATCATCTAAAATGGATTGTTATATTTTAATTTATAATGAGTTAATTGATAAGAAAACACTGCCAACTCCTTGTGGAGATAGGGTGCATCTGATGTTTCATGTTATAATTCTCAATCATATCGTATTTAAATTTAAGGCAAAATATGTATGGATATATACTTCACTTTTTTGCAAGAAATACAACTTGCATGTCGATTATTTTTCTTTTCTTTTCTAGAATAATATCTACTTCGAAAATTCAGTTCATATATTCATTTAAAGAGGGCATTTGAATGCTTATTTACAATATAGAATATATACATGGATCGCTAGACATATTTCTAGTAAGATATGGGATTCTCCCATGCATTTTCTTGAGAAATTTACAAATAAAATGCCGTAAATGTCGATTTGATAGTGGACAATCAGCCATTTTTAACCTTTGTTCATAGTTAAAACAGTTAACTACTGCGTGGAATTATCAAATGTTCACAGAATTTGCGAGAATTGAAACCGTCGAATAAATAATATTTTTGACTTCATAATCATAAGCAAACTTTCATATATTTATAGTGCGAAAGTTGGCGATGTTATTTACATCTGAATTGTTTAAAGCGATTAAGCAGTATCATTGTGCAGTTCAAATCAATAAATCATTTAATACTAGACAATATTCAAATAATTTAATTAAACTTTTTAAATAATATATTTTTAACATTTTAAAATTATACATGGCATGCTTAATAATAATTATGATAATCAGCTAAATACTATTTAAATAAATTAAATTCATAGTGAACATTCGTGTATTTATATATTTCGAAATAATAGCAATTTAAATCAGTTTAAAGCAAGGCATATTCTCTTTCGTGAAAATAATTGTCAGCCTACTATGTTGAATATATAAGAAAGATAATAACTTTCAATAATTGTATTTATCGTAATATTTTTATTGTAATATTTAAAAAAATAAATAGTATTCTTCTTCGTACTATGAAATAATTTTCAGCAAAATAGTTTTAGAATAGCTTAAAGAATGTCATATTTTGAATGTATTGATGTAAAATTGTTAATACTCGGTGTGGATTAAAATGACATCAACATTAATAAAATTCAAAGTGTATGCGTTAATATAGACGTGGCCCCATTTATGTAACAGCGCAGATCATAGCTTATTAAGATGTAAAATCTTAGAGAAAATGCTAAGATCCACGCTTGCATCAGAATTGATATAAGTAATTTTTAAAACAGAAAAACAGATAAAATAAACATGCATAAAAGTTAACTGAAGAAAGAATAGAAAAATAAAAATTTCAACAGACGCTATGTATATATATACAAAATACAAGACATTACTTAGTCATTTTAAATGTTTAATTAGAAAAATAATACAATGTGTGTGCATGTAATTTATGAGTACGTAGTTCCACGAACGTGCGTGCGTGCGTGTGTGATAATTGATTATAGACGTTGGTCTTTGTGTGTGTGTATTTGATTTTGTCAGCAGTTTGTCTAAGCGTGTGTTCGAGTGAAATGGTGAATCGTAATCACCCAATGCGTCGCTCGCGCAAAAGTGCGATGATAATATTGGAATGTCCTTCTGGTAAGCGTCGAAAAAAAGAAGAAAATAGATGTTTTTGCAGCGGTTTGCTTTTATATATTACTAGTGACGTTACGGGCGTTGCTCGGGGTCATAAAAACATATAATTTTAGAAAAATCGCGTGTGTAACATCTTTATATTCAAACTTCTATTTCTCTCCCTCTCTCTATAGCCGCTTGTTTATCTTTCTACTTTTCTCTTCCCTGGTCGCCCCAGTTCACCGCTACTTACTCATTTTGTCTTTTGCGAAAGCTGTTTCTTCCCCACCATTTCTCTTACGTTGCCCAGGGCAAAAGTATGACATATTTCTATAAAATTACCACCTCTGTCTGCGCCTTCTATATAGGTACATATCGCAGCCCCGCTGTGCATACTATATAGGTACATATCTCCGCCCCGGTGTTCATACTAAATACGTACATATCGCCGCTCCGATGCGCGTATTATATACGTATCTATTGCCGCCACGGTGCAGATACTATATAAGTACCTATTGCCTCCCCGGTGTGCATACTACATAAGTACTTATCGCTGCACCGGTGCAAATGCTAAATACGTACCTATCGCCGCTCCGGTGCGAATGCTAAATACGTACCTATCACCGCCCCGGTGCGAATGCTAAATATGTACCTATCGCCTCCCCGATGCGCGTGCTATATACTTACCTATCGCCGCCCCGGTGCGCGTGCTACATACGTACTGATCGGTGCCCCGGAGCGCATGCTAAATATATACTTATCACCGCCCTGGTGCGCGTTCTATATACGTACTTGTTGTCACCCCGGTGCACATACTATATATATATACCTATCGCCGCCCCGGTGCGCATACTATATAGTACCTATCGCCGCCCCTCTGTGCATACTTTATACTTACCTATCTATGCAAGGGTACACATGCTATATATGTACCTATATCTAGCCCAGTTGGCATACTTAAGAACTCATATTAATGCGCCCCTGTTATGTCAAAAAAAATAGCGTTTGCCCATGTTTTGTATATATCCTTAAAAAATCATTAATATTAATGCGCCCCTGTCATATCAAAGAACAAAAATCGAGTTCATTCATGTAATGTCACTATCATAAATAAGAACTCATACTAATGAGTGCTGTCTAAGTTCAAGAAAAAAAAATTCTCCAGCCCCCCCAAAAATAAATTTTTGAATGGGTGAGAGTGGCTTTTTTTCTCGCTCACGCCGTCGGTCAATCAACTTTATAGGATTGGGACAAATGGCAATCCTTAATTTGTAAAAGTATTTCATTTGATGGTAGAAGATACATCGATTTCAGCACAATTTACTTTCAAATGATTAAAGAGCAAACTATTTAGATTAACTGTTATATTCCCCCCTCCACGCGAGGGGCAAATGTCTCACACGAACTGGGAAATATCATAGGCAGGTGTTCAAACATACACTGTGTTTCCTACGTAAAACCCCGAGCAATTCCTCCGTGACTGAGACAGTCAGTCCACGATCGTTTTATGAGTCAATTCTTGCTTGAATTAAACTTAGATATACATCAAGCCGAAAAAGTTTGCTAGTTTATAAACATAACGTGTGCCCTTTAAAGAGAGATAAGACGGAGCGAGAGAGGGACGAGAGGAGAAATTAGATGCTTTACACTGGTTTTTACTACATTTATCGCCGGCTCATGCTCACCCTGATTCGGGGCAGCGCGTTCAGAGACACGATTCATCCCGTTAAAATACCGCCAGCTAAGGATGGGTAAAACGGTAGAGAAACAAGAAAAGAGCCCGGTAATCACATTGTATGCGCAACTTCCGCTTAGGACACTCCCCTCAAACCACAAACGTATCCATCAGTTTATCTCTTAATATGTAACATAACAACATGCAATAATATTCAATCGTGGTTGTTAGTAATCTATCCCTCAATTTAGCATAGAAGTAATAACGCATATGTACACGTGAATAAGCATGTCATTATACACACCAATTGTTCAGTATTATCGATTTCCGATGCGAGTGTTTTTTTCTTGCATAAAAAAAGCTTAATGTATAAATCCTTTGAGAAACCTATTCACAAGAGGAAACAACAAAACATTAACAAAAGTAAATACGGTGTATTGCACATATGTAATATATATTTACATTACTATGTACATAGCATACATCTATACATAGATTGAACAACACTGTCACAAATGATAGCATCGATTTTATGTATTTAATCGGCGGCAGATTTTAGACGCGTGCGTTTAGAATATTAGATTAAGTAAAACACAACAGAAGAACTGTGCGATCTGATATAATCATAGATTATTTAGTCGGCTATAGCGAGTAGAATTTGGATTGAAACTTTGATTTTAAATGATCGTCTAGGGGGGTGGTGGTTCTACGTAGACTGATAGCCTTGGTACACCAAGTTCGAACCTAGTCTTTTACATAATATTACGTTTACTTATGGCTGCTAGAATCCTTCAAGTTGAATCTTATGTAAGTACCCGATTCGATTAAGCATGTAGCCATCGAATACCAATAAACAGGATAGACCCGGTCAAAACATCTGAACAATACGAATTGACTTTACTTTTATTGAGAGAACATTACAAATTGACAAATTCGCAATTAATACGGAGCCATGAATCTTCTTCTGTTCACTTAGTGTTATTTTTATTTCATAAGAATCGCTTCAGACAAATTAGGAAACCAGTTGCTGTAACATACTAACAAGAACGAAAGATGCTCATCGCAAAGGCAAGACATGCCTATTTGCTTTAATCGCGAAGAGGCCAAGGCTATCGGTAGGAGGAAAATCAGTCAACATGTAGAGAGCTCTACAAGCTTGCAATAATTGGAAAGCTGTATTACAATAAGGTATCAAACCAGACGGAGACTACAAGACCAACGAGCAAAACGAGCTAGAACAAATGAATGAGGTAATAGATCAGAAAAGTCTTAAGAACACACAACATTATAATATTTATAGACTAAGACAAGCAACATAACTAGTATGAGAGATAGGGTACAGAAAGGCGGAAAGGGTAGGGCCAAACAAATTACAGACATACATTTCTTTGCACCTTATAAAAAGCCTCAAATAAGACAGAAATTTACAAGCCAAATATGACGACAGAAATTTAGTAAAATATGAAGAATGCTTAGGTATTACATATTCAAAACAATCGTGTGCCGGAAGGCAGGGAAACGAAAATAAAAAAGAAAATACTAAACTAAATATTGTTGCTTACCTACAGCAATGGTATTTATATCCAAGACTTCCAATAAATAAAAAAGTTCTAAGTGGGTATGAGTAAGCATGACATCTGGTGGTGAATCGGCTCAATGGAGAGCGCGTGTACAGAGAAAAAGAGATCAACTAGAAGCCAATATGTATATATATATATCTATATATCTATATATCTATCTCTCTCTCTCTCTCTCTCTATATATATATATATATATATATATATATATATATAGAGAGAGAGAGAGAGAGAGAGAATGACATTACCCTTAAAACTGCAAAATGTGACGAAAGCAGTTATTAAAATACATTATCAAATAAATCGAAAAATTAATTTAATTCATAGAAAATAAATCATATATTTTTGATGAGTGATTTATTTGAAATGTTGATCAATTGAACAACAACTTGGGAACACATAAGCAACTAAATTCCCACCGGAAGAGAACTAAATACATAACTTGATGTTAAAAGCACCGAAATTAGCGATCGTTACAAAAAACTTCAAACAGAGGACAGAGATTAGTCTTTTTCATATAGAAAAAGGGCAAGCAAAATCTTATGAAATATTAAATAAATCTAGACTTATACAAATGGTGTTAAATATTGAAGAGTTAAATAATTTCTTACCGTAGGAGATTTTTCACTTAAAATTAAACCCCGAAAATATAAGTAACTGTGTTCAGGAACAACAATTTAAAATAAAGAAGCCATCAGTGTGCAATTAGTTTATGAATTATTTATTCCATGAGGATCACAGTATAACTGTTTACTTGATAGATAACTCTGTATCTTTAGAAGTTCATCCTAATTTAACAAGTTAAATAACAGATACTATATCAATAATTGGATATAATTACAGGGATTGGTGATATTCCGAACATTTCCGAACAGGTAATGAGCCTCTGACCATGAATTACACTATATTGCCAAAGTAATAATATAAAGTCAAAGTATGTTATTGATTGTACTTTTTAGATGAGAATTGATCATTTGTATAATTTGGAATATTCCACTAAAAGTTCTTCACTTACTATGGAAGTTATTTTCAGAACTTTTCGACTGATATAACTTCTTTCTTTATTAGTATGTGTGTGTCGAACTCCGGAATATGTATGGAGTTTCAAACTGAACCATTCATTTAACTAACAGAGTTAGATTGTTCTCGTTATGACAGCCATTACCGGATAGAAGTAGAAGTAAGCATTACTGATATTCTTAGTGCCACAAGCACTGCGTATTGGATTTCCAAACTCCAGACGATCATAACGTAAAACTGACTATTACTTCGCATTTTATCCGATACAATGAATATTACTTACTTATTAATTCTACCTAGTGTTAGCTGACTGAATGAGAACAATCTACATCCATTGATCAAATAAATGGTCCAGTTCGAACTTCGGTACAAATGATCGAGTTCGACATTAAAATAAGCCGTAGAAACGCTGCGGGAATAACATTTAAGATGGACACGATAGTCATAATAGTAATGATAGGAAAACAGATTGATTCCATGTTTAGAGGCAATAAATCATATTAAGAAATCAGAGTATTTTGATGTTCTACGACAATAGTAACTTGTTGTTCAAAAAGAATGGAGGAAGAGTGAAGAAAAGGAGGTAACGTCGTGAGATGCTGGCTTGACAACGCATGTTCCTATACTTTCAGATATATAAGTCAGCTAAACAAAGTAGGGAGCCAGGAGTTATTTAAGAAAGCTAATGTCTGATAGATCATATTTTACAGAAAAAAACAAAACTTTTGCAGATATTCAAAGAAAGTCTTCAACTAGTAATGATTAATACATCAGACACAAGAATGATGACTGCTTATTTAAATGTTAGATAATGCTATAATTGGATATATCCGTTATTATGAACAGTTTCCGAGTTATATGGAAACCTGATATAGCATACATACAAACTCTTAGAAATGTACATAATATTTACTCCTAATGAAATTCGTGATGAAATTCATAGTGACTATCACGTCATCAAACGGAAAAAATATGCTATAGAAATAACAAAATTCAGCGTGACTGAAACGGATATAAGATTTCTGTAAAAAATATGGTTTTAATGGTAAGAATGTTGTTCAGATTTTTACTAGTGTTAAATTCAAACAATTATAAGCGGGTATTCTTCTTGTGAATCTGAATAATAATAATAATATGTGATTATAAATAGAGCCTAATGTCGGATGAATTATACATGTATGAAATTAAAAAAAACGAAAACTCATATATTTAATCACAATATCAATTAGAGAACTTCATCTAAATATATATATATATATATATATATATATATATATATATATATATATAATATTTATGAATAAATATTAAATTATTAATACAACATATATATGTATATATATTCATATATATATATATATATTGATATACATATATATATATATATTCATATATATATATATATATATATATATATATATAAATATTCATATACATAAGTATATATATATTCATATGTATCTCTCTATATATATATATATAGATAGATATTCATGTACATATATAAATGTATTCATATATATATATGTGTGTGTGTGTGTATATATATATATATATATATATTCATATACATATATATATATAATTTTGTTCATATACATATATATATTCATATTCATATAAATATATATATATATATATATATCAATATACGTATATACATATTCATATTCATATATATATATATATATATATATATATATATATATATATATATATATATATATATATATATATGCAAGAACAATACCTGTCCCGGGATGAGTATAATTAATTCCCGCACACAACAGTTTTGCAAGAATGCTGCGTCTGATTACTAAGATTCAAATCAAGAGATTGCGGTACTAAATCTTATGTATAGAATCCGTATTCTTATTTAGCTAAACAAAACAGATTGTATGACTTCTATTCTAGGATATGTTGAAAATAGTACGCTTAATGATTAAAAAAAAACATTGAAATTAAGCGAGTCTAGCTGAATTTGTATATAATGTCTATAAATCAAATTCGATGTAAATGTGATCTATTTGAATTAAAAAATAGTAATTTGTGCCAATATTATGCCTTTTAAATCCTTTTAAAAATGCACCAAACAAAATGTAACTGAAGAGGTCTGAAGACAAAATTAAAATTTAGGGAATCTTACCTAATCGGGGTCAAATGAGTAAGGATAAAATCCAATGCAAATGTGAAATATTTTAATTTTTGAATGGACTCTTGTGCTCATATTAGTCCCCCCTACAATACGTAAAATACGAATAAAAACATGAAATTAAGGGAATATTTATTAATTGATACGTAATATCTATTGTAAAAATTTCACATATATTCTGTGGTATGTTAGTTTTAAACAAGGGATTCAACACTCTTTTTTACTCTTTTCGTATAAAATTTAATTAAACTTAATATAACGTTCATTTTGACAACTTAAGCTTATCAGATGTGTCACAAAATTCATAATGATCGGTTAATTATTTCATAAGTGAATCCTGTATATTAAAATATATGGGCCTGTTAGCATACTTACTTTTATAAATATAGAAATCGTGGCATCCATTTATTCTATGAAAGTAAGTGTATTATAAAAATAATAATCCTTTCGCAGATATATTTCAGTATTAGTCTTACTTTAAATGCATCGAATGGATAATATACATTCATTAAATAAAAAAAAACTATGATTACTGTATATGTTACAGTTCGTTGGAATTTTAACGATTGAACATTTCAGCAGTTGGCGTTTTTTAAAACTTAGTTCACCCTAAACAAGGCAAGTCGCTAATGTAGACGTAAGGGGCTACTAATAATTAGGGTGAACGTTTAGGGGGTCATCCTAAATTGAAAGCTATGCAGTGAGATTCTTGTTCACATTTGTTTTTTATATTAGTTTGGTATGTCGGTAAATTGGACGAAACAGGGATAAAAGAGATAGTTCGAAAGGCCGACAGCCTGAGGATAGTAGCTTTTAGAGTAGAAAGAGCTCCGGCATCAAAGGACCTCCACAGTAAATGCATGTGTCTAGCTGATTGTCGGGCTGGGCGAGTGTATTTACGTCGAGCGGGCATACATCAGCAAGTTGATCGAAGCACATTCTATTGGAGTACTTGTAAAAAAGCACACGGAACTAACATTTCGGCGATGTGTCAGCGGCTAAAGCTCGGTGGATAAATAAGATTAGAGACTCTTTTTTAGACCTTTTTCGAGAGGAGGAGACTAGTGCGCGAGCCCAGATGTGACAACAATACTCCATGCATGAGCAGATGGTGTCTTTGTAGAGATATTGGATAATTTCATGTGTGAAGTTATTTCTAGAAAGGTAGAGGGAACCCACCTTCTTTGCAGCAGCCTTGACAATGTCGTCTATGTATTTGTTCATATGCATGTTACCTGCAAATGTTAAACCGACGAGTTTGAACGTTAGGGTGTTGTTTTTCGATGGCAATCGGTGGTGGAAGAGGTTTCCTGTAGTTTTTGAAGAAAAGTAGCTTTGTCTAATCAGCATAAAATGTTACCATCCATTTATGACCCCTATTTCACTACAGACTGGAGGTCACTTTCTATGGATTCAGCTATTGCCTCGGATATGCGCGCGCACGTTTTACGCACATGACGAGAGAAGAGCGTGGGGTTCGTCAGCAAATATACCCATCTCAGATACCATGTCATCAGGAAGGCAGTTTATGAAAATCAGGAATAATAAAAGTCCATGGTTTGATCACTAGTGTACACCTGTATTTATGTTGTGTTGTTTGGATGAACGGCAATTCAGGATAACCTGGGTCCTTTTTTTAGATGAGAAATATCTAATTATTTAGTTTTATTGACGGATGCTATTCAGTCTCGATAGACGGTAGACGACGCGCTTTCATCTTGTATGCATCTTCAATAGCAGCTCTAGAATCTTAAGTACGGGCTTTAACCGCAATAGGGGGTGGCTGAAGATTCCACATAAGAGACAACGGTGATGGCTAACTCTCCATGAGAGAAACACCGCGACTCTGGAAATCAAATGGAAACCTTCCAGAGCTAACCATCTTGCCAAGACACCTAAATAATTCAAAATACACAACTCGAAATACGGTCAAAAACGACTGTTTCATAGTTGCTGTGAAGGATGTTAGTACCAGAGAAATCGATGCTGACTACTGAATATACATTTGCAGCATTGAAGCCTCTTTGTTGCATAACTGTGCATCGTGTATTCGTCCTGTACCATATATACTAAGATAGGTGAGTGTTCTTCCAATTTATCCCATCTGTATGTTAATATATACCAACATATTATTTGTTATATTTTGATGTATTTCTTTTGTTGATACTCCGGGCCGAGTGTACTGGAAGTGCCACTCAGTCATGAACGGTACTTGAAGCAGACACGCACCTCGCCGTGACAAAATACAGTTGATGTCTGAAGACGCAAACCACAGTGGATGGTCGAAAGAAAAACAACATAGTTGATTGATTAAAACGACCTGCAAAGGTAATACTATCAATAAAACTTAGCTGCAGACAGAAATACCCTGAAAATAACGATATAATAGAGAGAACCTAGCAATGTCTCTTCTGTAAAGAAGAAAAGAGATCATCCCCCACTAGATTTCGAAGTCGATTTTCTACTCTGCCAATGCTAAAAGATATTTATACATTAATTTCAAGTTTGATTCAAGTCAAATATTTGTATTATTTGGACTACGGTTCTCATCTTGGATGTTATTCACACAACGTTTCGGCCGATGTAACCTCCGACATACAGGTGCATGTTTTCGAGCACTGGAATGTGTACAGAATTTCGAACAGGACTCTTTATTTAATCCACAAGGGTAACTTTCTCTCGTTGCGTCAGCCATGACCGGGTAGAAGTCTTAAGTAATTCGTAATTGTATTCTTAGTATCGCCTACACTGAGGATTGAACCTTCAACCGCCAGAAGACTGTCACTTAGAACTGATTATTACTTAGCACTTTTATCTGTTGCACCACGGGTCCACAATGAAAGCCACGTCTTGATTCGTTTCTACATTGACAGCGAAGAGGTAATCTCAGAATGGGTGTGTACAGGTGGATGCTTGAATCACAACATATTTTATAAACAAAGCCGAAATTGAGATTGATAGTCGACTGACGATCGAGCCCGGGACATTCACCTCGCTAATTCCTGTACGTCCTCCTTCCTCACTTACCCCCACCCGAGCACCGCCACCGATAATAACGATATATCATTACATTTTTAATACATAATTGCTCGTCGTCATTCCTTTAAGCCCATTACAAATTGAACAGTTCGAAACAATAAACAGCAATATATACGTCAAGTAAAAAACTGTGTTGATTTTACTTGTCTTCCGCATTTGGATGTCATCCATTTTTCTATTATTTTCATCTCTACATTATATTAAATTTACTTCATATACTTTTCTACATATATAGATAAATTTAGTCAAACTGTCAATCACATTAAAGTCGCATTTGCTTACACGAGCATGTGTCTGCATTTAGAGTTGTAATTTATATAAGCTAAAGAAGCAAGTTTTGATTTGATTAATTTGCGTATTCTATGTAATGACTATAATTACATATTAAGTTTCAATCATTTTTTGTAATTATCTCGTTTTATGAAAGTAATTTAATCACCGACATTTTGATGATGAAATTGATTTGCCATAAATCATTCAATTACTCTGTCGCTAATCAGAATATAAAATTGGTGCCATGAAACATAAATAGAAATAATTTTCATTACAAGAATATATATCGGTTTATTACTGGTGTTTAAATTGGCTTGAACTGTCGATTTCATAGTCTGTTTATTTAATTATTCATACCGGAAAATGAATTTAAAATTGTCGTTATATTGTATTAATAAACGCTAAGGTAGTGTAAACAGTCTGCTGTATAGGAAATCAATTTAAATTCGAAATTCAGTTAGTAAATGCTATGGGCAAATTATAAACATATTTATTACTAGTAGGTGTCCACGTCGTTTATTTAGGATTGAATGTGGAATTATGGGCCCTCTTGTCCAAGGCATTAACCAATACATGTTGATAAAGTATGGAAGCGAATATCAAGTGAATGTGACGGCATCCACACAAGGCGATCAACAAAACCATTATATAAACAAATACTTCATGAACGGAGAAAAAAAGACGAACATAAATTATACCCTGTGAGATGACCAATACTTTCGGTGTGTCGCTAGACGACAGCGAAAACAACGGCCACTGAAGAATGAAGATGAAACGAAGAAAAATTAGATAAATTTTGTTTATATTGTAATGAAGTGAACACTCGATTTGTATATGAGAAAAGAAAAAGAAAGTTAAAAAAGACATGGCAGACGTATAGATTAAATTTTTAAAAAACACTTGATATTAGTTTCCGAAACTGTGTTTAAAACTAATGGTCGGGTATGATGAAACAGGATATAGCATGTGCAATAACACGTTGGAAGAAGACAAAAAAAAACATTACTCTTTTTTTTCTTGTTTTTTGTAAACTTTTTAAAATGTTCAATGTTCCAGTGAGGCCTTATAGATCAGATGTAATGCCTGTTAGTATAGATATTCGATCTCTGGGGTACCGGCGCATTAATGCTGGTGTACCTCAAGGTACAGCCGACTTTAAAATCAGACACGCTCTAATTATTGAAAACCCCAAATCCTGATTGTAGCTTATACTGGTGTTAATGAATTTCTAGACGCATTTCTCGTTATTCTCACGTAAATTCATTAATAAATAAATATGACCATGTTTTACATTCATTTTTATGATGTCTCGGTGTTTTACTTTTAAATACTGTTGTATAAAAGAATCACTTGTGCAAGCAACATGTTTAGTGAGAGTGATGATAATCTCGCTTAAATATATTGACAGAAAATGTATCACAAAATAAAAACTGGGTACATCTAAAAAGAAAAACACTTAATTCATACTGACCCATATAAAATACCAATATTTCCACTGTGTTATCGAAGTAAGAAACATGATATGTTTGATCGCTTTTATAAATAAGGGATTATTTTGTGGATGTCTGCAAACTTACTCTAACGCGAAGATACCCGGGTGATAAAATGTGTGTGCAACTTTGATAATGTACTTTGAAAAAAAATACTACATAGTAGATGTGTTCTGCTGTATTTGGCGGTTTACAGCTCATCCATTTATTTTCTATGTACCTTTTGGTCTTATGAAATCAATACATGTGTTCTTACATAAACGTATGAAGCGATCTATATTTTACTGATATTGTCTAACAGTGTTGATAGGTGTGTGAGCATTATAAGTTAACAATAAAGTAGCTTCATATAATTAATGATAAAAGAATTACCATTAAACAATTTGATAAAGATAAAATATCCTCTGATTAGTTTCGCCTTAGTGTGCTTGTGATTTTTACTAGTATCGATTATTTAAAGTAATCCGGTTAAGGTAAGCTCGCTGTGATTGCTGCAAATATATGTATAATATTTCTTACATAATAAAAGTGGCCACTACACAAATAGGAAGAAGTGAATTTCAATTCCCGAAATAAATCAGATAACTATTTAAAATAGGCAATGCTATGAGATTCAAAAAGCAGAGCATATCTCTCAGGTCGAATTAATCGCATGTCACTCAAATTACAGAGAAATTCACTGAAGGTTATTAACGATAAAACAGTGCTAAATAGCTACTGCCAGATCACAAAAACAGTTACAATATGTATGGAAAAATAAGAATCAACGCAGATGTTAGGTAATAGCAACTAGTACTTTTACTGAGATATCATTGATAATGACTTGTTTGAAAACTATTAGTTATAAAATACTAATAAGCTTAATAATAAGACACCACTTAATGAGTCCTGAAACTAACAAATAAAACGACAACTTTCAGGGCAAATTCGATTAATTCGTCAACATAGTAATTTTAGGGGTATACACTCATTCAAACGCTAATCTTACAATTTGATTCTTTCTGTAGACCCCAAAATCGACTTCAATTTCCGATATCACTTCATCATTGGAGACAAATCGTTTTCTCTGGATATTTATTCTAAGGTCTGCAAAAAACTAGTAGGTGTTAGGTGTAGATGTGTAGAATACGTTGAGTATTAAAGCAATTTGACGATAAACAAAATGTCATGTGCATCCGGGAATATGAACGCTAAAAGCATGCTTGCTTATTTTTACGTATTTATTCGCTTTGGACGGATTTGACCTGCTGAAGTTTTCCATTATTACTGTCGGTTTAACACGTGATTAAAATGGTGCATCAATGGTGCATCGAGTGTCACATATTGATGCAAAACCTCCATTTTGTTATGTTGACGCAGTTGCGAACAACGCCTTGGCTCGTTGACGCGTTGTTTTTTATCGGTTGTAAGCAAGTCTGACACTCACTTTTATTTAGTGGGGGTGTTGATGGCTTCTGGCTAAACTTCGAAATTTCGGCGACCGGAGCGTTCAGCATAATGTGTGTATGTACAACTTCGTATAGATCTATCATACACCAGTTTAACCGTTGTTTTCGGCGGAGTAGAGACCGAATAACTCTTATTGACAAATAAAGTTCAGTTCTAACCTTCTTCAGAAAGAAAAATGTCTGATTTCTTTAGACGAAAATAAAACATTTAAAGTTATACGCGCTTATTTAAAATTGTCACAACATTTATTGACGACTGACGCGAATGTCGCGTAATCTTCGCCATCTTATTTGAATAAATTCACAAACTTCCATCTTTTTGTGGAACGCAGAAGTCTAAAGGATCAATAATTCTTCCAAATAAAATCAAGTCGCTCATTTTTCGGAGTAACATATAATCCACGAATTTACTAGAGTCTGCCTAATTTTCAAAATCTATGTTGTATAGATCGTCATACCTTCTGAAAAACGAAGGAAAAGTGTTATCCTTGTCCGGGGAAAAAGTTAAATTATCAATTGCACTCCAAATGACATTCTTAGAAAACCCATTATCGTTCTCAGTATGTTGACCCTATGCGATATTTTAGCACTAATATTTCAGTCTTTTGATCGGGTTCTCTTTTTTATTCAAGTAGTTTTTGTCGGCCTGCTTTTATGTTCTGTTAGAAGCATTTGAAATCTTTCCTCAGTTTAATGTTTCTATGGTCGGCTTTTTTTTGGTGTTTTAGTTTCTGTTATATTTTAAACTTTACAAGTTCTATTATAGAAGCCTTAAAATCTTCCATGTTTAATATGTTTTTCAGAATATGGCTTTTTAGTATTTCTTTCTTTTATTGTTGTTTTAACTGTAGTTGTAAAAAGAGAAAAAAAGTACAAAACCTTTTTTGTTCTTCGACCTAAAAATATAACTTTTTTACTACGATTTAGTCAAGAAAATAAAATATAAGTACGGTTTTAATGTTGTTCTTTTTCGGCAGTAACACTTTTTTTCTTTTACAGAGAAAAATCTCAAGCATTACTTGCTTGATACAAACAAACCCATCTTCTAACCCTAACACAGTGTCGGAATACCAATAAAAAGTAACTTACTTTTTGTATTTGAAAAAAATAAGTTGGTATTGTACGTGATGGTTTTTCATAATGGTCAGCGGTAAAGCCAGTTTTTGAAATTAGGACGTTGCTGTTGATTACCGTACGTTTTACTTTTTTAAGGTTCTGAAAAAAATATGAATATACTTTGTCGCCAATTGAGGCATTCACTTTTTGGTTCTGCAGAATCTCTTAATGTAGTGGCTGCACCCGGTGTATGTTCGAAAATACTTCGCGCCCGTTTGATGAAAAGGTCAAATCTAAGACAGAAACTCGGGGCTTTGAGAAAAAAAGTATAGTGATGAAAAATATAAGACAACAGAGAAAGAAGAGTTGTTGTACGTTAGTCCTAACTGACAGTATAGACTGTGTGGATTCAACATTGAGGCTCCCAGCATTTATGGAGAATAGAGGAGTCCAAAAATCCAGTATAGTTAATGTCACAGAAGATATATATATATATATATATATATATATATATATATATATATATATATATATATATATATATATATATATATATATATATATGGGGTAAGGTATACGATAAGCCATGAAAATGAAATGCCGTGTAGACAAAATGTGTGAAAAATGACAAACGGAAAACAGATTAAAGTGCAGGAGAAAAACAAAAACAAGTGATTTGATCGGTTCCGTTCGAGTAGACGAAAATCTTCACTTTTTCTGAAGACGTTCGCCTGCTCGAACGAAACCGGTCAACTCTCTTGGTTTTGTTTTTCTCCTGCACTTTAACCTGTTTTCCGTTTGTAATTTTTCACACACAAACACCCACCCACACTCACACACATATATATATATATATATATATATATATATATATATATATATATATACAATCTTTAATATTACAACTTTCTCAATTTTATGATGCTACTTTGGAAATATTATGTAACAAAATTGATCTATAGTTAATAATATATTTATTCGAAGCGATATGTGAAAATAAACCATATGGCATTGTGAAAATTATCTTAAACGAACAGAAACATCAAATGAATACATGCTATCATATTTCTTTAGCAAGTTCGAAATACATGATAGAAGACTTCTACGGATATTGTGGCACTTGAATAATTCTTGGTGTCAATTGTCTAATTAGATGTAAATTTTACTAGCTAATATTTTTCTGTTTGCATTGTATGACTGTTTACTTGGAAAATGTGTTGGTAAAAATATTTATATGTAAAAGCCGAATTCTTTTATAAAAACTAGAAAAGATCCCTGCCTCGGCACAAGTAAAATAAATTCCCCGAAGAGAACAGTTTAACACAACTGCGATGTCACCTCAGGAAGATCTTTAACACCATATTATACTACTGTACCCGATGTCTAGCATCTTTATCTAATATTAGTCGCAATTTATTATTTGATTTTGATTCTCTAAAATCTATACAATTAAAACTTTAACTAAAGGGAGCTTACGAAGAATGTGGAATTCAGTGAATCTTGCTTGATTGCGGTCGAGTTACTATCGATCACATTAAATTAAAATATGAAATATTTCAATTTTAAAATGGAATGTTGTGTCAATATAATAGTCTGTAAACCCTCTTCAAAATACTCCAATGTGCTGACATTCTTGTTATAAGCATATATTTATATCGGATATCTATTGCTACATTTCACAATATATATATATATATATATATATATATATATATATATATATATATATATATATAAATATACATTTTAACTAATTGCTTCAACCGCTTGTTTGCCTCTTTTTGTAAAAATATCAATTAGTATATTAGTGTCGTATGTTTTTATATATATACCAGCAATATAGGTGCTCAGGTAACAGTCTATTTTTGCTTGTAATAATATTTTAAAAACTAAAATAAATAGTATGATAATAGCAAGGTTAAAACAGAATTTCCACATGGATAAATATATTTACTTTACTGGTATCCATTCGAGAAATTACATTTCATTATTGTAATGATATCTTTACTTTGAATATATGGAACATGTGCTCTATTTCCTGAATTTGTTTCCGTTCCTTTTATTTACGTTCAAAATATAACCGAATATCCTGTAACATAATTATATTCTATTTCAAAGAGTAATGATATGTGTGCTTTTTATTGTCAAGGTCAACCCATTTTAAATATCACTATTAAATATAAGAACGGTAAGAAATAATAAGATATTTGCATCAGCGTGAAAGTATGCGTGGGGGAAATGTGTTCGCAGGGAGTAATATGTAAAGAAATATATATTATTTGTAACGTGTAACGGATATTAATTAGATGATTATAAATCTGAGCTTTTCTGACAAGGTTAGTGTATGCCTTCGCCATCGGAAACCACCAGGCCCCAGACATTAAGTCGCTATCGAGTCGTTTTCCTTGATCTAATGTCCGCGGCAGGGTCTCTCTGACACGGGTTTTCTATACCTACAAATTAATACCACTCATGCGGGGGTAAGACACTGGTTTGTGAATATCAGCTGAATGTATGTTAACTAATTAAAACGAAGCTAAGTTATTTATTCATTCAAAATTATTAGAATTATGACAAGTATGTCACAATAAAAAATGCAGCGCATTCGCTTTTTAAAACTTGTGTTTTTAAACAATTATTTTTAAACTAGAGAAAGAATACTCATATTTGCAGACAGCTATATCAGAAATGTATAAATTACCTTCATTTCATCTTTGGTAATCGGACTCTTAATTGGCAAGATGTAGAACATGAAAACCTACATACAAACCAAGGTGCATAAAGATTACATATTATAAAATAATTGATTGTAGTATTTACTTTAAATTATCAGGAATTATTATCTTAAGTCCTCGGCATAATTCTAGTTAGATCATCGAAGTTAAGTGGCGTTAAGCTTAGTCAGTATCAGATATGTGACCGTTAGGGAATAACAGGCGGTGGATATAAGATGACATCGTCGACACCTTTCTGCAAGACTTATCGTCATCATCTCTGACCAGGATATACATGCGACTAGAGGCCGCTGGTAAATTTAATATACCGTGAGAACTTTCTCCTTCGAAGGATGGCGGCTTAACACGCGTAGGGTGAATGCCGTTTCGTCTCGTATTTTGTATTCACATTCGGCCATATCAAAGTCATCCTTATTGAATAATTACTAACCACCGAGGGTACGCATTTTCAACATGAGAAGTACAGTTCATACCACACGACATGATGAATGTAAAAC
Organism: Sepiola atlantica; assembly: GCA_963556195.1. Taxonomy (NCBI): domain Eukaryota; kingdom Metazoa; phylum Mollusca; class Cephalopoda; order Sepiida; family Sepiolidae; genus Sepiola; species Sepiola atlantica. The sequence goes on from OY744515.1 coordinate 199,181,456, forward strand.
TGAAAATTACCCAATAGCGCTTTTTAACGTCAAAGCGATAAAAATGGTTTCAGTAACTCAGGTCATAATCGCTTCAAGACCAAGTATCTTATAGTCACATTCAAATGAGAGACTCAAATAAGCTCGCGATATTTGCATAGAATTTCTTTTCGCATATGTATACACTTTAACATCATCCAGAACAACTTAAGTCATGCCTATTTCTATCTACTATGATGCGAGTAATAGATAGATTTCCGTTAGTGAATACCGCTGTAAATTTAACACCCTTTAACTATCAAAGTTTGTATATCCCGCTGACGTTTGTCGTTGACAACCTAATACCTAATAGTATCATAATTAATATGCTACAAGTAAGGCTGATGTTACACATTTATATTATTTTGAAGTTTTCATTGTTTCACGACATGGTAAATTATGCTCTTTAGCAAGTAGATAAACGATTGGTTGATTTACTCATGTTACAAAGAAAACATTTAAATAGATTTGGGAATTGCAGTTTCTACTTGTGTTATGAAATATATTAATGCACATTCCTCCTAGAAAGACAGCGATGACCTCTTATTCCCCTTATTATGATAACAGAAGTAACTATTCACTATTGAAAGTTTTTTTTTTGTTTACTTAGTTCACTCCTAACCAGGCAAGTTGCCACTGTAGACATAAGCTTCTACTGATAATTAGGGTGAACGTTTTGGAATTCAGCCTAAAATGAGAGCTGTACAGTGGCAATCCATTGAAAAAAATATATAGCGAATGAAGTAACCTGTGAATATTATTCCAAATGGTCGTCATAAATCTCCGTATATATATTCCTGGCAACAAATTATCCAACGCATATAGACGATCAATATTGTCTCCCAGCTTGTAATAAAAATAAGAAGTAAGGAATTAGTTCATCTTATGTAACATTCGTATACCTAACAACCTAAAGACGGTTAAGGGTCACAAAAGTGCAGTTCGATCCTTACCCGTACTGTAACTCTACCTCTACTCCCTAACGATATTCCTAACCTGAAATCTAATGCACATGTGACTCATATATGTATACACCTATACACTATATATATATAGGGTACACCTTTATTTTAACCGTTTCTATTAAAAGGTGTACATTTTAAGATACGACGGGAAACAGGTATTTCTACTGAATAAAAATTAACAATATATCTATTGATATACCGAAATAACTTATTAGTAGCCTTAGATCGGATGCCATCATATAATCGAATTAATTAAGGTGTTTGCAAGTGTGTCAATTTAGATTGAATCTAATCCAGGTTTAGTCACATCTTAAATGATAGTATTTCTTCACTTTAGCACTTATTTGTTCTTGGAAATAGTTCCCTACATTAAATCTCTGTATGATGATTGAGGTGCAAGTCGCGACAGATGTAACGCATATAAACGCTACCTTTTTATAAAAACAGATAAACCAAGCACTGAAAATATAAATAACATATGTTCTCATACTAAGACTAGTTTATAAGCAAAAAATGAATTATTCACATCACCAGTTACTTGAAACTTGAACGATATCGTTTTGTAAAATGTATAAGTGAGTGTTATTAGTGAGAACATGAAAACATACTGCACTGATCAGGTATAACATTAAACGTGTCAAGCTTGTGATATTATTGTATGTAATACTCTTTACTATTAACCTCTCTTCCAGACACGTATCGTTCTATTCGTCTGTCATTGTTAGTTGTTACATCTGTATCGAGCTTATACGTGTTTACAGTTCGGAATTATCTCGGAAGGAAATTTCCTCTTCGAAATAAAAGTTAAAATAAGGTTACGTTTAAAATAAAGTGGCGTAAGAATATATGATGTTGAGTTAGACTACGTGGCTGTTTGGAAGCTACAATTGTCCCCTTGCATGAGAATGCAAATAGAGCAGAGGTTTGTGTGAGATCTTTCACACTACAAGCAACATTCAATAATGAGTAGTATGTAAATACTCAAAAGTATATAGTAAAGTAACAAGAAAAATATAAGCCTGCAATGAATTTTCTTAAGTTACTATGGCGAGATGGAAACCACTGCTATAAAAAAAGAGTGAAACAGAATTGTTACTACCGCAAAAAAGACAATCAGACGATTCTACCACATATGCTACTACGAATAAGGCTACGACTATGTAAGATTGCATACACGACTCTACATACACACGCCGGCTATTTCAGGCGGTCAGGAGAACGCTAGCGTAATGCTACAAATCATAGTTTTTAGTTAGCCGAGACAATGTTGCATAGTACACACGCAAAAATATGTTGACTAATAAATAGTCAGTATTTCTGTGTAAGAAAAGAGGGGAGCAATGCCCGTTTACATACATTGTATATTTTGGCTACTTGTGGCGTGCTTAATTATTAATGCTTACGAAAGTTGTTCTCCTTTCAAAGAGAAATGCTTCATTGTGGCGATCACAGGTTAACTGTAATCCCAGTTATTAAGTTAATTTAATCATGTACCACGTTTTAATAATTATTTTTCTTGACCTAACACACTTATATAAACCTATTTTGTACAATATAAACACTTCCGGTGTTCACCATACATTACCTATGTATAAGTGCGTGGCTACGCAGTAATATTTTTCAAAGATATGCATGTGTATGCGTTTTGTATTGAAAGATAAGTTGAAAAAATTATTTGCGATATGAATTCACGTAATAAAATAATTGTTAACGAGCTGGTGGTTTCTTGAAAGCCTTAATCTTTTGTAATCAGTTGAACAGTTTTTAATTTGTGTAACGAATCGAAACGAATTTGTTTTTATTTAAAAATTTAAAATCTTTAAACTAACTTAAATCTATCTATATATCTATGTCTATCTATCTATCTATCTATCTATCTATCTATCTATCTATCTGCCTGTATGTCTGTGTGTATGTCTCTCTCTTTCTATCTCTCTCTCTCTCTCTCTCTCTCTCTCTCTCTATATATATATATATATATATATATATATATATATGTATATATATTTATTTATATAGACATATATATATATATTTATATTTTTATATATATATATATATATTTATATATATATATATATTTGTATATATACATTTATATTTATATATATATATATATTTGTATATATATTTATTTATATATATATGTATATGTATCTATATATATATTTATATATATATATTTATATATATATATATTTATATATATATATATATTTATATATATATATATATATATATGGATATATATATTTATATATATTTATATATATATGTGTATATTTATATATATATATATTTGTATATATATTTATTTATATATATGTATATGTATCTATATATATATTTATATATATATATTTATATATATATATATTTATATATATATATGTATATTTATATATATATATATATATATATATTTATTTATATATATATATATTTATGTATATTTATATATATATATATTTATATATATGTATATTTATATATATATATTTATATATATATATAATTTATATATATATTTATATATATTTATATATATATATATATATATATTTATATATATATATATATATATACATATTTAGATATATATAACATTTATATGTATATGTATATATGTAGGTATATATTTATATATATATATATATATACATATATATATAAGATTAGTAAGTGGTAAGGTATAAAATATATGTATGACAATTAAGCTACACAGAGGCTTCCGCGTTTTATCCCCGGGGGGAATTTGAGACATAAACCATTACATCTCTTTATAAAAGTGTATGTGGATACATAAAATAAAAATATATAAGATTAACTAGACCATGTTATGTTCGAATAATTCAAGTTTTTTTAAGAGGAAACCACAAGTTATTGTGATAACTAATATGTCAGGAAGCATATCATAAACAATTATCAGTAAGACAAATCTTAGAAGAAAAATATAATGTTTGGATAGTCTTTCCTTGTAAAAGATGTAAGGCGAAAAGACACACGACCAGAAATCGCCACAACAGAAAAAAGCCACAGAGCGTATCCTATCTGCCTAGCTTCTGAAAATAGCCATTTTTGCGCTCAATACCAGTCTATAAAAGGATTATGTTCGACTAACATTTCGTAAAATAAGACAGAAACCTAATAAATTAGTATTTATATTTTTGCATGAAGGTGGTAGTCTTGGTTACCCCGTTACCGACTTCATATTTATGTACAAACATGTAATTAATTTCTTTCAAATGTTTCTCTATTATTCGCCTTTCAAAATATGTTCATACAAAGTTTTTTACTTATTATTTAGTGGCCGTAAATAAATTCTCACAACAAAATATAATATCCCGAAGCATAAACAATTATCTTGCTTTTCAAATCATGATGGTTGAATGTTATCTTTAGCCAGCTTTATAGATGCTAATTATATTGGCATTTGAAATAGCAATTAGTAAACTAATCAGTATAGACTGTCGCATTTCCCGATATGTGATTATACACAACGTTTATAATTAGGTTAAATGTATTATTAAATAAGAAAAATATCAGCAAAAGAGATACCCAACTATTCCAATATAATTATATTTTAAAAGCAATATTTCCTCCATCATAAAAGTGTGCAATAAAGAAATGTAAACCAAGAATTTACGAAGTTGTGTTATATAAAATGTGTATTCGAGGAAATATGAATTTGTATTTCCATGATTTGTTTAAGTAAGTAGGATATAATTTTATATCAATATATTGTACATAAGCGAATATGTATACATCTACAATGAGACATACCCATACATCAAATATATGCATACCCAGCTATATAAACCCACGTACGTATAGATGCACACAATTATTTTGATGTAAAAGCAGTATGTTATTTCTCATGGACGTTTGCTTACGTAATGTAGTTTGAAAAATATAAACTTCATATGCATTACTGGTGTATATGTTTATATACGTATATACATATATATATATATATATATATATATATATATATATATATATATATATTAATTTATACATGCATTTATATTATATTTATTGTTCTAAATAATGAACTGAAGGCGGTCTACCTCTTAAAGTTTTCCATCTGTATGTTATTTTCTACGAAATCAATATAAAATGTGAATAGACATTGCATTTTGACTGGATATATACTCTTTAGAATCATAACATTTAATTAGATTTGCTAACTTTTTGAAAAATATTAACTCGACCAGAAACATTATACAAATTGATTTTATTTTACTTATCAGAAGGTAAGTTCGCGTAAACAACCGCCTGCGTTGTACTCAACAGAAAATCAAACCATTAGTAAAATCCTAATAATGACGTATTCGTAAATGTATTATTAATAAATAATAATTCCATGAAATGATATTGCAATTCATATAGAAACTGATGTGATAACCAATCTTAATTACCTTGCAGCGGTTATTTTGTCATCTGTGCCCACAAAAAGTGAATCTGATATTGCCAGCAAAAATACCTCAATTCTGAGAGAAAACTGTCTTTTATTCGGTTTGGTTGTTTTGTTTTACGGCATGTCAACCCTTTTCGGGTTATTAAATGCCGAATACAGTCATTTTGGTGAAAGTTTTTATGCTTCAAGTTGTTTATATCTTCAAATATTTATTCATGGTGTTTAGTTTGGTTGTTTTGTTTTACGGCATATCAACCCTTTTCAGGTTATTTAATGCCGAATGCAGTCATTTTGGTGAAAGTGTTTATGCTTAAAGTTCCTCACACGTTCAAATATTTATTGATGGTGTTTGGTTTGGTTGTTAAAGTATATTTGTTTTCTTCTCTTTTTTGTTTCTTTCCCCTTTTAATATCTGTTTCCTTTTTACCCATAGTTGGGACCCTAACAGGTACTACCACTCCGGGTCAGGGTGGACCTGGGAGCAATGGTAATTAAGAGGAGGCTCCACATTCCTCAAAGTCCGTAAGCCGGATCTCACCATCGGATGTAGTTTAAGGTCATATCCAGGACCGGGAGTAGGGTAGGAAAAATAAAATAAAAAAGGGGAGGGAGAAAGGGAGAGGGGCTGTTGTTTTTGTTTTTGGTTTTGTAGAACATAATTAAGTTTTACAAAAAAAAAGAAAACAAAAAACGTCAATGTAGGTGAATTTCGTCTCAGGGAGCTACAGGGCAGCCTGATCTGGTATCACCAGTCTTTTATTCGATTAACAATATACATGTAGGCATTTAAACTCCGTGTATCGTTTTTTTACTATCATAAATGATTCACTAAGAAGGATTATTAGACTCAGATACTTATTTGTAGACATCAGATATGAATTAGTATTTTATTTAAACTAATTACTTAAATAAAACAAATCACAAAGTATTGTGAAAATATTTAATAATAGGTCTTCGTTATGTATTATTTACTTAAAATCTAAACTTCTCAAATATATATTTTAAGACGTGCAATCATAACGCACAATTTCAGTTGAGTTAATTATTCAAATAGTATGATTAAAATACTAAACACCATTCCGTGGACACTGATTTGTTAAAGTAAAATTTAAATAAATTTAAATTACAAGTGTATCGTCAAAGAATAATTATTTGTCAATGCTCAGTTCGCTGTTTTATTATAATAACAAAATGTATTTTTTTGTCAATCCGTAACAAATAATAATACTTTTTTGACGATATCATGAAATAATAATTTCACTCCTAGTGATCAAAGTGACCGCCATCTTTACGAAATCGTCCGCGTTTATCTGCGAAACTTACATATGATAATGAGGCTTTATACAATTAATATTGATTCCATAAAATGCATTGGTCTCTTCAGATATCTCCAACAAAGTAAAACTATTGTCGATGAAGTCAAACAGACAAGCCATATCGCATAATAGTTTTCTGCGTCAGTATTGCAGGGTATGGTCTTTCGTTGTCATGGGAGAGGAGTGTTTTCCTATTGATAATGCCGGGCTTTTATGCCTCAGATATTATTCAACACACTGCAATTGCTCAACATACAAGTTTGCCTTTAGTGTATGCTTACAGTGTGAAAACTCATGCCAGATAATTCCAAGAGTATCGATTCAAACGCACAGTTACAACTTTCTTCCATGGATCTTAGGTTATTAAGGTGATTGTGGAGATTTTGTTTTAGCAATCCATTTTTATTTTGCGCTGAATATTGTCATAAAAAACCCATGTCAATCACCTGTTATGACACGATAAGAAAAGGACTCATTTCGCTGCATGGAAAGATGGTCTGTAGCGATGGTAAGACGATTTCCCATATGTTTATTACTTTAAGATGAGGAACATAGGAGTCTCGTCTTCTAACTTTACCTATCTTTTCTAAGTGGCGTCATATGATGTGTTGTGAAATATTGAGTTCTGTCAATTCACGAATCATTACACTAGTGTCATTCTCGACAAACGTTTTTAAAACACTTGATCATTGTCCGATGATTGTTCAGGCCTGGACGTAGTTTGCAAGCTCAAATTTCTGAACGAAAATGTATAACCACATTTCCTACTTGTCGATCTGTAAGGACATATTGCCCATATATGCTGCATATTTTCGTCGATGAATTGTTTAACTCCCACAACATTACATGTCGAATATGCAGCATCAGTCCTTCTATAATATAGGTTATACATTTATATTTTATTGATATAAAAGTGAGAACACAGGATTTCGATTCTGGTAAATGTAAAAAATGTAAAGCTTAAGCTCAAAGGGTCTTTAGATGAAATTGATGTACAATGATTATCGATACACTTTAATGCAGATCTGAAATATTTGAATTTTCTAATGGACATTTGTGATCATATAATACCTCCTAAAATCCACCAAAATACTCAGGAGGAACTGCAATCTTGGGAATATTTATAAATACATGTTTGATATGTGTTATTATAATAATTTAATAAAATTCGAAGGTATGTGACTTATTAGAGAGGCATACGAAATGGATGGCGTTGCGGACAAACACTCATTGTCTAAAAAAAACGATAGCCGTTATAAACACCTGCTGGAAATGATGCCCTTCATTTAGTGTGTTTGCCTGGCTTGGATATAAACAAAATAGTACAGGAATTCTACGCGAGCTACTTGGTGCCCAAAATAAGTGCGTTCCATAACAAAAGCAAATCCCTATGAATCAGTATTGTACGCTATTGTTGACCGGTTAAAATTTGTAGACGACATTGCTTTCCTGAATGTTGTCTGGAATTAATAAATTACATAATAGAGAACGTAAATGTTGCGAACATTCACTACTTAAAATGGCTTGAAAATAGGATCACCGTGTGTTGTCAGTACGTATGTTTATCGACTCACCTAACCCTAACCCTCTCGCATTTGCTGGATGGAGATGTTCAGCCTGAGAGGACAGATCATACAAGTAAAAAGGACATCTCTTATCTTTAGTTGCACTTTCTTTGCTGTAATAAATGATATATAATTCGAACTTAGAGACGTTAAGGCCACATGAGACTGTATATACGACAACGTTGTGTAGCTCCCGCGAAAAAAAAAACGACGTGGAGATCGGAAAGGCATTCTGCTTCCGTAAGCTAATTTACCGAAGCTTTTTGTTGAATAAATGAAACACCATACATATAGAGCGCAACACCATATTCTTCCGGGTCTGCAGGGTGTCCAACATAAATTTAAATGAAAATGTGTGTAAATCACATAAAACCGTAAAGATGTTTTCTAAATGTGTAGTCAGTTTTCGATTCTATAATGTGTGTGAATTTCTGCGAAGAGAAACCATCGTCTAGCATAAGAACATCAGTCAAGTAATCGCTATATTCACAGATATCATTATTAATGTATGCTTCTGAATCGTTAATTCATTTATTGCCAAGATCCCAGTGCATTATTGCTAAAATATACAAACGTCTCTCAGTAGAATGAAAGGGGTATGCAAGGATATGTTTACCTAGTTTCTATTGTTATGAATATGTATATGTGTATATGCGTAAATATTTGTCTGTTAAAAAACTAATCGATTATTATTTATTTTGAAATACAAGACAAACACCGCTGCCAGTCATAAATGGTCAACACATGATACTTATTTCCTTTTATAAAGTTTTATACAATGGGTGGTAAAAATGGGTGGGAGCCTTTCGTAACTATTCACATACCTTTACTTTTTCTCAAATTTGAACAATAGGTATAATATATCAATAAATATATATTCCCCAAATTTCTGTTTTTTGTAGTATTTTAGATAGCTTTTATGGGGCATAATATCGACACAAATACTTATTTGAGCATTCCACTATTTCATATTTACATTGAATTTGATGCATAGTCATTAGATAGCAATCAAACTAGATTCACTGAATCACAAGTTCGTAAGACGCCTTAAACTGAAGCGTTAAATAGTAGACATTTCCGAGCATTAAAAAACATGTAATGAATTTTTGCCAAAATTAGAATAAGAATTCTAGACATGAGGTTTACTTTATTATGTCTTGATTTTCATCTTCGTAAGGGGACATAAAAAGTACAAGATTTTCTGTTTTGAAACGTATTTACCCGATCTTGAACGGCTATTTTTCTAGTGTGCATATAACTCTTCAGTACACAAAATAAAAGTATGTAGTATTTTTGTGTGTCTATATAATAAAAATTCTATAGATTTTCTAATGCATCTCATAATTCAATGCATGGTCGACCATTTGACGTCAGGTCCTTCTCGACTTTTTACTTGAATACTGATTATACTCTAAAAAGTGTTTCTGTATTTTCTATTGAAATTGACTGCTGCTAGATCAAACCATATGATATCTCAATGGAATATTCATTCATAGTTGACGCTCTTTGAAGTAAGTGCATATTTGAACAGAGAAACCCTCAATGGCATAGTCGCTGTTACAAAAGTAAATAGAGTCAACGGGCCGGATTTGCACTACGCATGGTCGTAGACGTGAACTAATCAGAATTTTCTTTATGAAAAATCATTTCAGTTTAGAAATGATAAAATTGTCACGTGGCGTTCACATGCTATTTATATTTTGACACAGAATCAATCTTATAAATACATGATCTATCAGTCTATCTATTTATCCATCTATATTTCCCTCTATATTCGACTTCTCTCTATGGCTTGTTCTCTCTGTGTCCGTCTCTTTCTTAATATATATATATATACATATATATATATATATATATATATATATATATATATATATATACACGTATATACATGAATATGGATATACTAGTTGATACAGCTCTCTCTTTTTGTTTATTTCCTTCTCAATATATATATATATATATATATATATATATATATATATATATATATATATATATAACAATATTTATAAGTAAATATTACATTATTTTAGGAACATACGGCGTCGTTTAAAGCTTATGCTTTCATCAGTGTAGGAAGCAATAAGTTCAGACGGTCACTAGGGCATCAGAAGTCGTCACGTGATACAAGGTGAATTCAGGCATAGTGATGCCTTAGTACAGCGGGCAGTAAGCACAAGACAATATTAAGTGTTGAACGAAACTAATTGAAACCTTGCTGTATAGCGTAAGTGACAGTCTGTTTTAATATCTTCGAACAGTGCTCAACTTTAATGTCGTCAAGGGTCCTTTCATATCAATATTTATGAAAATATATTAAATTATTTTTACCAACATACGACGTCGTTACACGATTATGCTCTTATCGAAGTAGAGAATTTATAATTTCAGACGGTCACAGGGTGCGAACTTGGTTCAGAGTCAACCTAGACTATGCACATTTTCGCTCAAATTATAAATATATATATGTATATATATATATATATATATATATATATAGTACATGTATTATATTAGTTTCAGTAAGGGTTAATCCGTTCAAACTCGAGTCTTTATAAAAAGTCCTTACTAACAAGTACATTTGTACATTGTTATACATATATATATATATATATATATATATATATATATATATATATATATATATATATATATATATATATATATTATACACTTTTATTTATACAAACATTGTTGGTTACATATATTTTCTAGGTTGGGATGTGTTTATAATTTCTCGGTCAAGTTTTGTATCAGTATTTTACTACTCAACATTTTCAATTGGGTTCTATCATTTATTATTACTTCGGCCGGCTCGTGTTTAAAAACATTTCGTATTTTTCCCTTGCATTTACATTTTCTCACCCCTTTGACTCAATTTTTGTTTCAACTCTGGGATCTTAGTGTTTAGCTTGATTCGACACATTACGCCATAACTTCTCTACACACATGCTAATGTATCAATATTTAACCATATCTACACACAAACACATATAAGAAGAACACATATACATAGCTATATCTACATACTCTTCTCTCTATATAGAACATATACACGCGTATATCTTCATATAACAAGTGCATATCTATACAGACACACACATATGCACACCCCGACAAACATATAAACATATGTATATATACATATATATATATATATATATATACATATATATATATGTATATATATACACACATACAGGTATGCCTACAGATTCACATATCCACAGCCACTCTTATATATATATATGTATATATATATATATATATATTTATATATATATATATATATATTTATATATATATACATATGTATGTATATATACATGTATATACGTACGTATGTGTATATATATATATACATATGTATATATACACACATATATATATACGTATGTATATATATATAGGTATGTATGAATGTATACACATATATATGAATATATACATATATATATATATATTTATACATATATATATAGGCATATATACATATATATATGTATATATGTATATGTATATATGTATATATATATATATATATATATATATATATATATATATATATATATATTACTCTTTCTGTCTAGTATTCTAACGGTTATTTAGTTTATTCACTATAAATACGGTGTATACATACATACTCTACTCGTGTGTTAACACCTACTTACGTATATTCATACCAAGACATATATACATAAAATCACTATATATATCTATATACACATACAACCATATGTATTACTTATATACGCATACTAGATACACACTTGTATATATCAACAACTACTAATATACATGCATATATATATATATATATATATATATACATATATAGATTATATATGCATATATATATATATATATATAATTACATATATATATATATATATATATATATATATATATATACAACTAGGTACAAGGGCATGTGTACACGCTTATAAATGTATGCATACATACATACATACATACATTAAGAAAATATTTAAAAAAACAGAACATTTTTACATACGCATACATCTACCCATACAAATAGGGACTTATACTTGTAACTATATACACACGTACGCACAAATCTAGACACATCTATGTCATATTTACACACCTTTTCACACATACACACATATATACCTGTATACACCTACAGGTATATCATAAAAGCTAACTGTTTACACTATGTATACCTACAGACATCATTATTTTTACATCACCAAATAATATATAAGCTGTTCAATAATAACCTATTACGATTCTAAATTCAGCAATACCCGTACAATACCAGTCACACCGTCAGCTTACGCACGGGTAAGTGTGGTGTAAGCACCAGTTAATGTAACCCCTTGAATGACCGGATCCACACTTAGCCGGCGGATGAAAGATTCTAACGCGAGCACATAAAGCATTGGTGAACAAAGACACGCCTGACGAATAGATCTAGACAAATTAAAAAGCTTCGACCTCAAATATTACACACTACTAGCGCACCGGGTTTTCGATACATAAACATATCCAGGAGCGAACCAGAAAACCAAATCTGTCCGTAGAAAGAGCAGCCTCTAAGTAACGATGATCGACTTTATCAAATAGTTTTTACTGCTCTAAAGTTTTCAGCGCTGCTTCATTGTCAGCCTTTTCGATAATAAGGCGTGTCATGTGCAAATAATCTTTGATCTTTTAGTCCTTAACAACACAAGTCTTTCGAGGCTTATAAGACAGCTTGCAGACAGTTCAGATCTAGACAAACATCTTAAACTTTGTATTTAACATCGTGGAGTGTCGGAAATTGCTTACACCATTTAACTATTGTGTATTAGCGAAGCAATTGCAGTATTCCCATGCTTAAATATTTTGGAGTCGACCCGTTTCTAAACAAGTAGTTAAACAACACAGCTAGCAAGGGGAAAATATGCAACATCCTCAAATACCCATCGGTGGCTAAACCATCGAATCCGGAGTCTTATCCATCCCGATATGTTTCAGTGTCTCCAAGACGTCATCTTATATTATAAACCATTCGCACGCAACCGCTTCGACCGCCTCAAGAGGAGAATAGTCGGATAAATAGGCATTTAACTGAACCATTATAAGACCGGGCTTCCTGCTGAACAGTTACTGGAACAATTAGCAAAAACTCTCACATATCTATGAAGTCTTTTATATCGAAAAATGATGTGTTGAACTTACAATACTTTAGGTTTAGGGCTATCTACATTTACCCGAACACAGATAAGCCTATGATCAGAGTAAAGTATGTTGTGAAAATGTGCACGATGTAAGAAACCTAATTTCGACTCCTTTAATTAAGAACCGATCGATGTTACTAGAAAGTTGCACTAAATTTCAGCCACGACTATTAGTCCAAGTTCATTCTACGTCACGGGGTTTTTCATTCCAGAATTTATCGAGAAGATCGAACTTTCCCTTCGATCTAAATCGATATCCGGGACTGCGTTATCGTCTCCCACTAAAGTTTTCCGACGCTTCCTATTCATGAAAGACTCGATCCACCGAAAAAAGTAAACCGGCTTAGTATAGTCATTAGTCGTATAAACCGAAATAAGCCGAAAAGAAACATCTTCTTTATTGTAACATCCAAAACGCACAGCCTGCCTTCTGGATGAGCAATAACCGGGGCACACAACGCATGGAAAGTGCATCTCACTAGCTAAGTATTACCCCCATTGAGCGTCAATATAAACATGCTGTGAACTGAACAGTTTTATGGCAGTATAACCTGATCATTACTCCGAACCATTCAGGTTTTTTTAATACCGCATAAATCGGTAGCATCCTCAGTCATTTAAACTTGCTAATCTGAGTCCTAACCGAACATTGGCGTGTTTATAATACCGACGGTTTGTCCAGGAAAACTAGGTGTAACTTCAGTTGTGATGAACTTATCTTTGGGCACGCCACCGATGTCTAATATGAATGTTAGTGTGATAGCTCTATACGGGGATGAGTGGATTTTGACGTAGACCCTTCTTACACAAAGCTGCTCTGAATTAAATAATTTATGATCATTAATAGTGAGAGGGAATGTACCGAATGAACTTTTTGCTTCATCCATATAGCTTAAACATTGTCCCTCTTCTTTGAACCTCACAACTTGGCTCACTCAGAATTTTCAGCTAATAGTTTAGCAGTATTATCAGCCGGGTGATAATATTGCTAATCTATGAACCGGCTATGTTTCCTTTATTTCCTCCGAGTGCACACAGCTGGTAGTTGCTATGGCCGAAGTAAAGTACAACTAAAATCCGACTTGAAAAAAATAGCAGTCAAAAAACAAACAACGTGTAACATTACCAATAGAATGTGTCCAGAACAAATAACGGATGTTACAAAAAAATTGTATAATAACTAATATAATCCAACTTACTCGCAAAAGACATCTTCACTCCCAACAGAAAGCTACAACATACCTTTTGATAAATATACTTATAACAAATATAAAATGTGGCACAAGGCCGAAAAAGGTAGTGGAGGGAAAATGGGTGTAGAAGGTAAAGGTAATGGTCGCATAGCCTGGGCGCGCACGAGTGTCGTTGCCGACATCGCACACTGCCCATGGCCCTAGCGGCGGTGATTTGTTAAGAATCACGGTGTCTAGGGCACAGCATATGGAAGGCGGAGCCTATCCCTCTCCTTCCGCTACCTTGAACCTTCCGTGAGTTTTAGTAGGTACCCATTTACTGCTGGGTGGACAGAGGGAGTCTTCAGACCCGAAAATTCGCATGCCGTGAGTGGGATCGAACCCGGGTCGTCCAGCCCAAAGACAAGTGCTATAATCACTCGTCCACTGGCCCTCCCAAATAGGACCTAACATTAATTAACTTTCCTATGCACAATCCCTAAAACAAAATCACTCAATGGTTAACCTAATAAAACCAAAATGATACAGTATACACATGATGTGGGGAGTTGAAGGATAACAATCTCATACACAAACATGATGAAATATATATATATATATATATATATATATATATATATAATCAAACATTACAAGTGTTAGTATCAGAATGACCAACTTTAACCTGTGGCAGATAAGTAGTGTTGGCAGTCGATAAAGTTGATCGAGGTTCCAAAAGCTTCTTTTTTATATATCTCGTCTTACATTACAAATATGGGTCTGCATCTCTGACAAAACAGCAAATCTGTAACCAAATTTAGATCGGAAATGGGTATTATGAAACTAAAATGGAGCTTGAAAATAGCGTTGGAATGAATAAAATATCAAAGATGCGTAATATCATTCGTACTCTAGCTAACTCTGTAACCTGCAACTTTCTTACACAACAAGCGCAGTAACCAAAGTGTGACTGGTAGTTTCCCCCCAGAGACCGCATTTGAAACAACTCGATGTCTCTACGAAGCTCGTTTCGAAAAGTTTCAGGCTGACCTAGAGGTAATTTATTATAATAAGCCATGTAGGTAATGACTCGTAATTGCCGAAACACATACACCATGCGTCCAAGTCAAGATTAATCAAAGTTCCCTCGTTTCATGAGACCGAACTCATTAATTGTATAGTTTCGAGCAGCTCTTACCACCATAACAAAATATAATTCCCTATAGGAAAACACTCATGTGCCAGGGAGGCTTCTTTTTACCCATAGCATGGACTTCAAGGACCGTCGATACTCACACACTTTTTAAAGCTGGAAAAGATTTATTTATGTCTTCTTTCCAGAATTCAGCGTTTCCCTGACAAGGTGTACATATTCGCCCTAGGTAGAGTAGGCGAAGCGTATGTTGACGAATCGCTACACTTTGCACGCACATTTACCCTTCAGACAGATTCAGGTAACACATCTCCCGGCGAACCACTCACTGCTTTTCACATAAACATTAAAAGAGTCTGCACTAACGCAAGATTGCCGGAAGTGAAATTATTCAAAGTCAAAAAAAGTCTGAGAGGATAAATCTGCGAACAACACATTTCCGCTTATTCTATTCAATGTAAGATTTTCAAAGACTACAGATGGGCTGCGGCCCTTACGGCTTTCACTATTTCCGACAAATGTCTCTCCAACTAAAGAGTACGACCAAACCAGACGCCGAGTATCTTGTAGGGCACATGCGTTTAGTCAAAGGGCGCTTACATTAGTACCCACTTCCAGGCAGCAATGCGCAAACCTATAGACTTGTCGCGATGTATCTTAGCTCCTGTCACCAGTTTATACCCTCTTATTCCTATGTCAATGAATTTAATGTCAGTAGTGCTGGTTAAATCACAGTCCCATCGCCTGAATAGACATAGTATTTAATCGTTATGTAAGAACCGGAATACTAATTCGTTGAAAGACTGGATTCATCCTAAGCTTGCGAATGGAAAGTTCCAACGCGCGCTTATAAAATATCGCTGAAAGGATTCACCCTGACAGATTGATCTAGACAAATTGAAATGCTTTGACTTTAAAACATTAACCTAGCCTAGCGCACCTGCTTTGCATAAAATAGATAGAGCCCTAAATCGGACCTAAGGCAAGACAAACTCTAAGTTACGATGGTCGACACTATCTAATGCTTTGGACTGATCTAAATTGATCAACTCGGCTTCAGTGTCGACTTTTATATGATAAGCCGTGTGTGCCAATGGTATATATAAAAGGAAGAACTGGGAACAGGTCGGGCTGGGCGAATTATCTATGATCGTTCGGCCTTTAACAGTACACGTCTGATTAATACTTATTAACCAGGAGTTAAACAACACAGTCATCAAAGGGAACAAAAATGAAGCGAGAGCCTCAAATGCACTTCGTAGGGTAATCCATCGATACTCAGAGTCTTCCAGCCCGAACTGTTCCCAGTTTTCGAGGACTTCTTCCTCTTATATACACCATTGGCGCAAAGCTTTTTCGGACGCCTCAACAAGATTAAGTAAATATAAGCGAAAACCCTCCAAAATCTAGTCGTTTGTGGTCACAAGACGCCCATCCGGAAATGTGACATTGTCGATCGGTGGAGCGCCGACGCTCCTCTACACGAAATAAATCGGTCATGTTCCTTACCGTATGTGCCACTTTTTTTACCTCGACCTAATTAATATTCACTGATTCTCCTTGTTGTCCAAACAGTTCAGTTCAACCTTAACTATAGTAATGGTTTTGATATCCTTTGCCTCAACCGGCCGATTGGATCGAGTTTCTAGTGTAAATTATGTTACCTTAGATGTTAAGTAAAGGCGCCGACTATAATCAGCAACGAATAACCAAATAACTTCTTTTAGATGCCCCATCTACTTATTATCGATTATAGAACCTGTCAATTCTCTTCTGTATGATAAGTAAAAACTGTTATTGTATGTCTTTCACATCGAACAACGATGTGTTGAACTTCCTTTACTCAGCCATTTAAGGTTTTAGGCTACCTAAGGTTACCCGAATAAGGACAAGTCTATGATACGGATAAACTATGTTTTTAAAATTTGGACTATGTAAAAACTTTACGTCGACTCTCTTAATTAAAACTGATCGTTGTAACTTGAATGCTGCATCGAATCAGAGCTGCTACTAGTAATCAAAGACCATGATATTTCACGCGATTTTTCATTCTGGAATGTATCGACATGATCGAACTTTTCGATAAATAAACAAAAACAGTTGCATATTCCTGTTCGTGTTGGTACATCTTGAAAATCCCCCCGTGATCTAAATCGATATGCATGACCCCGTTCCAGTCCATGTTAGAATGATCAGACGAGTCGTATTCATGAAAGGCTTGATCCGCCGAGCAAAAGGAACCCGTTTAGTATCGTCATAGGACGGATGAAGCCAATAAGCAAAAATACCACATCCTTTATGGTGACATCAAAAACAACAGCCTGCCTTTCGGGATCGCCAAACAAACGGGTAATTTTAGAGTCGCTCTTGTCCCATTCCAGTTTTTGCAATTTATTTCGTTACTTGATCCTCCGTCGATCTAATCAAATTTTTGTTATTTTTTACATGACAAACAGGAAGATGGCTCGTTTTGAAAATTCTTCCAGCTTTGGTAACTCTGTTATGCGTCTGTAACTAACCCGCTGCAATTTACAGCTGATCAACGAATTATTCGACATTTACTTTCACCGAAGGAGGCTTACTCCACTCGGACTTTTCGATGAACTCAGTTGTATCTTTCTCTTCCTGATTATCCCTGGGCACACATCTGGCAGTCACCATGGCCGACGTAAAAAGATAAAAACATCCGACACCAATAAAAAGGTTAATAAAAATAAAAACTTTAACGGGTAACCAGTAACAAAAAATAAAAAAATATAACAGTGAAAATATAACAATGGAGAAATAAATAGCCCCAACGTTACTTACTTATGAAACCAACCTGAAAAGAAAGCTATAACAAATAATCAACAGTGAAGATACATTTAAATAGTTCTGGACCTAACGAAAGAAGTTTGACAAACAAGTAAGAGGGGAGATTAAGAATTAAACTTAACAACAGGAAAGAGTATGCTTATATTTAATTGATAATCTTTACGTATGCATTTCTGTTAATATGTGTGTCGAAAAGAATGACTCTAACAAACTAATACAAAATGGAAATCTAAACCCTATGTCTAGACTGTCAATTCTAATTTAGATCAATATCCATTACATGATATTTATTGTAAAAATGTCTCAAATTTAAGGTTCAGCTTTAGTGTTTTTTTTTAAGAAATGGCAGCTCAGAGAGTAATGCTTAATTGGAGTCGAATGGCTATTTATAAAATTCAAGACAAATCTGACATATATGAATGTTTGTTAATAGTTGTTTCCATGTTATGTCTTTTAAAATACTCCAAAAATAGGAAGTTGGGTAATGTTCATTTATTGACGTCTAATATCTATTATTATATTTAAAAAAAACCGAAGGTATCTGAATTTCCACGAGTTTCTTCCACGGCCTATTAATCCCTATTGCATGAAACTAAATTCCACATGTGTACTCCTCACGTCTAGTAGATGTCTTCCAAAATTTATAATGATCAGTAAATAAGTTTAAGAATGAATCCTATACATGTAACTGTAGAAACATATCTTACTTTATATAGATGATCATGGTAATTAATTCATTCGAACACAAATTTCAATAAATGGTTTATAATGTTAAAATATGTTTAACAAAGCCAACAGAAAAAATAACATTGTCTCCTATTCTATTCTACGTTGGGATTTCTTCTGCGTGTGTATATTGTGTTTTAGCTGATATTTGTCAAACAGAAACCGAAGTTCTAAGAGGTTTCAGAATCCATCCATATCCTATAACGTCAAGGGACGCCATGCAGATACTCTATCCATCATAACTATTCCGTGAGTATGATAGAACTTGGTGGAGACCATGTCTACTCTAGGCCACATACATCACTGGGTGTTCTCAAATGGTCAATTCTGCATTACTCGACAGGCTTAACGTCGTTAAACTTCGGTGATCTGACGGGAGCTGGTGTGTCAACCTAATTATGCCGTATGGCGTATTCAGTAGACATAGTGAAAACTTTGCTATTTATCTGATTGGGATTCGAACCAGGTACGCCAAGTCGTTTGTCCGCGTTGGTATTACCGTCACCACGGGTATTTCTATCTCTTCTTTAAATGTACATCTTATTTATCTGAACATCTGTTATTTGACATCTCAAAGTTTTCAATTCGTCATCATCAATATGAAAAGTTTACATTTCAAACCAACGCATTTAATTGTAAATTTCACTAAAAATATAAATCAATTTAATGATTTTTCGATAACAAGAAAAATAAATTTTCATTTCACAATTGAAAATGTTTTGAATTATGCTAATTGTTTTCTGAATATATAAATATGCAATATTGAATAAATATACAGATTTAATTATACGTTTTTTTTCTCTAAGAAATGCACAAGCCATCTTTAACTATGGAATACTTTCATGCAACTGATTAGAACAGTTGTTTAATTAAATTAATTAACTATCTGTCTTTGAGAAATTATAAAACACAGTCTCATATATTTTGAATGGGAAACAAACTATTCTTTCTAGTCTATAACATTACGAAAGCGAACACCACCTGCAACGTAATCATAATTGATTTTATACGTGAACACCCGCTGTGATATCACAATCAGAGCCGTTCATTCGACTCATGATAAGACTATCAGATTTTATGTATAATGCGATGTTATTGCTTATTGATGTGGACTAGTTTGTCTATGATTAATTTACATAAGCAACTCATACACACTCCAGATAATTAATAATTATATATATGCACACAAATTATTATATGATATAAATATATTCAAATACACGCATACATAACAGAAATATATAGACACCTATCTCTTAAATACTTGATACATTGTTATTTTGCCCCGTAGGCTCAGAGCGGTGTCAGTACTTTCATCTGCCTTTCTCAACACGGTGAAATACGTAGTTTGGATGAAGTCAAACTGTCTTTATATCTTAGCTTAGGATTTTTTTTTTTGCAATTCACTCTCGCTTTTCCTTGGGGATCTATACTGAAGCTCCTTTTTTACGACGGTAACGTTGTTTGCGTGCATTATATGCCCGTACAAACGCATATCACCTTCCCCCATTTTGTTTACGATCGGAGTAACTTCGTACAAAGTTGAGTCTGGTTATATATGAACCCTAATGCAATATATTTACCAACATGACTCATACTTTTCTTCCTGCTTTTCTTCCTCGATGCCCATCACTCAGAGTGGTACAAAGCAAAAGTAAAATTTCGATATATTAATATTATATACTAATTTGCCGGTTTTGGTTTCATATCATATAACATCAGCGAAAGAAGTATTGGAATTGTAAGAGTTTTAGAAGAGCCATGCCATATTTCTATGTTTATTTTGCCTTAATCATAGTCAAACAATAGAGAGCATTTGGGATTTAACTATCACCTCTTAACAAAATCATTGCCCAATTTAACATTGAGTTAAATAATCAATACTATATTGCTTAGGCATACAACTATTCCGTTATTTATGATATTAATGAAGTCGTTTTCATTTAGGTATGCAGATAAACGAGAATACACATACAAATACCTCAGTATGTATATATATATATATATATATATATATATATATATATATATATATATATATATATATATATTAATTCATCAAGTTCAAATGTGTTAATAAAGTGAACATGAACCAAGATTTTCAAGAGTGCTCAATACCAAGTAGACCATTTATAAAATTACATAAACAATATTATCGTCTTACGTCAACTAACGCTTCAATGCGTATCACTGCATCTTGTCAAAGGCAGAGCTAAGATTTTAGGATAGACATAATACAATTGCCGAAAGATACGAAAAAAATGCACAATCAAGCATAGGCATATTTGATGCCTCTAATTCGTACACCCTGTAAAAATGCCTACACATTCTATTAAACATTACCAGTTTATATTTATATGTAAGTATAAATACGATCGACCAATATAGACATATTGAAAATACTAGATTAGAGTAAGAGGTTTCTTTAACTTTAAACTAGCTACTTCATATTTAATTTAATTCTACGACGCTTTCTGACATCATTAAAGGAATATCAGATCACTTTTATTCAAGCAGTTTCGTCTGAAAATTAAGAATACAGCTTCGTCATTTTCCAGATTCGAAAACATACAAAACCTAACAGCTTTACCAGCAAGTACAATGGTGTATTCACTAAACACCGCATAAAATGTTACAATATACGTGTTTTTTTGGATTTTGTTAACCGGCAGTAATTGATTAAAACAAAAAATACATTCATAATATATTAAGAAAAAATGTTAACATGAAAACTACATTTAAAAACCCTGAAGCTACTGTTTTAGTTCTAACACTTTCATCGAGTGTTTCTTTTAAGTTTATGTTTAAAATAAGACAGACCTTAAAATGTTATCAATATATGATATATTATTAATAAATAGTAAACATTGTTACATTAAAATCATAGTTAAATTTAATAAAAATCATAATTTCTGCCTAGCATTCGTCGCGTTATTTTGAACGAAAGTATAATTCCTATACGTTGCGTTGGTTTTAGCCTTCAACATTCTCTTCGAAAAATAAATGATGAATATAAAGGTCGACGCCAGTTATTTCCCTTGCATTAGTACATTTATTAGTACCTTGCATTAGTACATTACAAGAGCATATTCTCTACAAGAGACCCAACAAAACAAATGAGAGCTTATTAATTGTAAGATACAGTGTTCTTTATCAAATGGAATCATCTTTAAAGTGTACATTAAATGTCAAGTATTTGGTATTTTGACTGCTTACTGAAAACAATCAATTATTTCCAATAAAAACATTCTTCGTTTTAAAATTATAATTCTTTGTACTGTGAAATCAATTCAATCGGTTTCAAATTGTCTAAATTACACTTTAAATGTGTTTTTATGACCCTTTCATGTAAGAGAAATAATACACTGGTTGCGACACACGGCCAGAAATTCGCAATAAGGGCATATAAGCGAGAACATTGAATATCGTCAACTTATATGTCATCTATTCTTCAGATTTGCAATATTTTTATAAACATACTCATCAGAGCCAGTAGAAGTCCATTATTTAAACTGTGAAACTTATTTAGAACTTTACAGTGCACTTACAATATGAATTATTACTTAAAAATACTTTTTTACTGCTTTATAATTGAGTTAAAACGTACAGATAAACATGGCGTCATAATGGATCGATTTCTCTGATTTTGAGAAAAAGGGAAAAAGTTATATTAATATAACAACTATTTTTTGGAGCAAATGTGCAACACATATATAATGAGTCCATTGTTGGTAATTTTTATTATATATTTTCACATTATGCACAAATGTAATGTTTCTTTGATTGTGGAGAAATTATTGTGACTCATTATGCGCCATAAAATAAAGAATGTCACCAATTTTAATAACGTTGGTCAAAACAAAGTGATAGCAGTTTCAACATGCAGTATAACCTTAATAAGGATTTAGTTTCATATTACCAGCCACCATTGCTATAACATGTCTGTAATAAGAGCAATGAAAATCATTTTCATGAAATAATAACTAGACGAAATATAGAAAAAATGGCATAAACACACCATTTCGCAATCAACATGAATTTTCACCTAGAGAATCTTTCCTATTATTCCATATCCTCTGAATATAGCACACCAATGTCATAAAACAAGTTCATTAGTACAAATCTATTTAAATTAGTAACTATTCTTGCCAACAGGATGCAAAATCAGTGCTCCCTTTCTAAAAATCTCAGATTGCTTATTTTGTCCCGTTTTGAAAAGTTACTGATTTTTTTAATCGGTCATTTATTCCACCAGCTCAATTTTTTGTCCAGCCAATGTGTTTTATTCCAAAGATAATCAAAAATTGAGCAAGTTCGCCAGTAGCATTTTCCGAAGGTAGTTAAGCAAGGTAGGACAGCATAGCAAGGACTTTCAATGGGACAACTATAAGAAGTCTTCGGGTTTACCCATTATTCATCACTGAAAAATTATAACCCACCCAACCCTACAAATGGAAATATAACACGACAAAATAGAAACTACAAAACGATTATACAGGAAAGAATAGCTTTCTCTGGTACATACATAGAGGAATTCTGATTATCTGCTTATAACATTGTGCGTGTGTGTTCGTGCTGGATCGTTCAAAGTCGGGCATATAATTTATGTAGTAATTTTTTTCTCGGGCCACGTCGGGTTATAGAATTGTTTATAATTTTGGAAATAAAAATTATTCATGGTAAATTTTTACTATCTTTCCAAAAAAGTTCAAATTCTACTTTTTTGTGCAAATACATTTAAACAGCCTGAAAATATCCGCAAAGAAGGAGTTTAAAAAAAAAAAAAAATAAAGATTTTATAGTTAGGGATCACTTTCCCTTATAATCATAACGTAAAATGGCCACTCATTATCTGCCCACTTAGAGTAAAACTTTTGAGGGGAGTTAATAAAAACATGTAAATATTTAGCTAATTTAGTGTTTTGGGGAGTGGGGTATTTATTTTATTAAAACGTAGAGATTTAGGCAATTTAGATTTTGTGGGGGGATTTTTTTTACTTAATAAAAATACGTAGACATTCAGCCAATTTATTATTTGAAGAGTTTATTATTTTATATACCCTAACCGCTACCGCTATCCCCTAACCCTAAACCCTAACCCTAACACTAACCCTGAACCCTAAACCCTAACACTAAACCTAACCATAACCATAAACTCTAAAACTAACCCTATATATATATCTCCATATATATATCCTTTATTGTTGATTAAATAATATATATATATATATATATATATATATATATATATATATATATATTATTGGGCATCGACAAAACAAATTAATAATACTAACATTAACACTCATTCTAATGCATTAAACAGGACAGATACTGCCAGTTTAAATAATTACAGAAAATATTATTGTTTAACAATTAATGAACATTTTCCAGTTAATTTTATATACACTGTTATTATTTCCACATAATGCACGTGATACTGACCAAGTATTACCTTGATTAACTTCGCTATATATATATATATATATATATATATATATATATATATATATATATATATATAAAATTTGTGAAAGTGCTACAAATACAAAACCGCGCATTTACGAACATTAACAGGATCTCAAACCTGAAAATCTCACTAACGCATTAGGTATACACAAAACCCTTTCACCCGCAATGTTGACTTTACAAACTGAATCGCATTCAAAGCCGAATACTCTCTTATACGCTGCAAGTGCATCGAACGCGCTGTGTACTTCTTTCATCGCTGTCTAACGTAAACATCTTTTTCTGGAAGAAAGCACTGTAACAATGCAATATACCTCGATACTGAATTTTAAACTTCGATCATGGTTAGTGTAACTATTCATGTTAACAACTTTACATGAATTAATTTCATTTATTTTTCCTGTTACTTTCTTTTACCCTTTTCATTTTCCTGTTTTTCCTATTTTAACATCATTGTCGCACGTTGTGAGTTTTCTTCTGTATTTTTTTGTAATTTATGGTATTTTAAAATCTTCATATTTTCAAATGAGGTACACTGATCTGAAGTAAACCATAATATATTACGTGTTTAATGAGTTTGTCCTGTATTTGATATGTTTTTATTTTTATTTATTTATATATATATATATATATATATATATATATATATATATATATATATATGTATATATATACACTGATAGCATGTTTTCTATATGCAAAACTAAACAGATAGCTACAGTACAACAATTTTTTTAATTTTCAGACAAACATTTTTCCCGCGTTTAGTTACGTGAAAATGCGATAATACATCTAATAATATTGATTTTCCTATATGAGTTGCCGTGTTATCATTTCTTTTAGAATACTGCATTCAGCAGGGGCTGAAAAGCGCAATCACGGATCCCTGCTGGCTGTCACTCGTTGCAGCAAGCCGAGGGCAAACAAGAAACATCTCTGTTGAAGCAACAAGGGGAATCCATTATTTCAACTGAACATCATCTGCAGGAAATAAAGCCTGAACTGTTTACATATATAGCCTGAAGTGTAATGTTTTAATATTGCCAGAGCTACAAGGACTTAAGCAATACGCATTCAATAAATATCATCGACATAATCTGCTAATAAGTGTAGCAACACTGTAGAGGAATATACGGTTTCGATCTCACATTTCTCGTTTAAAAAAATAGATTTCTCTAAGGTTTTCGTTTATGTTGAAAGAATTTAAACAAATAAATTACATATAACACTATAGTTTTTTCAACACTCAGTTGCATAAGAGATAATATACTTGACACCAGTGATGTCATTTGGAATGCTACCAAGCACTTTTTTATTTAATAAAATATAATTCTGTGGGAAATATCTCGGTACGAACGAAGGTGAAAAATATCTGACCGTGAGGTTTATTTTCTGCGTATATCTAACAGAAAAATTGAAGCTATTTTCATTAACGATATCAAAGCAATTCGTTATTTTATATAAATCTGAATTATTATTTTTCTATAAGATTCTAAATTGTTAGTACAACTGTTCCAATTGTATTGCCCATAAAAAAACAGCAACTATTTGTTTAAATAAACACCACCCTTAATTGATGTTAAAACTTGTCTTTGTTTGAAATATCTACATTTATATGTATATATATATATATATATATATATATATATATATATATATATATATATATATATATATACGAGGCACGTCTAAAAAGTATCCGACCTTAGGCAAGAAAAATATTTAAAATACCTGACGTGTTGGGACCTTACTCACCTTTAAAGTAAACATTTTGTGCTTGCAAACACTTAGCCCACCGATCCATCAACTGCCGGAAACCCCCCCTAGAAGTCTTCTTTTGGAATGGCGTTCATCTTTGCCATCGCGTTCCGCATTATCTCTTATCTAGTCTCTAAACGGGAACCTTTCAGTGAGGTCATCAATTTTCAAAACAACCACAACCCCCAAGGATCCATGTCTGGAAAGTAAAGAGGTTGGCGAACGACTGAATTCAATGTTTGCCCAATAAATGTTTGATCAATTAATATGAATATGCAGGGCGTTGTCGCGATGCAGTTGCTCGTTTTTCGCCGTCTACATGTCTGGTCTTTTGCGTCAAACTGCGTCACGGAGACGCCGAAGAACATCTTAGTTGTTTTACTTTGTCACTGTCTGTCTTTCTGGGGCGTATTCCTTATGCACAATTTCAGAGATATCAAAGAAGACAGTCAGTTTATAAAGCTTGAAACCTGCCGCGCTTTTCTGGGCCTTAGAGATTCATGATGCTCTTATTGCGATGAATGTATTTTTATTTCTGGGTCGTACACGTACTACCATGACTTATCTTCAGTCATCACGGCATTTAGAAACATAGGATCAGTGTTCGCGGTATCCAGAAGGTCCTGTGCAAATTGAAAACGGAGGTATGTTTGTTCCAGCGACAACAACTTTGGCACAAAGTTCGCAACGACTCTGTCCATGTTCAAATCATCACGCAAAACTGCATGTATGGAATCTTTACTCACTCCAACGTCTTGGGCGATCTCCCAAACGATTGAACAGCGATATGCTATCACCAAATTTCGTACCCTCTCAACATAGCTGCAGTCCGAGCAGTTTTGACCTGTCAGAACGCTTGTCACTCTCCGCTGATGTGCGGCCATTTTTGAACGGTTGAACCACTCTTTAATTTGTGTTACACCCATCTCATTTTCTTAAAACACCTGGTGAATCTGACGAATTGTTTTGCTTTCAGAATAATCAAGCCTTTGACAAAATTTGATGCAGTATCTTAGCTCAATACGCTCAATCATCTTGAGAGAATCGGTAATCCGATGGACACGATCTGTAGCACCTCACTCAGCGTGCGACAGGAAGCGACTAAGGCATTTTTTGCAGAAATAATAACGGGCGGATACTTTTTAGAAAGGTCCCGTATATAAGTATATACTTGTGTGTGTGCACGTGTCGTAGTATATGCATATATGCATATTTTAAATATAGATGTGTACAAATGGAAATATTCCTATTCATAAAAACTAAAGCATGTGTTAGTAATGATATATCCCCATGTATAAGATTAACTCAGTAGTAAATTAACCAATGTTTATGAATTTTGCGACACAGCTTCTACGCGTGAGAGGTCGAAATGTGTGCTATATTTATATTAATTTAATTTCATAGAAAAGGGGGTAAAGGTTTAGTGTAAGCCTTCGTAAAATTCAGATACCTTCATTTGTTTGTGAAATATTACAATACGTATTAGACATCAATTAATAAATAATTCACACATGTTAGTAGTAGTTTAAAGCGTTTTAGAGGAAATTATATGGACACAATTTGAAACTTCAAATATTTAAAATTCGCATTTAATCTGATCATATATCATTAGGCACGTAATATCATGACGATAGTGCTCTCTATATATGTATAACTGGAAAACGGGTGCCTACATGTAGTATTTATTTTTTTCTAGATGACAGCAATGATTTATTGAATTTTCAACGATGCATATGAAAATTTGAAGAATATTCAAGAGCTGATGTTTATTTGTAAATTACCTTCTGTAAAATGAGATTAATAAGAGATCTACAGACAATAATATGGTGATGTGTACTTTTATGATGAAATAGAAACATGAAGAAAAAAAGAAAAAAAAGAAAATAGATTAATATAGACTGTAGTGGTGAATGTAAAATGGTTATATATATATATATATGCATGTTGATGTATTGTTTTGATCGATTGAGGATGACGTTTTTCAAACATTAAAGTTTAAAAGATTCGATAGTCATAATACATTCTGAACTTTAAGAGATAAGTTATTAGGTTTAAAGTAAGAATTTCCATTTGGTTCGAGTGCAAGTGGTTCCATTTGAATTTTTTATTCGGTAACTGTGAAGAAAAATACACTGGTGCAGCTTTTCTATGTGTTAAGTGTTTATGATATGTTGTATATAATATACATGTATCTTTTCGGAATGGACTAAAACATCGTTTTGAGGCAGTGGTGTTCGATCAAATTTTGAATATTTTCAAAATAATTATTATTCTCTTGTGCATATATATACATATAAATAAACAATATATATATATATATATTGATATTTCTATATATATTAATAAACATATAAAGAAAGTTACTTATGAATATATATTTACAAATTTGTATATTTCACTCTTAAACTAATTAACAAATTATAATGAATTTTCGATCACAGCTTATAGACGTAAAATAAGGCAATGGGAAATATATTTATTTTAATTAAGTTTCATATAAAGAGTAAAAACGAGCGCGGAAAACTTCCGTGAAAACTCAGATATCGTATTTTTTTTTAAATATACAAATTAGATGTTAAACAGCACTTCATATATATTCCAATATGTTTGTTTTTAGGCGTACTTTAAATATATATTAAGAGAATAATACGGTTACCACCTCCTATTGGTGAATTTTAATATTTCAGATCTTCATTCAATTTGATTAATAGTCATTAAACACCAATTTGACAAGATTTGTAAATTCTTTGCTTAAGATCCTTGAAGCTTAAGCCATACATTTTAGACATAATCTAGAATCAACATTTTATGTTTGATTAAAATTTGAATACTTATTCTGTACTTGTAAAAATTAAGGCCAAAGCAAAAATCGACTTGGCGGCGATAGTTTTCGGATGTATACCTAGACGCTCGGAAAATGTTGATTGAAAAGTCGGTAGTCCAAAAAATCAAAAACGTGTATTTTCTTTTTTTTTAAGAAAATATCAGTGAACAAGTGTAACAACTGTGTTAGGATTAGGGTTATAACATGTGTTTTCTTCTGCATGAAAAAGTGTATTTCACTGAACCAGTGTAAAAATAGTAATTACTATTTAATAAATATTTTTTTCAAGTCAGCGTTCATAATATTTGTTTGCCTTTAGAATGAGGAAACTATTAATTAGTTAATTTACATCAGATAACATTAAATAACATTAGATAACATATAAACAAAGAAGAACGAAATTTCAAGACGAGACTGCGATTAGAACAGAAAACGTGTCAAGAATCTTACTTAAACTAATACTTTTTCAACTTCCTTATATACTGTTACAAAAAGTCGCTCAGACACTAAACGGGTTTTGCCATTCACATAATTCATTACATTTAAACTTCAATTAAATTAATATTTACAAATATACACTTATAATTGCTATTATCAAATTTACATATATATTTACAATATTTTCCAATAAGGTGATATTAATAAAAAGTATTCATACAATTAATTAAAGACATTTCCTTCAGAAACTAGGGGTTTTTTAAACCATACTTTCAATGGAGAGTACGGTTAAAATTGCGAAGTCGTCCTTTCGAAAGTGACGTCATATTGAGAGGATTTTTTTCCCATTATAATTCTTTATTTTTATTACGTTGTTAAGACAATGTGTTTTGTTGTAAATTGAAGTTTAGCAAGGCATATCCCAGCCATTTATAAATGAGTGACCATTTTGGAAAAATAAATTGCTGAATCATCCTTCCGGTCTTTCCGGAAGTGACGTCATTGTTAGGGTTGTTTTCACATCATAATTCTTTATATTCATTACGTTATTAAGAAAATTTTTAATAAAAAAAGTTATATGTATGGGGGAGGATAACAAAAATTGGTGGGGGGAGGTAATTACTTGTTAATTAATTTCAAAGTCAGAAGCATAACAAATACATTAGGGCTTCTATTAACGACTAAATGAACAATAAATAATTTCGACGCCGAGGCTGTGATTCGAACTCGCAACCGTAACGTCAGCTGTCCGATACGCGCTCGATTTTTCTAAGGGGGGATAATTAAATAAATAAATAAATAAATAAAACTTGCTAACAGATAAATAAATAATAAATAAAACCTCCTAAAAAATGAAGGCCCCCCTTGAGCCCTAGTTAATCGCTTCCCACACCGGTTTTTTTTTCGGGGACACCCATCAGAGATGCACCGTTTTTTCTGTCATTGTTGACGCCATTCCCTGTCAGGCGTGCCTTCAATTATTTCAGCTTGCCGATGATTCCACCGGACACGAAGATTTACTAAAGATGTCTAAATCTGCCCTTTTGGATGAAACCGCGGTACATTGCTGACATATGTAATATACAGTATTTAAATAAATTATATTAGTTCTCTATTATGATCGAGCACTTTATTTGATTTCTTTTAATATACAACCTGACACACTCTCTCTCTCTCTCTCTCTCTCTCTCATATATATATATATATATATATATATATATATATATATATATATATATATATATATATTGTTCCGGACGGTCCGATCACCGGAGCAATCAGTCCTACAACTAAGAAAGTGAGCACAGGCAAATTACGACAATAACAAAGAAGAGAGAATAAACGCAGATGAAAAGTTTAAAAATGAAAAGGTGTATTTACCATGAAGATAATAATGGTGGAGAAGGAAAAGTGAACATTACAGGGGTTACGCCACTGGAAACAGGAAATGCAGGATGCTTACAGGCACTGGAAAAGGAGTTAGAGAAGGTGATGCTGGAACGATGAGCAGGCGTTGCTGAAGAAGGCTGGAGCAGACGTTGCTGGAGGAAGCTGTGCCAGGAGTCACCGTGATGCAGGCAGGTGGATGGAGCTTGCCGTAGCAACGTTGAAACACTTTATCGCATTTTTAGGAGTTACATTTTTGTTAGCCTTGAAAACGGCTGTTTGATGTCTGCTGCTGTCTGCTTCCTGGCTCAAGGACCGGTCCACCCAGTTGGAGGTGGGGGTCCCTGGCTGAATCGAAATGGATTTATCTTGCTCCCACAGCGGTAAGATTTGACACAAGGTCGGGAAAGTGGGATTTGAAAAGCCAGCGCCCGAAAAGTCGAATATTTAGGTATAAAGCTGGTGAATCCATTGAGATATAGAGTCATTACAGCCGCTGGTTTGTTACACACTTTAATGATAACCCAATAATTCCCGGCGGAAACTATTGTTATTTAATGAAGTTTGAAAGTCGCCTGATCGTGCGTATATTTATTTTAGCAAGCTATATAAACCAAATGTTCACTCCTCCAGTCAAAATAATAGGGAATATTGTCGAAATCTCGTTCGATGAAATATTCTAGAATGTGTCATTGGAAAAAAAAAACAATAACAGATCAGCAGGTGCCAGTACTTTTCCAACTTCATAACCGTGTAAGAACTAATTACATTTTCTACTATAGCAAAAGCAGCAGGAGCGAGTAATTACCCATTGTCATAGCGGGGAAGTGTTAAATCTGCGGCTGCTGCTTTTTATCCCTTTGCAGGATGACGTCTGATAAAAAAAACAAAAACGAGCGGTGAACGGATATATATATATTTTATACGTACATAAAAGTAATCCATGGACACGTGTTTCTGAATCACAACCGTCATCAGCATGGCTAACTTTGACAGGGATCGAACCTTCCATATTGATGTCTGTAGTCCAGCGTTCTACTACTGTACAAAGACGCTCCGTCTAGAAATATGTACGATTTTAATCACCTAAATATTTAGTGTATTTTTATGTAATTATTTTTATTGGTGATTGTAGCGTTCGTTGTTATGTTGCTTACTATTATATGTATTGTCTCACTTTCCTAAGTGATTAAGATGCAGAAAATTGCATTATTAGTCGCCCTTAACTTCATAGGACGTATTTTTTTCGTTAATATATATTTTTATTTATTTTATACGTACATAAAAGTAATCCATGGACACGTGTTTCTGGCTCACAGCCGTCATGATAATTACATAAAAATACATCATATATATATATATATATATATATATATATATATATATATATATATACGCATAAAATATTGGAGTTTTTGCTAGTTTGTGATTATGCACAGTAGATAACGTCACAACAGAATAACCTAACCCCCTAAACTAAGAAAGCTTTCTGAATATATTCTTGATGACCTCATAGAGTATAGAATTGGGAACATTTTCCATTCGTATACCATTACATTTTAGATGACATCTTAAAGATGGATGACGTCGTAGGATCAAGGGAACGGAAGACAAAGGAGAGGTGTCGAGGATGTAAGAGGGTAAGACAGAGAGATAGATAGATAGATAGATAGATAGATAGATAGATAGATAGATAGGGAGAAAGAGAGGGGGGTATAGTAAATGAAAAGGATGGCAAAGAAAAGAAAGATCGCATAAAGACCAAATAGTTATTAGAAAAAAATAAAATATATAATTACGGGCAAATAGATGACATGATAACAAGTGAATGCTTGCTTTTGTCGAAATTATTGATAGACTAGTAATCTTTACTTAACGAGTCATCGAAGTGGGTATAAGAGTTAAAAAAGGCGGTTAAAGTGAGGTTGGATAAGACGAATGGTATAAAAGCCTGGCATAGACAGTATTGAAACACCGATTAGCCTCCCTCTGTAAGAAGTTTATACGCCACCAGAAGTGCTGGTTCTAACACTAACTCGCTTTCTATAATGTTGTTAAAATTCACATTAAGACAGTAGTGAATTCGACACTTAGAGGCGGTGCAGATTGGTAAATATTTAAATACAATCCTCTTCCAAGGACATACCAATGCTAAAACAGATCGACACTAACATGGTTGCCATTTTGAAAGGACACATTTTGACAGTTCTTTTTACTTACTATAAGTGCACCTCGTTTCATATTCGTCTGAGTAATTATTTACTGTAGACTGTATATTATGTATTGATGGTTTTCTGCCTATGGTTTTATGGTTTTCATCCTTTTGTTTTCATTTTATATGTTGTATGTGCAAATACATTGTTTTTTACAGCTATAGATAAGGAGGAAATTGACTCACCCCACAATCAACACATTTTAGTATGTATATGTTGTCTAAGTGCCTGTAATTACTACACCTTAATGTATAGATTTGTGTCTGTGGATAAATGTATTTTAAAAGAATTACCCCATATATATTCTTTAATTCTATTTCTACTTTATAGCTACTTTGTATAATATATCTCCTTTAACCTTAAATTGTATGATTATTTGCTACTTTATATTATTATTACCGGGATCTTCTCATATATCCCTTTAAAGTTAAAATTTATGAAATTCTTTATTCACCTCTGGTGTTCATATAGGTGAATTAAATCAGCTACCTATCAAAATTATATAGTTATTGTAGTGTAGGGTGAAAGAGTGTAATCACATTTCGAATACCAGTATGACTCACATATTTGTTATTTTCTTTTTTTATAGCATAAAACTATTCGAAGTGATATAACATCGATGCAGAAGGGCTATTTCAATCGATTACTTGTATGCGATTAATTTGACACGAGTTACAATTTAGCTAATAACTTTTTCCGAAAAGGTTAGAGCGGTATATACCATCATATATATGTTATGATTTTCAATAGGTATACTCTAGGATGGTATTTTATGCCCGAATTTTGTATTGGTAAATATGCCTTTGCACATATGGATATAGTTCATATTAATCCATGTTCTTTTTCACTAATTTCTTGTGCGCTTTATCCGGATATTTGTGAAGGTCTTGTGACTTAATTTGGATTAACGCGCACCCACGCGACCATCTGAGAGACAAATTCTCGTATATTGAATATAATTGAAGGTAGATAGAAAACCACAGACACGGCGATTGGGCAAAATGCAAATTCACCAATATCTCACAGCTGTTTAGTCACATAATTTTTATGAATGTGACTCTTGCTAAAAGTCAGTATTCTCACGAAGCTTTGGACGCAAACATCAGCGGCAGTAACAACTACTTAACTGGAACTTTTTTAAAACCCGTTCTCTTCTCATAGACATTATGTAACTAAAAAAATTCGCAACCTGCGTTATCTTAAATCCATATTTCTTTTCATATTTTTATATAAATTATGACATGTTTATATATTTGTATATACAAAATCATTCTAAAACTTATAAATATATTTGAACACAGCTACTTCGTGTAAGGTGTCGTTATGTTGGATATATTTAATTTCATTTCATGCAAATATATAATGTGATAGAAGCCCGTCGTACAAATTAAGATGCGTCCGAATTTTATGATTGTTTTATACTAGGCATTAGATATCAATTAATGAATACTGCCAACATTTCTGTTTTTCACCTTTAAATGTAATAACAAAAAGTACATCCACATTCTAGGCACAGCAATGGTAACGAAAATGGCACTAACATATGCCACCCTAACACTGGCCTACCTAGATGATAACTTGTATGAAAAGATAGAAGAAATATATGGACAGAATATTCAAACTCTCTTCATAAAATATTAGAAAAGATATGTGGATGATTGATTCATCCTCTGGGAACTCACATGGGGGGACATCAATAAAGTACACAGCATACTTCAAAACCTACACCCTAAAATTAAATTCACTATTGACCACAGTCAAACAGAACTACCCTTCCTAGATGTACTAATTACAATTTAAAACAATCACATGATCACAGACATCTACCACAAACCCACATACACCCAACAATATCTCAATTTTACAAGCCATCACCCCAAAAGCTGCCTAAAATCTATACCCTACTTCCTAGCACGCAAGATATGTACTATATTCAGTGACAAATACCTGAGGATTGTCCGACTGGAGGAACAACGGAAAACGTTAACAAGAAGAGGATACCCCCTACAAATAATACACAAAGGTATAGAACTTGCAGAAAACATTCCATTAGAACAATTACGAATTCCAAAAAACGAAATAAAGAACAAATATTAGTATACATCTCTACACACAACAAAAAACAATCCAGAATTATTCTCAGAAATAATAAGAAACCTAACCCTACTCAACCAAAACAACGAACTAAACAACATATTAAAAACAACGAAAATAATAAAAAGCACACGCCAACCACAAAACCTTAAACAAAGTTTAACCTCATCCAAACTCAAACACCACACAATACAAGTGGTCGCAAAAGGCAACAAGGAAATATGTGGGGTCTGTGACATAATAATAGAGGAGAACTCATACACATTTAAAACCCTAACACAAACATTCACAATAAAAAAAGCTTAACTGCACCTCCAAGAACGTTTTCTATGTGTTAGAATGTACAATATATAATGAATCTTATGTATGTGCGACCAGAACATATAGTAATAGAGTATTTTTACATAAAAAGCAACATTAACATCTAGGACAACGTAAATTACAACGTAAATTATTCGTCTCCCAACATGTGCACTTATGCAGCGGAGAAACATTTAAAATAATGCCGATTTTCCAAAGCCAAGATTACTTCTACTTACTAACACAAGAAAAAACTATATATTTAAATTAAATACACCATTTAACAGATCGTAACTTAAACTAGAAACAATACGAACCCACTTCTATCAACTTTTCTCTACCTCTCTCTATCAATCTATCTAACCATAGACCTGTGTAATAAAGTAATACATTTCAAAAGAAATCTACGCACTCAAGAAATGAAGATGACCGATGAAATAAAGGTCAAAATAACAGGTACTTAATTAACACACACGACTTTGATCAAGAGAAGCAGGAAAAGGGAAAAATAAAAAATGACAAATATAAAAATATCAAAACACGTACACACACACCCGCAAACCCACACATGCGCAAAAACGGCAAACAATAACAAATTTCCTCAAATGAAACAAAACTCTTTCAAATTGCTGTACGTGAAAAGCTCCTAAACTCATTAATCGATCATTATAAATATCAAAATATATATTCTCGCAATAGCTTCGGAACATTCTTTTTTGCAAATTTGAATATTTAGGGTGTCCATGTACATAGATAAGGTATGTTCATAGGTCTATATATGTTTGTGTACAAGATTCACTCCTAAACAAATTGACCGATAATCATGAATTTTTAACACCGATCCGAGGCGTTAACTTTGTTTATGTGGGCTATATTAGTTTGATTCTGTCTCATGCGAAGGGTGCAAAAAGGGGTGGAAGCTATTCGTTAAAATTCAGATATCTCCGATGTTTGTGAAATGTTAACAACACGAATTAGATGTAAAGTAATAGATAATCCAGAGATAACATTTTTTTGAAGTAGAAAAAGGGTTTAAATACCAAAATATAAGCACTACCTCTCATTCAGTAAAAATCAAAATATTTAAGATTTACCTTGAATTTGACACAAATTAAGACGGAATTGTGTCCATGTATATATGTACATTCTTAAGTCTCCCGATGATTTAAGTTAAAATTGTAGACATTTTCTAGAATCAAACCATAACCCCTCTTATGCTCTTAGCCGGCATAACCTGACCAAAGAAAGATGTGATTTGCGCGGTTGCCCCAAAATAATGGACTTCATCTGTCCTGCGACTGATGAAGTTAAATCTCTCATTTTCTCTCTCTCTCTCTCTCTCTCTCTCTCTCTCTCTCTCTCTCTCTCGTTATGTCTCTCTTATGTATTCAGTCTTTTTGAATACACTTTTTAACAAGATTCGCGTGGATTGTATCTGTTGTGGTTGCAAGGTTGAACCACAATTAGTGAGGAATACAATGAAGACGCAAACAACACGGAGAATGCAATAATAAGTGTATTAAAGAAAAGGTATATTTACAGTATGTACAAATGAAGGTGTCGAGTCAGAAAGTCTTAGTGGGAGGGCATGTACGCTCTTCGGCGTCACTTCCGGTGGCATTTAGATAACACACACTAAGGCCAACCTAGGCTTGCCATGAATAGTGTAACGTTATTCGTATATGCAAATGAGTGGTTGCCACCACAACACCCCCCTTCCCAAGATTTGAAGTCACACAGATTTCAATATCTTTTTCTTTTTGGGTTTACCATCAATGGTTCATTAAATTTTCTTTTCCTACCTGATCTTCGGGGTTCAGGTGTATATTGAGGCGGTTCCAAATTAAAGGATTCGTATATGACATCTATGGTTTCCTCCTCTTCGACTGTTGTCGTATAATCATCATCTTGGATATGACGTTTTTTTATCTGATTTAGGTGCCTTTTATGTATACTCTGTGGACCTTTAATCATATATGTACAATCACCAATGCGTTTATCCACTACTCCACATTCCCAGTAAGATGTGTTATTCTTGTAGCACTTAAAATATACTCGATCTCCCGAGTTATATTTATTTCTTCTCGTGTGTGTAGTGTTTCGGATAATTGCCTGTCTTGGCAACAGTTTATCAAACGCTGATTTTACCTTTCTGGCAAACATTAGATCAGCTGGTGATATGTTTGATGGTGTACTAGGATGTGGTGTAATCCTATAAACTTGCAAGAATTGTTGCAAAGCTTTTTCTGTTGGTGTTCCAATGGATTTCTTTAACGCTCGTTTTAGCGTATCCACGAACCTTTCCGCAAGGCCGTTCGACCTTGGATGATACGGCGGAGTCGTGATGTGCTTCACTCGGAACGTGTCGCAAAATTCCTTAAACTCTGCGGATGTGAACTGCGTTCCGTTGTCAGTGACCAGTGTGTCTGGTACACCGAATCTTGCAAATAACTCGTGTAGGAACCCTATTGAGTTGTTCGTTGTTGGATTCCTGCAACGCATTACCTCCGGCCATTTTGTGTAACTATCCACTACAATTAAATAATAGTTTTCTCCTACTGGACCAGCGAAATCCATGTGGATTCTCGACCATGGTTGGTCGGTTTTCGGCCAAGGTTTGTGTACTATAGGTGGGATCCTTTACATTTATTTATTGTTGCTGCTATATCAGTGTCCATGTTACGCCAGTATAGTAGCTTCTCATTAACGACTTCATTCGATTTATCCCCGGATGTCCCGTATGGAAATCTCTTAACATGCTATTCTGCAATGTTTTAGGTATTATCACTCTCTCACTGTACAGTAACACATCGTTACATATGGAGAAAACATCCTGCACCTTTGTGTCCGTTATAATTTTCTCTTTTATGTCCTTTATGTATTCGTCTTTCTCGGCTTCCCTTTTAATGTCCGACAAAGTTACGGGTAGTTCCTTAATGATGTTTGCTCGTCAACACTTTGCATTGTACTTCTTTTGTTTTAAATAGTTCCTCGTCAAACTGTTATATTTGACGCTTCATATCTCGTCGCCAACTGTTGTGGTTGCAAGGTTGAACCACAATTAGTGAGGAATACAATGAATACGCAAACAACACGGAGAATGCAATAATAAGTGTATTAAAGAAAAGGTATATTTACAGTATGTACAAATGAAGGTGTCGAGTCAGAGAGTCTTGTTGGGAGGACATGTACGCTCTTCGGCGTCACTTCCGGTGGCATTTAGATAACACACACTAAGGCCAACCTAGGCTTGCCATTTATAGTGTAACGTTATTCGTATATGCAAATGAGTGGTTGCCACCACAACAGTATCAAAGGGAGAAAAAGCAACCTAGGTTCAGAATGGTCACGGTAGTGACGAGATACACCGACTTGCTTAAATGACTTTATATACCTATCGAGTACGGGTTCATACAAAAATAAGTTTTAGTATCATTCATCTTGATTCTATTCTCTGTAAAATAGACATAACAGTGGTGTAGAAGTGTTGTGTTAGGGGAATATTTTTCTGGTGCAAGTATTCTTTTATTTCTTTATTAAACTGTGATTTCATACGTTATATAATGTGTATAACTTCTATAGGCAAACTCCATATCTGATGAAGCAATCGTAATCATCAGACAAAAATAAGCACGAGAAATATCGAATTACTTGATAAATTCCTACCCACATAATTAATATGTAACTTGACGAAGACACAGAAAATTCACCGTATGTAGAAAACATAATTGTCTCGGATACGACAATAAGAATTATGTTGCCAAGATATAGATTTAATCGGCAAGGTCTGCGAAAAACGTGATACATGAATAATCATATTAGATAGCCCTCGTTTTCTGCTATGTGCAATAAAAATATATTTATGTAGATTTACTCGCGTGTTGTGCGTTTTGAGATGAATAAACACATGTATTAAGAAACATTAACGAAACTAACATAGACCTATATTGTATGTATTTATCTACATAACTTTTAGAATTAATAATTTTACTAAAATTAAGCACAATATATATATATATATATATATATATATATATATATATATGCATGTATATATAATATATACATAGTATATATATAATATATATATATATATATCATATATATAATATAATATATATATATATATTATATATATATATATAATATAATATATATACTATATATAATAGTATGTATACTATATATATAACATAATATATAATATATATAATATAATATATTATACATGTATATGATATATATATATAATATATAAATATAATATATATATATATATATATATATATATATATATATATTACCATTAGTTAAAATTGCATATATTTGAAAAATATTTTTAATACGCTCACATTGACCCTATTCTATCTATTTCTCATGATATATATGTATAACTTGAAAACGCTCAAGAGATAAACATATAAACAGTCGATAATATTTAATATATTTCTCTCCCTCTATATGTGGGCATATATATATATATATATATATATATATATATATATATATATATATTTGTGTATATATATAATATATATATAGTAAAACAACTTCTGATATCGTAACCTTTTGAAAAATAAAAACTAGGTAAATGCGACTTTTCCAGATGCTGCATGACTCAAATACCACTAATGCTAGATGCCTAACCATCCGTCATAACGGTCCGAAAATGAAAGGCAAAACAAGCCATAAGACATACAGAATATATATATATATATATATATATATATATATGAAGAAGAATTGAAAAGAATTAGAGAGGCAAAAGCCAAATCAAATTTCAATTCAATTGCTCAGAGCAAGGTATATTCCGCAAAAAGGCAATTTATTCAAGTTAAATTTTCCTTAAGCCAGGAGTTTCAAAGATCAAAATCGTATCATCAGAGGAAGTTGCTGGGATAGATAAGTTGGCAAAGGCCAAGATTTTAAATTTGAAAAAGTAAAATAAAAGTTGTAGGGATTTGCTTTTGCTTCTCTAATTCCTTTCCATTCTTCTTCATATCTACCTGCTCTATCCTGGATATTGAGCTGTATACTTTTCACAATAGGTTTTACCTTTTCTAAAAGTTCGCTTTTAGTACACCACTTTATATATATATATATATATATATATATATATATATATATATATATATATATATATATATATATATATATATATATGTTGCTATGGCATGTGGAAAAGCAGGTTTAGGTCTAACCGCAGAGCTTAGGTGATCTACAGAATCTCCATTAAACCAAAGTAAAATGGTTTCGGAAGGAATTCTTCATCATGAGGAAGACACGCGCATTACTACAACTGTAAGTCAAAGTAAACAGTGCGCATATACTAAGAGGAAGAGTTCAAAAGACAAAAACATATCATGGCGCGAGGTCAGATACGTGGGGTCTGAAAAATCAGTCTATATATTACCGACAGCAGTTTACGGTTTACTACAGTTGGCCGATGCAACTCAAATGGGGAAACTGATAGCCTTATACATATTCTAACTGGATGCGAGTATGTCCTGAAAAGCTATCATGGGAGCATAACATTAGCTCCAAGATACCTAAACCAAACACCAAGAGAAACGACCCCAAAACACACCACACTTTCTATACGATATATGAAGGACTGGTCGGAAAACAACCACGAAATATTTCATCAATATGACATAAGGGCAGTATTCAGGAGCGATATAACTTTCCGAAAGCATCTTGCAAAAATCTTACGGAAAAATATATGACAAAGAACTGCATGGATGTGATCCCATGTAAATGTGGGTTTATATACAAAAGTGAGACATATCGTTCAGTAAAAGTAAGGCAAGCACAAAGCCGTAATAGGTGGAGATTTCGATAATTCGGGTATGGTTGTCGACACATGAAGGGAAAATGAAAACCCATTTACGTTATGGGGTGAAGTAAAGATTATAAATACAGAATAACAGTGGAGAGCCCGACGACTCAAAGAAGCTTCGCATATGTCGGCCAAAAATGCCTTACTAATAAAACTTAGTATAGAAGTTAATACAATATGCGAACTACTAATTATAAATAATAGATAAGGTTACAATATATATATATATATATATATATATTTATTGTATACACATTTTTATATTTTATTATTGTTTTATATAATATAAGTGGAACGTATACCCACTCGTTACCTAGGAAAATCATACAACCCAGATAACTCTATAAACAAAAGTGTAAAAGAAAATTAGATTAGTGTGTAAAAAAAATCGAGACGACCAGAAATGCGCAATTTGGTAAATGGACTGTGTTCAGAAAAAGGCAATATTTGTTTCTATTCTGCCGATTAATTTAGCCGATATGCTCACCATACATCACTGTATTGTGTAAACCAAGAAAAATCGGTACTGGAAAAGGAAATATATAATGTCCCATGAGTAGAATGACGTGCTCAGCATGACCCGGGAAACCACATCTTTTCAGAAAACATCCGATTGTAAAAATTGTAAAACAGAAATTAAGTAAAAACAAAAGAACAAGTTAAAAGTATATAATGTAGGACACTTGTATAAAACGATTACCGTATTGTCTCTGAAAGAGGCTATGTGTGCTTTGAATGCCCTCTTGCTATTTCTGTATTCCGTCAATCTATATATTTTTAACGGAATTGTTATTGTTAGAAAAACATTAATCTAAAATACATGAAGTGTAAATAAACATTACAAAGTCAGAATAACATAAGCAACTGTTAACTAAACAATCAGACCGTTCTCGTAATCTGATGAAATATCATTCTATCGATCTATAATTTGAAAGAGAGTATCAAAATACTTAAAAGTTTAGGTTACAGGTAGCTTATGAATTTTTGTAGTCAATTAATATTAAAGTAATATATGTACAGTTACTAAGAACAATAGGAGAAGCAGAAACTTACAAAACATTGACAGTGCCATGGAGGAACAATTAACTTTTTGAAGGTGTTAATGGTGTGAGTAGCAGTAGTAGTAGATATGATTGTGAGAGTGAAAATACTCCGACTTTTCTGTATAGATAGCAAATTGAGATCTGGAAAAGTGTAAAACTTATTGAAATTTAACCAAAAGAAAGAGTATACCGAAAACACGCATGAAGAATTGGCCTAAATGACTGCAGAAACAGATTTGTATATACAGCTATTGTTTTCAGGGCGGTAGTTGCCAATAAAATAAGT
This sequence comes from Sepiola atlantica, assembly GCA_963556195.1. Lineage (NCBI taxonomy): Eukaryota > Metazoa > Mollusca > Cephalopoda > Sepiida > Sepiolidae > Sepiola > Sepiola atlantica. Next base: position 199,224,444 of record OY744515.1, read on the forward strand.
GAAAAATTACTTAACGATTTGTATAACGTATGCATATCACAAAATACAATGTTATGTATATATGTATATATTTATTATTTTAAGTATTTACCTCAGCAATACTCAATAAATGAAAAGAGATTTCGTATCGGCATGGTTCGAACGCCATACAATAACGTATGTAAACCCTGTGTATCGCTTTATTGCAGGTCAATATTTTTTTAATTTTGAAATTGCTATGAAACGCAGAGAAGTGAAATTTGGTACAATGGAAGAGCATAACAAAGTGCCTTATATCCCTGATTTTTGTGGAATTTGAACAAATATTTTGAAAGTTATGCTAATTTTTCTATTTTCTGGTAATTTTAAGTGTGTATCACTTTATTGCAAGTGTCTAAAAATGTATATTTTCGGTAATAAAACAATATTCTAACTTCATATTTCTATTTATATGAAATAAAGAACATATCCAGTAACAATATTAACCAAAAACAAGAACGAATTTCACATTATTTTGTTTAAGGAAATATTTATTTATCAACATAACTCCCATGCTTCAAAATCACTTTGAATACCCTCTTGTCAACTGATGATGTCAATCGGCGGATTTGAGATGATGTGATGCTATAGGAAACTTCCAAAATCTTCCTCCAAAGTTCATCCTTCGACGAAAATTGAACACCTCCTTCATAAACTTTCATCTTTATTATTGACCAGAGCTGCTCAATTGGATTTATATCTGGAGAACAAGGTGGCCATGTCATCAAATTTTCTCCACTAATGACTAATGACTTAAGGTAGGATGCCGTAGCCTTGGCTGAGTGGGATGGCGCATTGTCGTGCATAAAAATCAATTTGCGGTGACGCGCCAATAGAAGGTCATCAAGCCATGGTGACAAATGCTCATTTAAAAATAAAATATAAGACTGGCTTGTCAGTTTGACACCTTCTGGCACTCGAAATGGTCCAATTAGTTCATCGCAGATTATTCCAGCCCAAAACATGACACCTCCACCTCCCTGTTGACGACGGAATCGATGAGGGGTAGGGAATCCAAGAGGACTCCAAACTTTGGCCCACCCATCTGGTCCATCAAGGGTTGCTCTGGCCTCATCGGTGAAAAGAACATTTTCAAAGCTGGTTTTCATGTATTTCTGAGCCCAAGCCAAACGTTTTTCCTTATGAGTTTGGTTTAAAACCGGTCTTGCTATGGGCTTAATGCTTCTTGCAATTTCGTTTAAGACATTGCAGCGTGTCTTTCTGGACAAGGAAGATATTCCAGCCTTGTCAAATATAGCAGCACTGTTGCTGCCCGGCTGCTTGATAAGTTGACGGCGAATCTTTCTAACATCACGAGCAGAAACTGACTTTCTTGTGTTTTTGTCCTTCCTTGGTTTGATGTTTGAATTTTCAACGAATGAAGACAATGTTCTTCGATCTCTTCCAAGCTCCTTGGCTAGATCTACGAGAGATAAACCTTCTGCAAGGCCTGCAACAACACGCACCTTTTCACTAGCTGTCAATCGACCCTTTCTAGGCATTTTGGGAGACCTGCAATAAAGTGATACACACTTTAAATTAACAGAAAATAGAAAAATTAGCATAATTTTCAAAATATTTGTTCAAATTCCACAAAAATCAGGGAAATAAGGCACCTTGTTATGCTCTTCCAGTGTACCAAATTTCACTTCTCTGCGTTTCATAGCAATTTCAAAATTTAAAAAATATTGACCTGCAATAAAGCGATACACAGGGTTTACATTCAGCCAGTGTGACTGTACAGTTGTATTTTCATAATGTGTATAGTTTAATAGTTTCTATGATGCGTTGTTTGTAGTAGTGAAGTGTTTCATATAGAAGGCGTCTACAATGAATAGTTAACTGTATATATGACTTAACATTTCAACTCATATAGAGAAATACTAGTAGAATATTACGTAGATAATGGCATGTTTTCATCTTTAATCATATTACTGATTATATGTAAGATGTAAGAAAACTTAAACTAAGATTCAGATAATTACTTTAAGTTGATATTTAAATAAGCCAGTTTATGATTTTCTATTCACAATCTCCTACGTCAATTAGATCGGCTGAGAGAAGAAATGTAATTCCTTTTTCAAATAATACATTTTAAATTTTATTTTCTGGGTTGAATGTTTAAACTCATATAATATACATTATTTTAAAATGTGAAACTTGTAATACTTATACGATTACAACTTTAAAAATACCGAACTATAATGTAATTATATTACAGGTACTGATACAGCTTTTAAACTAGACAGAACCGACATTTGCCGATAAATAAACAATCGGTAAAAGTTGAATGTAAACGAACCGGTTTGGATATAAAAAAGGGTTCTTAACAGAAAAATATAAAATAAAAACATTACCATATTTTTAAAAATGTTGATGACAATGTATTTCTTGACGAAAAAGCAATGATATATTTTCTTTCATGTGAAAGTTTGAAGTTGTTTGTTCGATAATTTAGTTGTAGAAAAACATAATCAATAAAAAAGCGATTTTTAACGATTGTATTACTTGTTTCTGTATTCGTACAGCTTTTGAACCGGGCAAAACCCGACTAGGTAAGGGTTAGTATTAGGGTTAAATACAAACAGTTTTCGTTTTAAGCTGTACAAGATGTTTCTTAGTCATTTTCGAAAGTTCAGCAGTTTTTTTTATTGATTGAGCGCAGACGTAGGCCGCGGCGTTTCTGTTTGGTACTGTCACCAGGAAACGTTCCTTCCGTGTAGGTTTATATACTCCGAAGATTCATAATCGTCGTCTACTTCTTGGGCCTTCTGATGTTCAAAGTGCTTCAACTTATCCCGGCTGTTTACGACATATCCAAATACATTATTCTACTTCTTTTTTTTATATTCATTACTAATTAATAGGTGCTTTAGTATATGTATATGCGGTGTATGGCGAGTCTGCTTATCGTGTTGATTTCATAGTTTATTTCTTATGCGTCTTTATTTTAGTAATTTCAATATTAATACACTTTATTTATTTCTGTAGATTCATTTATTTTTCTTGTCTTAAATTTATTTATTACATCTATCACAGTTTATTCGTTTGTGATATTTATATGAGCATACAATATGCTTTACAAAACAAAATAATTTTCCCTTTTGATATTTTCGTGATATAAATAAGACTTACTAATTTTAACTAATTTAAGATAGTACTATGAATTTAAAATATATATTTTTTCATGTTTCACAGATTACTTTTTGCACGAATTTTCAATCCGTTTCCGAAGATTAAAATTAACATATAATGATAATAAATCTAATTCTACTTTTCAGCAAAATCCATTATATTCTTTCTATTTTTGAAAAGGTCCCAAATGTAGGGCTTAAGCTCAAGGATCCTTAAGATATAAATTAATATTTTGTGAATCTTGTAATATATGTGTCTAATGACTATTGATCAAATTCAATGCAAATCTTATATTTTGTAACATAACATTTTGGGCTATGGTAAAGTCTTTGTATTTATCTGCTTCCCCTAAAAAAAAAGTACAAAACAAGGTGTTTTTTTTATTTGGGTGAAATCTAGCCCCTCCCCCCAATAAGGGCACTCTGGATTGGAACAAAAATAAAATTGCCCCAATCTAGACCGATTTTTTTATCCAAGACCGAGGACAAAAGTAACTGGGTAGCCCTAGAACAGATACTACACTTTGGTCCAAAGCAAAAGGCTAACTGTTGAAATGCAATAGATTTTGTAGTAATAGCTCCGCGTTTATCGCGTTTTGAATTCGAAGTATTCGTATTCGGCTACAAGAACCCGATTAATTGAACCTTTTTTAATCCTTGTAATTCAATAATCGTTTGTTGATTGCGAGTCTATAAACACTGAATGCATTACGTATTGATACGAAAATAAGTAATTTATGATGAGAAAAATGTTAAAAAGTCAAAGTTTAGTATTATCTTTCCTTTTTTGTATAAGACACGGGTACTCAATGCTAACCGAAAGAGTCTCTATGTTTGAGACCTGATAAACACATGACTCATCTCTGAATATATACAGCGAGATTCCAACGATTCTTCTACGTAATTTAGTTTCGAAGTAGATCAACCAAATATACTTTTACTATCATTACATTAAATGTATAAATGTAGGAATTGCCGCCTGATTACGTTGATTTGCTCGCAGAATTCTACGACAACATGTTATTAGCCTTCAGTGTGAATCCAGCTGTCTTACCTGATATTGTCTACATCAATGAAGCATCGGTTTATTTCACTGGTTTTTAAATTGCCCGTATGATTACCGAGACGATTAGAAAATCGAATTCATCTGAATGAATGAAACGCGTAGGAGAAGGAACACTGGCAATTCACTATGCTGGCCGTTTCAAAACAAACGTATTTAGAAAGGCCGGTGTAAATCAAGTTAACTTGTCTCAACTATGCGTTGCTTTTGAATTTGTAAATACGTTAAACTGCTCATTCAAATTGTTGCATTCAACTATTCGGGGCGGTAATGCAGTTGACAAACATATCAGTCAGTTGTGTGTCGTTAAGTTTACTAATACGACTGAATATTTAGAAGGAAATATTAAAGTATTTCTCTACCAAAAGAATGTTTAGTATATCTGTACAATACAAACATTCCGATAAACATCCAATCTGTGGAACAAGATAATACGAACTGCTTCCCAACGGACAACAGCATAGTCGGCTTAAAGTCTAGTGAAAACAAATACTTTGCAAGATGCCCTCCTGGTGAATCAACACTTCTTAATTAATCGTCTGCCTATTCTAATCAGTATCTAATCCTTTCGTAACACCGACCAATGTCTTACACACAGTGTGTTTAATCCTCATCTTCGAGTGCCCCTGAGCCTTGATAAGCGATGATCTTTCAGTAAAAATAAACAAACGAAATAACACCGGAATATTTGCTATAAGAAGAGAAGGGGGATACGAGGATATGTAGAAAAAGGGGAAGGATACATGTCAAAGACAAAATTCTCAAAATGTTAAACATTTGCGTTCTACAATGTAAAGTTTTACCTTAATATTGATAAAACATTGTAAATAATATTTGTTGTAACTATTTATACTATGTATTTAAATATATTACATATTGATACACTACCAATACATAAATGTATTTTCAAAAATACCAATCTATTTAATTTTAACACTTCATAGTATTGTTAATATATTACATATGTCTCATTACCAATAAATAAATACAATCTGTTTACTTAGAATTATGTATACACTTTCTTAAAATATATTAGATATTCATACACTACCAATAAAAGAATATCTATTTTTTAAAATACCAATCTATTTAATTGTAAATATTTATACTATTTCTTGTAATATATTACACATGTCTAACTACCAATAAATAAATGTATTTTTAAAACTACCAATCTATAAGTTGTGACTATATATCATCTTTCTTAAAATATATTACATATTCATACACATCCAATTAATGAATTTATTTATGAAAATACAAATCTATTAAATTATAACTATTTATACAATGTTTTAAAAATATTATGACATATTATTACGTTATTAATGAAGAAATATATTTTAAAAACACCAATCTATTTAGTGTGAAATCAATTCAAGGTAGTAAATGTATAACTTAATGGTCATATTATCAAAGTTTGACTTATTGGTTAATAGGTCGTCTCTTACACATATAATTACATATATATATATATATATATATATATATATATATATATATATATATATGTATATATGTATATATATATATATATATATATATATATGTATATATATATATATATATATATATATATATATATATATATATATATATATATATATATATATATATATATATATATATATATATATATATATATATACATATGGCCCATCGGAATAATTTTTACAGTCGACAGTTTTGGTATATTATATATCGGTAGATATCTATGCTCTTTTTTCATAGGTGGATTATATATTCCGATTATCTGTTTTGGTTTCTCTTAGTAACTTGATTGTCCGGTCTATCTTTGTCGTTAACATAAATATGTAAAAAGTAATTTATATATATATATATATATATATATATATATATATATACATATATATATATGTATATATATATACATATATATATATATATATCAATATATACATATGTATATACATAGATAGATATATATATACATATATATGTATACATATATATATATACATATACGTATATATACATATATATATACATATATATATACATATATATATATGCATATATATACATAGAAATATATATACATGCATATGTATATATACATATATGTATATACATACATATATATATATATATATACATATATACATACATATATATACACACATACATAAATACATGCATACTTCTTAGTATATGTGTATTAATGGGTATATTATTAGATAAATAAAAGAATGCACACAACCTAATATTAAATATAAGCATACAATTAAAGTGGGACCTTATATAGACATCGGTGCCTGTCCGTATTCACATGATGATGCTAATTAGATTTAAAACGAAGTCACGATTAACTTTAAGCATAAATGGCCTTAAACTACTTTTGAATCCTCATAATACTTACAAATGAGTTGTTTTTTTAAATGCATAAAAAATGAAATAAAATAAATGAATATTTTTTTAATAGCCCCCTTCGATATTTGGAACAATGTCTAGGTAACTATATCAAATATTTTTCGTTTCGAGTGACAATTCCCCCGTTTTTTTTTTTGCATTTAATAGAGGGTTATTGTTTGAGTGAAGAATTCGGGGTGATTAAACTTGTCTTAGTATCGATGGATGCGATTTATTAATAAATACTTTCGCATATGTATATTAATAGACATATTTATAAATAAATTAAAGAATGCACACAGCCTAATATTAAATAAAAGCTTGAAATTAGGGCGGGACCTGACAATTTACATTGGTGCTAGTCGGTATTGACATAATAATGTTAAATAGATTTCAAACCTAATCACGATTAACTTTAACTATAAAAAGTCCTTAAAACTTATTTTGAATTCTCATAATAATTTAAGTTTGAGTATTTTAACACCATTTTATAAAAGATAAAATAAAATAAATAAATAAATAGGTATTTAATGGCTCATTTCGGTGTTTGGAATCATGTCTTGGTAACTATAAGATATATTTTTTGTTAGTGACAAACTTCCCCCTTTAGTTTCGCATTTAATAGAAACTTACTACTTGAGTGAAGATTTTTTTTGGGGGGGGGTAATTGAGTTTGTCTTAGTATTGATGGAAACGATTTATTAATATATACTAAACATCTTCGCATATGTATACTAATAGACATATTAATAAATAAATAATAGAAGGCACACGACCTAATATTTAATATAAGCATGAAATTAAAGTGAAACCTAGTATTTACATTCGTGCTTGTCGCTATTCACATGATAATGCGAATTAGATTTAAAACGTAGTCAAGATTAACTTTAGGTACATATGTCCGTAAAATTCAAAACAAAAACTACTTTTGAATCCTCATGATACTTTAAGAAATTAACTAAATAAAGAAATATTTAATAGCCCCCTTCGGTATTTTGGAACAATGTCTAGGTAACTGTAAGATATATTCGTAGTGAGTGAAAAATCCCCCCTTAGTTCCGCATTTAATTAGAAACTTACTACTTGAGTGAATAATTCCGGGAAATTAAGCTTATATTAGTATTGATGGCAAAGGTCTATTGGTAAATACTATATATCTTCCACAAAAACACCGAAGTATATTAATGTTAATAGTTGCTTGAACGGACGGCTGACATTATGAAACTAGCTCTAAAATGTTGAACTTAAATGAGTTTCGTACCCAAATGACCTAAATGAACGTTGATGTAACTTTAGTAAGTAAAACATTATCCTCAAGTGAATTAGAATGTTTATGAATAAATTATAAAACTTATTAACTATTTTAGGAAATATTACTGAATAAAAATTATAATTGTTCGCAACATTTTTAGGATGTACTAGCTTTGCACGAAAAATTCAAAATGGGGTATTAGTGTGATCTCACACGTGTGAGTTTTTTATGTCTCTTTTTGTTTGTTTTTTGTTTGTTTTCATCATAAAATGAACTACTGTATAGTGTATGTTTTTTCAACTTTAATCCAAGAACTGTTTACGCTTTGTGAATTTTTGTTGATGATTTTGTAGTGTTGCACAGACGATATTGACATACACATGTGGTTTGGCACAAAACAAATGAAACGTACCGTAAAAAATATATCTCACATAAATTTTATATTTTTTGGAAATGTGAAAAAATAAACATGATAAAATAAAACCATGGTTATTGGAATATGATATGAACTGATTAATATATATATATATATATATATACATAAAAATATATATATATATATATATGCATACAAATATATATATATATGCATACAAATATATATATATATATATATATATATATATATGCATATATATATATATATAAAAATATATATAGGGAGATATGTATATCATCGGTTTGCAGTCATATAGGCTTCTAAGGCAATAAGTGTCTCAGATATCTCCTGTCTTTGTGTGCGATGGCATTTATCTTGTTCGTACCATGTATAATTCCTGTGACTATTACTCATTCGAAGATCGGCAGTTCATTCAGAAAACGTATCAAAGTCTTACCTCGCCTACAACAATCGATATCTGTACCAGACTGGTTCGTTAAAAGTCATGTAAAATTGATCCTATATACTTGGTGGTAACTTGTTCAGAATTTAAAAAATAATCCAACACACTTATCTTGTGTATCTTTTTGACTTCGCATGAAAACATTATATATTCATACCTGTCAAGCTCGCTACGATATCATACAATATGTAGAAAGATTCTGGTGTAAAACATATTCTCATAAAACTCAATAGGAATAGACGTAACTTACACGATTACGCTAATATTAACCAGATATATCTTACATAGGTTTACTTTATAGACGTGTAGCTTGCATTTTGAGGTATATACTGTTCACACAATAGTAGAGTATAAAATAGTGTATATCTACATGTTTTATAATATATAAATAAGTAAAAAAAAACTAACATTTAGGTTGGCCGTGAAACTAGACAGATATAGACATGAGAGTATATAAATATATTAAAAGTGTGTAGGAAATCGATAATATAAGGTTATAGCAAATATGATATTGAGTTACCTGTGCAATGTGTGTATTTCTGTTATCTTGTAAATTACCATTATGTCGAGCATGAAACACTTATTCAGGCACATGACTCATATTAACTCATTGCTTTAACAACGCGTCCTTCGAGTAATCAGCCGGAATAGAGGTTTTACTACATCGACAAAAGGTCTTAAAAGCTGGTTGTGTTGGTTTTGTTTTATGTTACTTTTAAGCATAAGAGTATTACTCATGAAATATCTTCTCGATTCAAAACTGCAAAATATAACGTAGTCATTTTCTTTGGCCGGAATATACGGGCCACTAGTAAATTCAATATTATGTAGACACTTCCTTATTCGAAAGCCGGCTGTGCCCGCCCAGTGTAAATGCCGCACAAAAGAACAAGCAAATACCACATGAACCCAGACCAGGAACAGGTGGTTTAGAGCTGTTTTTCTCGTTTTAGTTGTCGCATAGTCGCAGTAGGAGGAGTCCCTTTGCATAAAAGCATCTAATTAGATGGCATTTGATAATCACATCTATACTGTCGCTCTGATAGTAAATTAAAAACTAAAAATGAGAAATGAATGCACAGGATTAAACTATTTTGTTACAACATAACCTACTTCATTCTGTGTCACTATATTTCCTCAGCCTATTATACAACGCATTCTATCATGTGTTTGGGATTAAAACACAATCTCATGTCATTTAGGAAAATTTATCATTTTCTTCCATGCTCTCATATTTCATTTCGACAGTATATTTCGTATAATGTTATTGTTATTCATTTTACTAGAGGTAGTTCTCATTTGAAGATGACACCATACACTAAATACCATCTTGGATAATTAGTAAAAACGGCGGCAAAAATATTTTTTATTAAAAGTAGATTAATGATAAACTAAGATAAAGTTTGAGTTTGTGATATACAGTCTTACGTACGGCGCCTTCCAATCACTGAAATTTATTTAGAGCTTAAGAATTCGAGGGTGTAATTAACATTTATTTGTAGTTTAAATGCCATTAAAAGTAGACAACATTTCTTTGAAATATAAATATAGATAAGTTATAAGACTTTGCTTAATATTTTATGAGATTAGTCTCATTAGATTATGGTTTTCCTTAAAAAATATACAGCATGCAGAAAAACTCTGGGGACATTATTTTATTATAAAACGAACTATTATTTGGATTTGGATTTTCTATCTATTAAAAAATGACTCGCAACCACAATAGTTGCATGACAAATGACAAAAACCTAGTTATCCCCACTATAATAACTGAATATACAAATAAAAATTGAAGAAGCACCCCCCCCCTCTTTCGTGTATAAAGTTTGCAGAGGGTGTAAGTTTTTAGATGAGAAGTTATCGTCATTAACAGAGGAATTCTTATCACGTTAATGCTAACATTAAACACCCTGAGATAATTTAGCAAGTACAGCACACAGTTAATGATTATTCTGGAAGACCCATGAGGTCTTTGGCACAGGAACACCGTATGCCAGAAGGTAATATAAGATGTTGTCAACAAATATATTAGAAACCGGCCTTCTATGATGATTAAACGTTATTTTCTGTCAATAAATGTCAAGGAATATCGCTTAATTCCAGCTAATAGAGTGCTAAACATATTTAAAATGTCCAGCATCATTTTCATTATCCGATGAACCCTGGCATTTTGCCGCCTAGCTTCTGAGCTTTGCATTACTATTTCCTGACCGTCGTTGATAAAAAGAAATAATAAACACCATTATGATATTAAAAAATCACGAAAAGTAGGCATAGTTGAAGTAAAGTTTAATATAACCAATGACAACCTGATCTTAGCAACACACGATGCGTATCTTACATAAAAACAGTTATCGAAGCTGAAAGAAACTTTCATATATACAATTACAACACAGTGTATCCATTATTACCACAATACGGGGTTTCAGTAAAAACAACAAGGCATTGTTAATATCCGTTTCTAAAATACATTTTTATTTATGTATATATCCGTCCTCACGCGCTATGTGCATATACATATAATTTTAAAGCACAACAAATCGTAGACTTCAAATTTGTGAAATAACTAAAATAAATACGTATAGGTAGAAGTTAATTTATCAACAATATTTCAAGTTGCTATATATTATAAAAGATATAGTTTTTAGACCAATATAGACTAATAGACGTGTGTTCACTACATTTCTTTCTTATCAATGTTCATATCTTCATCATGTATCATGCTTATATATTATCGTGTTTTTATTCACAGCCAGACAGGTGTGACGTCGTACTGTTTGCAAACAAGGAATCGTTCTGATTAGCCAGTAACATAATCAGGAAATACAAAAGACTTGATGGAACACTGAAGAATAATATATACTAAAACATATTTCAATTTTAATAAAAAATGTTCATTTTTAAACAATCGTATTTATTTCACGGAGAAAATAAAATACATAATACTCCACGTAAAGTACTCTATGCTAAATTAAGTAACGAATAACATTCAATTTTCACAGCGTAAATAAAAGATGTCAATCTAGCTAGTTTGTATCTTACGACGATAGAACCAGCGTGTACATTAATCGTCAACTGGAAATGAAGAAATAAATCGAATAAAATATACTTTTTCTCAGTGTGTACAACACTCTCAAGTTAGCGAGCGAAGGAATGTTAACTGGCAGGATAACTAAACACACCTGCTATATGTGGTCTGCTAACAATTTATGTATCGTATTTTTTAACTGCCTACTTGTCTGTCTCTTATTCTGTATTTGGTGCTCTCACAGATGCCTTGTCTTCAGATATCTACATGATTGCTGTGATTTGGTTGTGGTGAGTGCTTAAAAAAGCAAGCATAATAGTATAGTGTAGATTGATGTCATGCAACTTGTCTAGTCTTCTTAGATATACATTCCTGATGTGAAATAGTTCGTAAATATCAATAATGCAAGTGAGGGCAGGACACACGATTTAGATTGCTATAATTTGAAGCTATGTTAATGAAATGACTCGATAATGATATATATATATATATATATATATATATATATATATATATATATATATATATATACATATTTACAATACATAGTAGAGCTAAGAAAATCAACACTCATTTCCCTAAGGATTTCTCTATATACTTTGACTACAGAAAATAAATGCTTACATATTCCGTTGTGCTGGAAATTATTTATGTTCGAAATAATTTCAATTTTACTGGTTGTAATTAGCCGCAATTTGATATTCAACTTAGAAAATTACCTTTAATAATTGATATCTATCACTTCTTGCTCTTGTTTTATATGGTATCTACCATTATTGCTCCCGTTATTCTTTCTCTATTTAATAACTTTACAAGAGAATAAAAACAAAGCATAATAAAAAGCTTGGAGAAAGGCTATTATAAATAAAATAACTTTTCACCGCATATAATAAGTCTATAAATCCCTAGTTTATATATTTAATATAGAATGAGCGACATAAATGAAGATAAAGTGAGCAAAATGAGACTAATTCTGGATTAGTATTATATGTCTATATTTAACTACCTTTGCAACAGAGTTTTTCTTGGTTTAAACAATCCAACCTGAGTTTATCAGTTACTCAATGAGTTACATATTTGATACTTTATATTCGAATTTATCTCATAATAATAAAATCAATAACGTATGACATGTGTAGGTATCACATGAATTCGAACAAGGACAACGCACAATAATAAATTATATGAGTGAGTCGCCCCGTACGCGTGAAGATATATATTGGGTCAATAACAGGCAACCCCACAGAAAAAAGCAGGCCGAAAGTATGAGAAGATAAATAGCTAGGAGTATCCGGTAAAGGTAAAATAATGCATTTGCAAAGTAGATGAAGACAAACGAATAAAAACGATAATGTTGTTTTATACAGCCTCATTGTTGACAGGAAAAGAACACATGTAATGTTATTTGTTGTCAGACAATCCCCTTACTCTTCTAAAAATGTATTTCTCAGTTAGTACTTGTTATGGTAACTTTGTTGAAAAAGTGTTTTCGATGTACAATCAACCAAATTAGTAAGACAACTTACTAGATGTTTGATAAGCTTAACGAAAGAACTTTCATCTCTGTAGACATAAGTTTGTCTCAGATACAGTCCTTGCGAAATTTATCAACACCTTTGTTTCATAATGCATTATCATACAGGTGCAGATGTATTTCTGTCATTACCATATTTTAACTCAACTGACGCGTCGACACTCCGTAACCTTCAACTTAATACGGATATTTATTATTTAACTTATCCTTGGATGCTTCCAAGAAAATGAAATACATTACAAAAGGGAAATAAAATATCCAACATCTAACTCAGTCATATGTGGCGGTTGTGTATGAGAATCTAAGAACGATCAGGAGGAGAACTGGTAATATAAAGATGAGATAACGAAGAAAGTAAATAAGTAACAGGATGAAGACAGGAGAGAAGGAACGTGGATACGGAACTATTGAATGATATAAAAACTGTACAAATAGAATAAATTAAGAGAGGGCAACACTTTAATATATAAACCTGTGAAAAAGAAAGAAGTATATGAATAATATTCTTTCTAAAATGCCCATCTCTCTTGAAATTCGTATTCTCTGTTATGTAGTCATAACAAGCTGCATTTTCTCATGAGTATAGAATTACTATTTGTATTGTTCTTCTGACTGATACACGCATCGACCTTCCGTAACTTCTAACCTCCCATAGATATATAGTACTTGTCTTGGCGTTCAACGATGACATTGAAGACTAATATCAAAAAGAAAATATACTACAAAGTATTTCTACTATGATTTATTATGACTCGTTGTCGTGCTTCTTTTTTAAACGATTGTTGCAAGTAAACTTTTTTATTAAAAAAAGGGTTTTACACACACATATATGTTTTGTTTATATACAAAACATTTTCTAAACAATATACCGGAGTTTTTGGCAATTTTCGCTTAAATGACACACTTTAAAGTTTTCTGAACAGTTTGTCATGATTCGAAATAATGCCATTTTATTAATGTTATCATAAAAGTTTAACGTAAGTAATTTTATTAAACATTACAAAAATAGCGTAAAAGCAATGAAATAACCCAGCAACAAACATCTGTTTTAAATCTAATGATTAGTTAGTACCTTGTCAATTTCGTTATGAATTGAAAACATACATTACATAATTTAATTTTTAACATCTTGTAAGACGCTCTAATAATGGTATTGCGAACCGAGTTTTAATGGCATATCTTTGTTCATTGATTTTTCTTTCCAAAATTGAAGACATTTTCTTACAAGACATTGATAAAAGCGGAACAAAAATAAAAGTTTTAAAAGACTCACGAAAATTGCAAATACGTAACATTATATATATATATATATATATATATATATATATATATATATATATATATATATATATATATATATATATGTGAAATGAAAAAGGAAAAACCAAAAAAGTATGTTTTTATGTATTCATCAACGTTTCGTCTTTAGTTGTGAGAATTCTTCAGGATGATAATATTAAGAAAATATCATCCTGAAGAAGTCTTACAAATAAAGACGTTGATGAATACATAAAAAAACATCCTTTTTGGTTTTTCCTTTTTCATTTCCCATTACGTCGGATTACCTTCATCCTTCATTTCTCATATATATATATATATATATATATATATATATATATATATATATATATATATATATATATATGAGAAAGGAAGGATGAAGTAAGCAAAGTTCATTCATATTCCAAAAGCCAAGATGTTATTTTTCTTACAAAGGATTTTCAAAACAGATACCTTTTAGTGCAAATTATTTACATATCGTTTAGCTTAAAGTAAACAAACCAATTAGTTCAATATTGGATTTGCCTATCACAAGCTTATTCGAAAGTATATAAACTATTCTTAATTTTAAACATCATACAACGTAATCTGCTATGATAAATAAACGTTCGAACTCACATTCGACCTTCGTAAGTATGCCATCTTGAAACCACAATATAGAGTTAACAACATAAATCACGTAACATATTACATAAATTTTTATTTTGTCGTATTCTTCTATTTTAGCAAGTGATTCTTATTGTTTATCTATAAAATATTTAAATTAATCAAAATATAATTCTCATTGCATAATTGACTTGATTAATATTGTCAGATTCTATTAATTTCATAAAATGTTAAACTAAGTGCAGAGTTAATACAACTTATGTATTCTATTTGAATGGTTTGTTTTTCATTATTTCCTAACATTTATGTTGGTTAAAATATCAAAATGGTTCCTATTTAAAATTAGGTACCTTTTGTAACCTTTATGTAAAAATTCCTTATATAAGTGTGCGCTCTTCACAATTGAGTACAATTTTGAAATATCAAGAATCTTAAACTAATATATGTACGCTAAAGTTTTCATGGTATTTATGAGATTCATAACGAAACAAATCTATTATAGATTGTATCCCTGTCGGATGCCGTTACTTACTAATAGGTAACGTTTAAACATTTGCTGAATATGTTTCAATAACGCAGACTTAAAATATTACTTTTAAAAACAGCATAAACGATTACATTTTGACTTTCTAAGTTATTCTTAAAGTCTAAGTTTCCTTTTAAAATTATTCTATGATCCATATTACGTGTAACTAAGTTTTTTGATTTTCTGTATTCCCAATTATCGCCTTACATTAATTCGTCTTTAATTCATCTTCATGCTGTTGTCTTATTTTCAATTTTATGCTAGATGCTCTAAGTAAAAAACATACGCATGCCCATCAATGTGATGCCAACAATTGCTACAAGTGTTACTATTGTAGAAATGATTTCTGCTATTTTCGTTAGAATATCTAGGTGATGCATAGGTCGGAAAAATAGTTTGGATTAAATACCCCCCCCCCCTATTTATACTACTGGACTTCAACCACTTTATAACACTCTATTATTTTTTTTAACAGATACTATTAAATTGATTAGTGATTAATCCCGCTATACGTTTAAGGCTTTAACTCCAAAATCTGATAAAGAGTACTACTTTCCTTACTGTTCAAGATGTGAGACCTAGAAATATAGTTGAGGGAGGGGTTATATATTTTTCTTAGTTTTAAATTCACAAAATTAGCTTAATTCCATTGATGTTTACAGTCGTGATTATAAGATACATCGAGTAATCAGTAAGAAAGTTGGTTCTCCCATCTTACCCTACCCTACTAATCTTAATACGGGAAGTGCATGTAAATATCTATATTAGAGTGGATGAAATGTATAGCCTTATACCTCTCTATCTTAATTAAACATTTAAGTAGCGTTCATATTTGACGCAATCTGTTACTTGGATCCTAAAAACACCCCTTAATCACTGTAATTGCTAACTATACACTATTTTACTTTCACTAGAGACACACCTTGAATGTCCCCCTCCTATCTAACTAATAATCTACCCTTCTGTCGATTGCTTATACATAGGATTAATTTAACCTATACCGTTAACCCAATTTGTACTGTATATGAAGTCATCAATATTTAGTATCTCATAAATCCCGACATTCTCGTTTCTAATATTTTAGTTTATTTTACCAACCTTATCTTATGTTCGCTATACTATTACCAATTCTCTAATTTACTTAGATAGGACATTTATTTCTCGTGTGTATATACAGGTCTGTTACGGATGGAAAGTATTTGCAAACAATTCTGAACAACCTTCTGTCTCTTTCTTTAATAATTTATCATTATACATAACTACATAGTAATTTTACAGAGGGCAAAGGTTGCGTCTTTTCTGTTAGGTGTGTACTTCTTTTTAATTAATATAGCACTTTTAAGGTTGAACTCAGTGTGTTATGACTACGTAGTTACCTAACATATTAAGCTTAAGTTGCAGGTGTATTCACTGATGTAGAACAAGGTTTTATAAACGAGTGTACATAGTTTCTTAATCTGTGCTTTAAAATACAACATGTCGACCCAATATATGTTCTAATTCCATTTATTTCCATGACGTTGCAGTTATATAATACATCTGAGAT
Organism: Sepiola atlantica; assembly: GCA_963556195.1. Classification (NCBI taxonomy): domain Eukaryota; kingdom Metazoa; phylum Mollusca; class Cephalopoda; order Sepiida; family Sepiolidae; genus Sepiola; species Sepiola atlantica. Next base: position 199,241,644 of record OY744515.1, read on the forward strand.
TAAGCATCTTCCTTCTAAAAGACACTGATTTTCATTTTTACAGTTACAGCAGTGGTTATTATCTTGGACCTCAACTGCAATTCTATCTGTATTCCTAATTATGTAATTCATTTTGGAATTATTTGAACCTACAATAGTTGAAATAAGGTAAACCGATGTTTAAAAAAGATAGTTTTACAGACAACCCATGTTTGGATAACTTTGTGAGGATCCTTTCCATTAGCTGAATCAGGGTATTTGTTTCAGTGGGTAATTGACCGACGAATCTGTTGTAATCGTGGTGTCCCAAGTACTTTCGAGCCCATCCGGGTTAACCTTAAGAGGGATCAGATGGATACCATAGTGTTTATATCTATAAGTAGGTTTCTCGGGAACTATATTATAAATAATAAACTAAAGTTAGAAATATCATTTATTTAGAATAATATCGTTATTATTAAAGTTGATTCTAGTAATGCCTCTTCTTTAGTTTTGATTTATAAATATTCCAATGTATTGTGTTAAGGTATTATCTATAACACAAAATCAACTATATATATATATATATATATATATATATATATATATATATATATATGTATATATATATGTGTGTGTGTGTGTGTGTGTGCAAAAGCAGCATACTTTTTTTGAGTAAACGTTGTTAAACATAACATAATTATTTGATAAATAGCATTTTTCCAATGTTCTATTAATCATCTGTGTTGCCAAGCCAGCGCACTAATATACACCCACCTAGGTATTGACAAAATGGCTGAGTAGACCCGTTACGTTTCCTGATAGGATCGGGTCAGCCAATTAGGAAACACTAACCCATTCTCATAGAGAATATAAATCCTCGAGCTAGACAGGACCATATTTCAGCTCGACTGCAGTAAAGCCACTGTCGGACTGATCTGTATCATAATTCTATGATCACCCCCCACACATATATATATATATATATATATATATATATATATATACATACATACACACAAACACATGTATATATATATATATATATATATATATATATATATATATATATATGTATACTTGTCGTTATATTTAATAACTCTTCAACGTAATAATTCGTTTAGTGATCATCATTTGATTCATATCATTGTACATGATATGCTATATAGACAATAATCCGAGAGTGCGGGGTTTAAAATCGTTCATATTTTAAATCTGTTCAAATTCTATTCGTATGAAACTTTGTTGAAATAAAACTATTTTTTTACTTGCCAATGAGATGTGTTTAACCCAACACTCACTGATTAATGTAGACATAATTGTAAAACTGCTTAAGAAATTTAAATAAAAACGGTTAAACATCTAATAAATTTGAATCGAATTAAATATGCAGTTTTTGTATTTTTATTCGTAAATTCTGGATTTCAGAGTAATGAGAAATCGCACAAATTTAATTTCAGCTTTCCGCTAACTCGACGTTTTCTATTGGTTGAAATCATCTGATTTGGGAAACGATGAAAAGAAGAAGAAAACGCAACGTTGCATCAAAGGCTGTAGTTAATTCGATCCATCAAGTAAGCATTTATAATTAAATCAATTTATCATTCGTGCATTCGTTCAATCTTACGTAGGTTCAATTACTGTTACTCTTTGACATACTGACGATTTATCTTCCCTTGGAATCCAAAAAAAAGCTAAGATCTCTCCATTGAACATTTCCTGAGGTAACAATTGTCAGGCATAGGGGCATTTGAAAAGAGCTATTATAATGCTATACATATTTACAATTAGTTTTAAACAGAGTGTAATCTAAAGTTACTGTAACCCCTCATTTTTCTTCTTAATTTGTGTACTAGGATAACTATTTTCTAAACTATAACGGATGACCATCTGAAAATTAATGTATCGCGTTCTAATCTAACTCTGGATATTTAATTCAAATTTAGGCTAAATATCTGGAATCTTATCGTTATTTTAAAAGGACTGAGTATCATTTTTATGTGCATAAGTGTTATGAATTAAAGTATTTCCTAAACTATAAAAGTGTATAAGTTGCATAAATGTAAATATATTCTCTATAGAATGATTAATTGCAGTGGTGTGCAGTACAGCAACCAGTCATGAACATACCATAGTTAGAAGCAAGGGGAACCACTGGGTTTTGAATTATTTCTGTCTAAATATAAGTAACTTTGTTATGAAATGGTTCTAACAATCGATCTATCGTTCGCTATTCTATCATTGAATATGTGCTCAGAGTGTTGGTCCAAAATACCCAAAAAGTAAGGTTATGTAAAAAGAACGACTGAATTTATAATGTATGATGTTATGTTTCTCCTACTAAGAAGTCACCGCTTATACATATCTAAATGCCATAATCTAATTAGAATTAATGCGTTTGTCAGGTGGACGGTGGGATAACATTGTGAGGATTAGTACCTATGACCGAAACTGATCAGAATGTAATTATTTAAGTAGACGGCTTATCGAGAATGTTTTACATTAACATAAAACGACCCTGTTATAATACGTTAAGAAGCATCCACTTTGCTCATGAAAGTTCCGATTTGTTTTAGGTATACAGAGGGAGAAATATAAATTATTGCCAGTGATTGTAGCTATAATGTCTATGTATATACATATATTCGTACATACAAAGGTTACATGTCTCGAAATCGGTGTACTCATTGCTACGCTAACCATTATATATGCTTAACTTTTGTTGAAATTACCGAAACATGTTTAAGTTATAAATAAAAAGCAGGTTGTCATTAGTTTTACATTGACCTATCCTACTATCCAAGTATTGGCCCAATCTGTGTTTTAACTCAATTTTATTCGCCCTGATATGTTTTTTTGTTAATTCTCGCTCTATAAACTCAGAAAATACTGAATAAATGTACAGCAAACTGTAAATGTTAAGTCAGAAGATCTATGAAAAAGCATCCTTTCTCTCTCAAGAGACAATGGATACACTCTGTATAGACGGTTAGCATAATTAAGCAAGCATTGCGCAATTTAAAACATCACATATCTTGAGCCCCCATCTCTTGAATCTAGCGGCATTGAAATGTCCATGTCCACTGGACGCAATACTTAGATGACGATTGAAAGACTGGCGCTATTTTCTTCTGTTATACTTGTTGCACAACAAGGGATTGATAGTACATCTGCCCTTCTATGTTATCCACACACGAAGGAACTGTGTGTATTTCTTTATACTTTTACAAAGGATAGTAGTGTAATTTGTAAGTATCACCGACTAGTTGTATACAGAAGTTTGGTTATACACTGGGCAAACTGCTTGATTGTATTCTCCAAGAACCAAAGTAGAAGTCTTAGTATTGAACATATTATGATATAGGAGATCGTTTTAAAATACTCTTTCCCTACGTTGGATGCCCATGTCTAGCCTGATATTTGTTGAGAAATATACACTCTTTTCTCTTTTAATTTTATTCGATCCTTGTCTCCAATTTTTTAAATGTTGATACAACCATAATAGTTTAAATTGTTCGTGTTTAATACATTAAATAAGTTTATTACGAAACACTATCTTTAAAAGACAACGTTGAAATATTGATTTCCGAAAAATGAATTAGCAAGATAGAATTATAGAACATGAATCGTTCTAATATTTATTTTAATGTTACTATTGGTGTTTGCATTATTATTGTTCACATTATTTTGTATTAATTGTTCAGATACTCAGATGTTTAAAATTAATTTTTACAAATGTTCATGATGAATCCACTTTCTAATCTTTTCACATATACCCAAGAAAGTACTCTATTTCATCTAGCCCAATCAGATTGCATTGTAAGAGTTTTACTTACACAGAACCAAAGCAGAAAGACCCAGCATTGTTCATGAAACTTATGTCACATAGTTTCATTCAATATTCCCACTGACTATCACATTTCAGATAATTACATAGCAGATAGAACTTATTGGATGCTTTGATACATTTAAGACAACTTGTTAGGATGCTAATCAAAATAGTATTTGCCTTTGTTAAAAAATATATCGTGTGGATCGATTTACAGAATGTGCGTAAATGTTAGATCGATTTTAATGTCTACTCTCAACGATTTAGTGTTTACCCGTATCTAGAACACCTCTTCTGTGCATGTTTCGAAATAGGTTTACTTAAAGCACAGTAGATCCTGAAGCATTCGATAAGTTGTAACCAGCTTTCATACTATTGATAACCAGTATACTTTAATATTAGAAATAGATTTTATTACATAAAGTTGTTTCGTCTTTTTTTATTTAATTTTAATTTACTTCACATAAAACAATATACACTTTCACTGGGACGTAAGGGCTACTGAAAATTAGAGGTTACATTTAGGGGATATCCTAAGGAGTGAGATTTGCAGCGAGATGCTTGTTCACATTACATTTAATTTTTTGCTTATTTATACTGTCAGGAAAGCTGGGAGTAGGGGGCTTTCCAAATGCAAGCGGCCAGAGTAGAAAGTATTCTGGCAGCCGGGAACATCTACAAAGAAGGGGTGGGACGTTGCTGCTTGTTAGGTTAATCGGATACATCTATGTTGGGGGGGGGCAATTGCAACAAGTTCGTTGAGGCACATCATGAATGCAACATTGCAGTGATGGGACAGAAGCTGCAGCTTGGTAAACAGTAAGGGACCTATTAAGTAATAAACTTTTTATCCTGTCCAACATGGTGAGACTAGTAAGCGGTGAACCAGGCCTGATATGACTAAAACACTTCATGCATGGGCATATTGTGCTTTTGTAGATGCATAATATACTGGGGTAGGAGAATTTCTTAAGGACAGTAGAGGTAGCCCGCATTTGTTGCAGTACTTTCCATATATTTATTCCAATTGTATTTGTCTTAGGGCATATCAACTCTTTTTGTCATTCCAATTTTTATAACAATAGTTACTGTAAAAAGCACGTTGTGTACGATTAATTAATTACACGTTCCTATTTCAATCATGGCTTTTTATCCTGCCTGTCCATACCTTTCCATAAGTATTGGACGTCATAATTACGTATATGTAAGACCAACGAAGTTAAGCAACGCTGATCATTGTCAATACCAGCCGGTGTATGTGGAAGGATGGCTACACATCACTGTTTAACATTTACTGCAAACAAAACTAACGGTTTAAACTACGCTGAACAGGATATATATGCGAATGTTCGTTGCTTTTGAATTTGATATTTGATGAAATATCCACTTTCGGGTGGCATCGGCTCAACCCGCCAATAATTAATGCTTCACCAGGTACCAGCTACCAGGCACCAGGCAGGTAAATAGTAGTGTATGCATTACAAAAATATCATTTGAACTACAGACTGCCTCTCTCCCAAATGCCACCATTCTAAATGTCTTTGAAATGTTTAACAAGTGAAACATTATTTTATATTATTTGTTTATAAACAAACATCACTGCAATGCAAATTAAAGTAGAGTCGTTTCCAAAATGTATTGAATACTTCAAAACAAGCAAAATAAACGATGATTGTGCAGGCTGGCTTAAATAGAGAATATTACACGCAGTCAATATCCAGATATAGACAAGTAGGTCAAACAAATTCAGTATCCATGGAACAAGTTTTAATTTGAACGCAAATAGGAGTGTTTGATTAATTTAACATTGAAATGCATCGTCTGCAGTTGTGCTTGAAACGCAGAAACGAATACTAGAGTATATAATTGAAGAGCGATCAGAGAAGGTTACTCAAACATTCATGACTGAACCTTAGTGGACAAGTCAAGCATAGGCTGAATTTGATTTGCGCAAAATATGGGTTGAATGTATAATGGATTATGAATGTTATTAACGATTAATTGCCCTTTGGTTTACTTACTATATTGGTAAGCTACATTTTCTAGGTGTCACGCTGTACGTAAATCTAGTTGACATAGTCAACTGATGTATCCATTATGCCAATGGTGAACCTCCAGCATTTCCCAACACCGAACAGGTAAAATATTGTAAAAGAAAAACAAAATAAAATTATTATATCCTGGTGATTCTTTTATCAAAAGTATTAATCAAACCTACAGCTAATATTTTTTAACCAGTGTTTACCAAATGTAATCGCGTATCATCTGTACACAAAATAAAGATGAGATCTTTCAAAACAAATATGAGATAAGGGATCAATAAATCTTTGAATATAAAGGCCGACATGATCGTACATAACACATATTGATGTTTGCTAATACGCTTTCAAATAAAATAGACTTACGTATATTTGATATATATACACGGACGCATATGACAACACGAGGACGAGGGGGACATCGCTTTATATCGGTAGTTAGGTGCATGCGCAGTAAAACGGGACAAATAACGTTTGAAAAAGCAAAGTTATTTATGATCAATCGATAAATCGTACTTTAATGATATTTTTAGCATAAATAAATATTAGCTAAACTCAAGCGCTCTAGAAGATTACATGACGGCGATGAACGAGTTATGCAAGTTCAGCTCATATATTTCCCGGATGAGATGCATGTAAAATGCATTTACGTATATGTACCAGAGCTTTATGATTTATGTTGAAAAGTGATCAAAAGAATCTTCTTAGGAATAGTATCAGAACGTTTGCCGATGAAAGAATAATGCAATTTTTTTGTATTTGGGAAACATCTATTAGTTTTTTTTTATATTGGCAGACTGTAAATCCAAGATGAATACACCTACATATTCATAAAAAAAATCACGCAGTGTCTCAGTTAAAACCATAGTTTTACTAGTTGAGTTTGAACTTGAAAATAGTTTTTTAACAAAAAAATTACGGTATTTACTTGAATAGTAAATAGTTTGACATTGTAACCAAGAGAGAATAAACTTCACGATAATTATTTAAATAAGTCGCCAAAACCTTTTCAAAATGATAGTTGTATCCAATCAAGTTAACAGTCACTGTCTCTTAACTGGACATTTTTGAGGGTGGTTAATTATTAAGTAACACCACCATTGTCCTAATTGTGGATCTAAAGATTAAAAAAGATGGGCACATAGTGTCTATCGCTGGAATTATCATGGGCATGTGTTATGTAGTATATTTTCTGAGGTGACACGTATTTAATGTAACAACGTGTTGCCGAATAGTACTTCATCAGGTAGTAGACATTTTACCGACAACACCGTTTTAAATACTGATCTTGCGAACAATGTCATCACTATTAGAGCTACGTTATCTGGTATGTTTCTTTTCAATTATCTAGTTTTCTAATATTAGACCTTCTAGTGCAAAAACGCTTTCTGTCGACGTTTATTTAGTTTCGTCTTTAATAGATAGCAATGGAATCCGGTCACACGTGGTCGGGACGAAAAAAAAATCGTTCCACATGCAATTGTTCTTTCGAACATCACATCTGCGCGCCAGGCAGAAATAGGCTCATTTATTGCGGCGATAATGGTAATCTAAGACTATTAACACCATTCGGTTTGAGTACTGTCTCAATCTTATTTTATTTGATTGTAGATATTCCACGAAATTTATATTTATGGAACACTGATGTTAATAAGATATTGATTTGCATATAAATATTTGTTTGTGTTTAATCGGAGAATTTCGTAAACTTAATTATATGACGTGCCATAGTACACCGTGGCAAACAAGGATACACACTTGACCTAATTGCATTAATACGAGCATTTAACAGTTACATCACAATTTAAATCGCCGTCTGTGCCGTAATACAATACATAAAACTATTGCAAAATCTATATATTCAACTATGTTATTATCGCTGAATTCAATGAAATTTACAGTATTAAACTCTACGCATGACTGATATAATATTTGTAACCATATACTATTAGAAAGTTATAATGTTTTGTTTTAGTTTTAGGCATTTCGTCCGCAAATTAAAACATATCGATGTTTCAGAAAAAAATAACAGTGGTTTTACAATCTCAATACCTAAATTAAATCTAATGTAAGTCTAAAAGAAATCTTAAAATGGATGTGGGTTTTATAATTTTCAAGACATTAACATAACACAATGACATAATAAAAGTTATAAAGTTGTGTGTATTAAGAGAAACCCTACTTATATAAATAAGAGTATATAAGCTTATTCACACAGTATTTATCATAACAATTACAGTTCAATAGAACATTACACAAATAAATATGCATATTACTTACAAGATAGCATTTAACAATAATATAAAACGACAAATTAAATATCATTAAATACGTAAAATTTTGAAACTGATTTGTCTTTAACAAATTGTCTGACACGTAGTTAATTGTTAATATTAATAATATTTTATTAGTAATCCTAAGGTAAAGTTCATTACGTGTCTACGGTTAGTTGTTTTAACTTTTATGATTTAGTAATGTTTTTGAATCTTAAACATTTAAAAGTTGTTGCTTTCGCTTACATGGATAAGCCAATATTTTCTATTGGTCGAAAGGCGACCGCAAAAGTTCGATAATAATTTTCTTGGTTGTTGTCTTGGTTATTGAATGTGGTGTTATTATTATTATTATGTTTTTGTTACTTCTAGATGTGTTTTACCTAAATAGTTATTTGTTATTCAGTTTTACATGTGTAATTGGTGGATTGTGCTTTTAATGAAGCAGTTACTATGTTAAACCCAATGCACACAAGATGTACAGTTACACTTAGTAAATTTCTGATTTTCATTTTTATAAACACCTAATAAATAACTGAGAAAATGTACACTATTTTCTAACAAATGGTGCATATAATCTTTCCAATTTCGTACAAATATATATATATATATATATATATATATATATATATATATATATATATTAGTTAAATATCTATTTTATCCACTTATTGAATGCTGAAACCATATTTAATTTTAGTAGAGTTTTGCAGTGTGGCGTTTAATGCCACCTTTCCATGAATAAACATCTGATAACCGATGTGTATAGGTAAACTTGACGTTTCCGTTTTGATAATAGACTCAATTGTTACCGGGAAACTGAGGGTAACATATTGCGCAGAACTCTGAACCCGGATACCATATAACATCAAGGAAAGGTTTTGATCTAGAGAAAATGTAAAATATCACTCTCGGTTTTACCGCTTTTTATCCCTCCACGTAAATGCAATTTGTATTCATCAGTAAGCTAAAAATATTTGGATATGTTTGATTTGTTTTTGCCATTATATTCTTATTTGTGTGTTACGATACCGCGTAGAGCGAACGTTGCCGACTAGCAGTTTCCTGATAGTAAACTTGAACTCTCTGCCCGTTTTGCCAAAAATGTATTTTCAGAAAGTACTGTTGTACGGAAGTGTTAGAAAAAATAAACAAGTCTCGAGGTGAAGTCTATCGATATCTTAGAAGCGAAAGATTTGCTAGTGGTTTCTAATCTAAAATGACCGCAACTGTTATGACCACGAATTACTATCTAGAATATATTAAATGAAAGTCTAAAAAGTGAATATATTTGTATTACTCGTCTTTCTTATGCTTTCTTTTAGTGGATTTTTTCACTTTTTACTATTTTGTTATGTTATGTTATGATGACCGGTTATTTTCTGTAAAGCGATTAACCAAATTTAGAAAAGTATTATTGCATTATTAAAACAGTATTGTAATTTTTGATATATTGACACAAAAATTAGTTTTTAATGTTGCACTATGAAAACGTATACAAAACAACAACAAAACACAATTTACTTGAAATAAACAAGGTATTAATTAAATAAAAGACCTAAATAAGACTAAACAACATAACGTGTGCATAGCATACCACAACTATGATAACATTACACTGCGGGAATATGACCTATCTCCCCTATATTATTATACATAAGCAGAGTGAATCAACGTTTATATTTTATTATTTGTATGATTTACGCCTAAGCTAATAAACATATCATTATGAATCTTAAAACCAAAATGATAGGCGTAATCTGTGGTAGTGTGGGCTATATTTGGTTTGATTTAATTTAATGCAAAGCGAGGAAAAAAAGAACAGGAACTCTTCGTAGAAATTCAGATACTTGTTCATATAGTTTATTTTTTTAAATGCAAACAATAAGACATCAATTTATCATTGGTGGACTATTTTGAGAGTAAATGAAAGCTTAGCGATTCATCTACTTATGTTCGCTATTAGTTTCTAAAAACTACAGGGTGGCAGAATTGCATGTCGATTTATGTGAGTTATGGAAGGGGCTGATGAAGTCATTAGCCTGAATCGACGTTACACATTTCTACTCTGAACCAATAGACATATACTAAACCATGCAGTTAACTTCACAAAAGGCTATATTTATTGAGTTATAAATTTAAACTATCTTCCACGCAAGAATCTCTCAACTCTTCTTTGTGAATAAAACATGGGTAAAATATTTAACCCAGAGCAGTCCTTTCTTGTACTGATAGAGCTCTATAATAGTTGAAATGTTTATGACTTGATCGGACTATTCTATTCTAGATTCACTCAATAATAAATAACCTAATTCATAATGTGGGTTCTACGGAGACGATAGTCTATGTCGGTCCCGCAACTGCAGTGGACGGAAAACAGCTGGCAGCATTCTTTACCGAAAGAGGTTTTAATATTGCCATAGTTACTAATCTCTCCCATGTAGATTTCTTAGATGCCAATCTATCTTAGAATTACCCTATAAAACAACCCTAATGTATGTACTCACTTTACACAACTATCCGCATTTATCTATTATCACAAATGCAACTACAACGCATCTATACATATCCACAACCAAATTCTAATAATAAGCTACACTCAAAGACATACGTTAACCACAACAAAATCTATGAATCATAATTATAAATATAAAAAATAAATATATAAAAATTAAAAATAAATGAAACAAAATATTATAAATAACAGTATACGGTTACAAAGAAAACTTGGAAACACAAAGATATTTTAAGTATACATAGACCAACCTAACTAAGCCTAAACACACTCCACTCGTAAAACCCTAAATTACACAATCAAAATGTAACATATAAAAAACGGAAAGCTGACATAAATAATCACCACAGACTATTGATCTTTATTATTCATATACACTCAATACCCTCACTCAAGAATAAGAACACCTCACAATCGCAGCAACAATTTGGAAACAGCTATTTTAGTACATCATATTTTTATTATACATTATATCAGATATCTAATTTTCTGATTCAGCCATCTAAATAAACATAAAGGCAACTGCTTAAAATATTTACCAAATTGTATCTGTTTGATTCGGGAGAATATTTTGGAAGTGATCAAATGTAAGAAATCACTAGTGTTTAGTAAGAAGGGCTCCAGCTGATCGGCAGATATTAAAAATAGTTAGAGAAAGGAAAGCAACATGTATAAACATCTTTCCTAAGCTGACACGCATCAGCAAATAATACACACTAAAAATATTATTTTTAAATAAAATTAATAAAAAGAAAATCCCTTTATGGGGGAATATAAAAAAGTTATCGACACACGACTTCAACCGGTAATTTCCGTTTTTTTCCAGCTTCCTTATGAATCTTCGCCTACTAGACTGTGCTGAATAGTCTATTTCTTTCTACCAGTCAGTTTCTGTTAAGAATCCTTCATGACCAAGACGATCATCCCAAGTATATTTTACAATGAAAGGTATGTATTTAAAATAAAATAATTTATGTTAGCTATGGTAATACTTAAAATGGAGTACATTTTTAGTATTAAACTAACTTATATGATGGATATATATATATATATATATATATATATTTGTGTTATAGTGGAATAATTCCAGGAGGAAATCCGGGTATGAGAGCTCAATGTAGTAAACAGAGCAATAATAAAATATAATAACACGAAATCACATAATTGTCGATGCAATAATTTATTTCAACCGTTCGGTTTTTTCAAGCATCACTCAGACAATTACATTTTTGAGACTGATAGAAAATTGAATTTCCCTACCACAGTTCCAATACAATCATAGATGGTTGTAGTAGCAACCATTTTGATACATCTTTTATAGAGAGGGGGAAAATTTAAAACTTATATTTAACTATGGCGGGCGAAGGGGAGGGATCTTTAAGTTAATCAACTAAAAACTGCCATGTCAAAATTATGACACATACGACTTGGCGATATCAACCATATAGGCAATTTTACTCACGCGCATACACAAAACTAAATACGCACACATCATATGCGCACTCACATACATAATCTCACTCGCACATTATCATAACTAAGCATAATCACATACGCAACTTTTATTCATCTCTAGCCAGAATGCGTCCGGCGAAACTCGTGTTCTCAAATTCGGTTAGAGAAAAGAAAGAAAGAAACAATTAACAGGCACAGAGAAGATATAGACAGACCGCGTGTCATAAATTCACAGTCCGTCTGGGTTCCAAGGAAGAGAATCTAATTGAAATAAGATTACACGCACATACATATATGTATACATACAAATCCATACGCACATACACACACATATATACACATACACACCCACACATATACATATCTATACACATATACATATACACACATATATACATATATATATATATATATATACATATACATACATGAATACACCTATATATATCTCTGAATCTATTTGAAATATTGACCAAATGCATACGCATGTAGTTGTTCACACATGTAAACATACATACACATACATACACACACACATATATACATATACGCACATATACACACATATACATACGCACACATACATATATATCCACACACCTACACACAATATTTACATAACACTCTATATTCTTACTGATGTAATATGAGTTCTAAAAATTAGTCTTACCTTATTTATATTTTAGATTAATTTGATAATCTATTATTATAAATATCATGCGGGGGGGGGGGGTTATCGTACCTAATGTTATTCAATTTGGTATCTTCACCGTTGTAATTCTAGAGGCCCATCGGATTACTAATTCAAGTCTAATAATGTCTATTGGTAATATTTGACATTTATACTTATATTAATTCAAAAACTAGTGTATTACCTGCAGAAAAAATTTTCATACCACTATCTTATTTTAAGTAAATAATAAATATCCGCGTACACACAAATACTATATATCACCAAGTCAGTAAATCTGTGTCTATCACAGATATTATTATAAATATTATGGGGGGGGGGGTTTACCGTAAGTAATGTTATTCAATTTGGTATCTTCACCGTTATAAGTCTAGAGGTCCATCGGATTACTAATTCAAGTCTAATAATGTCTAGTGGTAATATTTGGCATTTATACTTATATTAATTCAATAACCGCATAATTTTTTTTAAAAACACTATCTTATTTTAAGTAAATAATCTGAATAAATAAATATTTCAAAATACCATTATATACGCATACACACAAATACTATATATCACCAAGTCGGCAATTCTGTGTCTATAGCAGATATTATTATAACTATTATGTTGGTGGGGGGGGGTTACCTTAAATAATGTTATTTAATTAGTGACGGCCCCCTGGTATCCAAAATACATAAAAAATTAATAAGAGCATTCAAATACCTTGGATTTAAAATAGATATAACCCCAAATTGTAAAGAAGTAAACTATCTAGATATTACCTTAGACTTAGGAAAGGGGACATACAAACCCTTCAATAAAGATAATCACACACCATCTTATATCAACACTAGATCTAACCACCCGAACTGCATAATTAAACAAATACCTAAAACAATTAATACTAGAATAAATAAGCTTTCGGCTAACAGAGACATTTTTGAAGCAAATAAGCATTTATACAATGGAGCGCTAGAGAAAAGCGGATATAATGAAAAACTCAAATATACCAAGAAAGAAAATAAAAATAAATCCAGGAATAGAGGCCGAAAAATAATATGGTTCAATCCTCCCTACTGCCAACTATCTAACATCAACATCGGGAGAGTATTCTTGAACCTGGTAGATAAACATTTTAGCATAAATAATCCACTTAGGAAGATATTTAATAGAAAAACCATTAAAATCAGCTACTCTTGCACCAAGAACATGGACAGAATTATCAGCACCCATAATCGTAAATTACTTAACAATCCTAGTAAGAATAAGGTCACAGTAAATAAATGTAATTGTCAAGTGAAAAATAACTGCCCACTGGACGGTAACTGTAAAGTTGAGTGTGTGGTTTATAAGGCCACTATTCATCCGGAAGATAACAACAGGGATAAAAAGGTTTACATCGGCATCTCCGCGGGAAACTGGAAACAACGTTTTTATGACCACAAACACTCTTTCAATAACCCAGAACTCAAGAGCAAAACGGAGTTAGCTAAACAATGGTGGCATCTGAAAAATGAGAACAGGTCCCCGGTGGTTTCGTGGTCAATCTTATGTTTTTCGAATATTCCAGATGGATTTAGACAAAGATGCAACTTATGTCTAGAAGAAAAAATAAGAATCCTAAAATATGATCGAAATAACCTCTTGAATAAACGAGATGAACTTATGGCTAAGTGCAGACATAAATATAAATTTAAAATAATCAACGACTAGTAATCCGATGGACCTCTAGACTTATAACGGTGAAGATACCAAATTAAATAACATTATTTAAGGTAACCCCCCCCCACCACCAACATAATAGTTATAATAATATCTGCTATAGACACAGAATTGCCGACTTGGTGATATATAGTATTTGTGTGTATGCGTATATAATGGTATTTTGAAATATTTATTTATTCAGATTATTTACTTAAAATAAGATAGTGTTTTTAAAAAAAATTATGCGGTTATTGAATTAATATAAGTATAAATGCCAAATATTACCACTAGACATTATTAGACTTGAATTAGTAATCCGATGGACCTCTAGACTTATAACGGTGAAGATACCAAATTGAATAACATTACTTACGGTAAACCCCCCCCCCCATAATATTTATAATAATATCTGTGATAGACACAGATTTACTGACTTGGTGATATATAGTATTTGTGTGTACGCGGATATTTATTATTTACTTAAAATAAGATAGTGGTATGAAAATTTTTTCTGCAGGTAATACACTAGTTTTTGAATTAATATAAGTATAAATGTCAAATATTACCAATAGACATTATTAGACTTGAATTAGTAATCCGATGGGCCTCTAGAATTACAACGGTGAAGATACCAAATTGAATAACATTAGGTACGATAACCCCCCCCCCCGCATGATATTTATAATAATAGATTATCAAATTAATCTAAAATATAAATAAGGTAAGACTAATTTTTAGAACTCATATTACATCAGTAAGAATATAGAGTGTTATGTAAATATTGTGTGTAGGTGTGTGGATATATATGTATGTGTGCGTATGTATATGTGTGTATATGTGCGTATATGTATATATGTGTGTGTGTATGTATGTGTATGTATGTTTACATGTGTGAACAACTACATGCGTATGCATTTGGTCAATATTTCAAATAGATTCAGAGATATATATAGGTGTATTCATGTATGTATATGTATATATATATATATATATATGTATATATGTGTGTATATGTATATGTGTATAGATATGTATATGTGTGGGTGTGTATGTGTATATATGTGTGTGTATGTGCGTATGGATTTGTATGTATACATATATGTATGTGCGTGTAATCTTATTTCAATTAGATTCTCTTCCTTGGAACCCAGACGGACTGTGAATTTATGACACGCGGTCTGTCTATATCTTCTCTGTGCCTGTTAATTGTTTCTTTCTTTCTTTTCTCTAACCGAATTTGAGAACACGAGTTTCGCCGGACGCATTCTGGCTAGAGATGAATAAAAGTTGCGTATGTGATTATGCTTAGTTATGATAATGTGCGAGTGAGATTATGTATGTGAGTGCGCATATGATGTGTGCGTATTTAGTTTTGTGTATGCGCGTGAGTAAAATTGCCTATATGGTTGATATCGCCAAGTCGTATGTGTCATAATTTTGACATGGCAGTTTTTAGTTGATTAACTTAAAGATCCCTCCCCTTCGCCCGCCATAGTTAAATATAAGTTTTAAATTTTCCCCCTCTCTATAAAAGATGTATCAAAATGGTTGCTACTACCACCATCTATGATTGTATTGGAACTGTGGTAGGGAAATTCAATTTTCTATCAGTCTCAAAAATGTAATTGTCTGAGTGATGCTTGAAAAAACCGAACGGTTGAAATAAATTATTGCATCGACAATTATGTGATTTCGTGTTATTATATTTTATATATATATATATATATATATATATATATATATATATATATATATATATATATATATATACACACATATATATATATATATATATATATATATATATATATATATATATATATATAAGGACAGGTAAAAAGTAAACTTATCTTCTCTCAAATAAGAAAGGCTAGTTCTATATTATTGCTATTCCGGCACTGTGTTAATTCTTAACGAAAATGGAATGCATTATATTTTCTTCTCTATCCAAAAGAGAAAGGACCTGCAGCAACGACAACATTAAAACCATATTTTTGTTCCGTTGACTAAAGTTCTGAACGTAAATTCTACGGTTAGGTGAAAATCGTACTATGGAAAAGATATTTAATCGAAGATATGTAAGGATTTATACTCTCTTTCATGTTTTACACAAAATATTGCGTTTAGCAGCGTTATACAATAGTAAAACCTTCTAAAAAGTCGAACTCTACGAATAGACATTTTAAACATGGAAGACTGTAAAACAACTATGTGAGAACTCGTAAAATTCAAAACGCAACAACATATAGATATATAGATACTATATATATATATATATATATCGATAGTCCTGAAAGTTTCTCAACCATTAAAACATCATAAAAACAACAAAAAGTTTTAGTCCCAAGTCGTTCAGTTGAAAATCACTCATGTAAGTCAATTTTTTATCAGTTATTATATTAGTTTGCTTCTAACATTATTTAAGGGACCATCAGTTGTTTAGCATGAAAAACTTTTTCGGGAATTTAAAAATAAGACAGTATTTAATTTCATGGCTTCCCAGCAGAGTTTATCAGACTCCACTTCCATTAAAAGACAAAAACATAAACGTTCCGTATACTAAATCTAAGTTTTGTTCCATGTAAATGTTTTGCTAACTTATATAAGTCATTAAAAAAATATAAATAAATAAATAAAATAAAAAGGCCGTTTTACTGGTGTTGTTCGTCTGTGTAATAAAATGGATCCGTTATTTACGAAAATGTTGCTGTATTTTAAAGTGTTTGGACGAATCCATTACACTTCTTTGTAGGTGATTAATGTATTCTTATTTTTAGTTGTATATTAAAAATATAAAAATATCAACAAATATTAAAATATTAAACCAAAAAAATAAATATATATATATATATATATAAATATATATACTTTTAGTCCCTTCTCCTCCCCCTCATCCTCCTCCTCCTTTGTTATCCAACTTCCCGTTGTCATCAACGTCAAATAAATACTAATCTTTCTTGTCTGCTCACAGCGTTTCTAATCGGCGTTCAGAAGCCAACTGCCGATTTTCTCTCTTTCTTTTTCTTCTTCTTCCTTGCCCCTCACAGTGTTTCCGATCGGCGTTCATAAGCTAACTTCCGATTTTTTTCTCTCTTTCTTCTTTTTTCTTCTTCTTCTTCTGCGCCCACTCACAGCGTTTCCTATCGGCGTTCATAAGCTAACTGCCGATTTTTTTCTCTTTCTTCTTCTTCTTCTTCTTCTTCTTCTTTAACATTTCTTTCTTTCTCATATATATATGAAAATTTAGAAATAATACACAAACCAGACCTGAAATTAAAAATGAATAATCAAACGTATGTATGTATTCATCAACGTTTCATCTTAATTTCAAGACATTATCATGCTGATTGTTTTGAAGAAATAAAATTCAAGCACAATAATTAGTATGTGATATATTCATATATCTATCTATCTATCTATATATATATATATATATGTATATGTATATATTCATATATATATATACATATATACATACACATATATACATATTATACATATATATACATATTGTTTCCATTATAATTTCTTGATAAGGCATGATGTAATATTCAGAAAACATTTCAGTTTATTCATACGAATCGAACGCATAGTTGCCTTTCTGGGCATTCATTCTATACGAGAAGATAACTCGCCAGTGGGCATGTCAGTTTAATATACAAATCAGAATAGATATTCACTAGTTTCATACCGTCCTAGATGAAATAAGCATAGTGATACTAAATCTAATATTTAGAATCCTGATTCAAATGTTTATCAAAATCTATTCGATGAATTTGATTTTAGAAAATGTATGTGGATAGAATTTAATGAACGTCTGATATATTCGATTTAATAAATTTGGACGTCTGTCCATATTATGACACCTTAAACTTTTTAAAAATTATCCCCCCCCCCTAACTATTTTTTAAATACTCATTAATTGTTGTCTAATATATGTAGCGAAATTTGTACAAGAATTGAAGTCATTTGGATTTTCACGAAAGGCTTCTACTCCCTGTTCATAGCCCTGACATTAAACTGGATTTAAGATGATGTAGCTCACATTACCAGCGTTTACACTACGTATTCTCGCGTCAAAATTCATAATGATCCGTTATATGCGTTAATGAGTGAATCCTGTACATAAAAAATATATAAATATACACCAACGCTTAACTTTACATGAATAGAGTTATATGTACCCAACAAGAACCATGTTTTAAAGGCAAATGTTTAAGCGCCATTTAATAGTTAGATGTGACGCAAGAACAGATGCAGACAAAACGGGATGATTTCTAGACGGAGATGTTCTATATATCGCGTGGCGATATTTCAAGCAGGGAAGACGTGTCCAAGGCGGCGCCGTTAATCGGGAGCAGGGAAAAACACAGAAGGTAACTAGGTGTAGCCGTCTATCTATCTGCCTGTCTGACTGTATTTCCCTCTCTTTCTCTGTATCTGTCACTCTGTATCTCTGTCTCTTCTTTTGTCTCTATCTCTCTGTTTCGTCGGTCGTTTAATCTTTGCCATGAATGTTCTTCCCTTTGAAATTAACTTTTATTAAAAATTAAACATCGGTGTCCGAGATATTATAGGCAAATACAAGCAATAGCCTGCTTTCCCGACAACGACAACGATTGTATAATGGTTTATACACGCCCCGGTACGTGAAAATATTACATACGATAATAGACGCTCTCTTACATAAACACACTTTCTAATGTAAAAAAAAAAAATTATCTCCCCAGAATAATAGTAATAATATTCGTCTGTGAACTAATCAACTACACTAATTCCAAGTTCATTTAGTATACAAAACTTTGAATCGTATGTGAAATAAGGTTTAATAACATTAGCAATGTATTGATTCATAATATGGATTCCATTAAGTGAACAGGAACAAAATTGACAAAGTGTGTGCAGAATGAATGTTGCTATAATTAAGGCTGTCTCGTTCTGCAGATATTTCTTTGCTATCAATATTGTTTTGTAATAATAGGCAAATCCACTTTAATTATGTACTTACTCTCCTTTTGTCGAATCTTAAATGACCATGAAGTAAGTATTGCAATTTCCTCCGAATTTCTAATGGGTAATATTGACATTATTGTACGACGAATAATGTACTTTAAGATCGAAGCAAACATTGTATGCATTGCAATGTATATAAATGATGCCAATTGAAGCATTGATTAAGAGTCTCCTGTCCAAAGTGTGTGATTTGAATCTAATGCCCACGTTCCGTCGCAACGATTCGATAACTGACCCCAAAATCCGTAACTAAAGGTAAGTAATAATATAGAGTATGTTACATTCCTTGTACATTTAAGAATTATAGGATATTCATATTGAAAACATGAAGTCAGGCGAATATTACCCATTTAAACATCGTTACGTATGTTCATACATATCTCTATATTTATAAACGAAATTGTAATAACTTATTTCAGTTTTTTTCAATTTATATAACTATAAATATGTTATATACATGTATAGATAATGAATTAGGTATGTTTATTTATATATATAGTTATGTAACAAACGAGTGGAAAAAAAAGGAAAATTGTAAAAATTACCTTAAGGCTTTATCGTCTGACCCTCTGAGAGGAAACCTCAGAATGGTAAATTAAAAACTAAAAGTCGAATAAGATATGAGGGGAAAAAAACTTATTGGTACTCTCACTCATCGAGCACTTATGATTTGTTCACCAACACGACTCGATGCAGAATTTGGTGAAATTACTGATATTTTTCTTGCTAATGGATATCCCATTAATACTATAAAAAGCACCATTGCACGTAAAGTTGCTTTATTTAATGGTGGTAAATTTATTGGCCCGTCACGTTGCCCTATTTATTTGAAACTCCCATGGTTGGGTTCTGACGGCCTTGACATTGTTACAAGGATTTCTTCTTCTACACAACGTTGTTTTCCGGCAACCATGTTGAGGGTAGTTTACACGACTCGAACCTTTTTCTGTTCTGTTCGTAAGGATGTTTTGCCAGCCATTCAAAAGAATGCTGTAGTTTATAAATTCATGTGTCAGTGTGGAGCTGACTACGTTGGCAAGACATCCCAAAGATTAGAATTTAGAATATCCCAACGCATACCACGTGATATTCGTCTACACAAGGTTTCGAGATCATCCGGGAACTTCCAGGCACAGGAATCAGCCATCGGTAATCACCTCGTTGGTACAAATAGTTGTTCTGAAAACTATTCCGATGGGTGGTTTTCTGTTTTACACAGTGCCAGGTCGAACTATGATCTCAATATTATTGAGGCGTTAGTCATTAACAACTCTCGACCTAACCTGTGTAGACAAAAGATTTTGAAGCATCAGTTGGAGATCTTTAATGATTCAAAGCCACCATAACGTTAAGAGATTTACCCTTTTTCCCCTCTCAATCGTGTCCTCCAACTGAAATAAGTTTTTTTCCCCTCATATCTCATTCGACTTTTATGTTTTTAATTTACCATTCTGACGTTACCTCTCAGAGGGTCAGACGATAAGGCCTTAAGGTAATTTTAACAATTTTCCTTTTTTTGCACTCGTCTGTTTTATTGATTATAATAATGCTTCCTCTAAAATTGATCCTACGATTCTGTTGTACACGAACTTTACTTAAATATAGTTGTGTAGATATATATACATATATATATATATATATATATATATATATATATATATATATATATTATTTATTTAAAATTGTGTTCTGCGGCTACGATAGTCAAATGACATTCCGTAGCTGCAATCAGTCCTCAATGCTAGTCCCCGGCCATCTGGCTTTGTCATGAGTAATGTATCGTAGGCAATGAAGTTGTTTCGCTGTATGTAGTGGTCATTGTCCCGCCTGCTTCAGGTCAGCAGGTAGTGTACCCAGCAGATTTATGCAGTGCCGTCCTAGTCGTGGTTGGTAGGCTTGCGAGCCAGTAATGGCAAAGTCTAGTGCCCTCTGTGCGGGAGTGTCAGCGTCCATTCGTAGGACATGGCCTAACATAGACCATCTTTGTTCAGCGACCTTTGTGGAGAGGGTTTTTTTGTTGCACAGCTCGTACAGTGCCTTGTTGTTGATAAGTTTTATATATATATATATATATATATATATATATATATATAATTATTATTTTTTGCAGTCATGTATACAATCTGCAACACTAGCATGCCGATGTTATCGATAAACATCTGTTAGAAACAGTAGATCTTATCTGACAGAAAGTAAATCTGGTCCTTCCCTAAGATCATATTTGGAAAAAATGAAGTAGAAAAAGGAGAAAAAAGAAACGACATTCAACATTTTAAATCCCGTGGTCACATTTATTTAAAATCTAACCACTTAATAATAAATAATTACATATTAAAGATGTATTTGATATTGAGCACTCGTCATGACACCGGTTCACATTTTATAGATGTTTGTCATCTGGATGTTTACTCTATGAAAAGTGATCTCCGAACTTAATGAACGTTAATAACACGAAAATAATACATTCCGAAACAAATATAACAAATGTTGGAAGCCATCTTTATTAAAACCAAGCAACTCAGAAGTAAGAACATTACGTATGCAACAAGTAACAACATTTTAAAATTCTCTCGTGACGATAATTCTTGCGTCACCGAATTAAATTTGTTAACGTCATTTTTCGAAATGGCGAGTTCTTTTATCGCATAACTGACTTTACGTACGCGTTTTTGCTGTGTTTTCAAATCCTTCTCTTTTCTCCAGCGTGTTCGTTCATTTTTCTTTGTCGCCTGAAGATTATTCGACGAAGAATCGAGAACGTTCCTGATACATGAAGAATATGTATTAGTGTTTTTGAAATTTCAACACTTAAATTATCATTAGTAAAATTGTTAAAATACAAAAGATAAATTCTGTAATTTAACAATGTTTACTTAAATATATATATATATATATATATATATATATATATATATTTATATATTATATTTAGCCTGACGATACCCCGCGGGGATGAAACACGGGAGCCTCTGTGTAGCTTGATTGCCATATATATTTCCATTGCTTACTACCTAGCTCTACTAACGTATCGAGCACTGTTGAAGTAAATACTGAAAACTGACACATAAAAAATTATATCTCCTCATAATATTTTATGTGGATACATGAAGTACTAATATATATATATATATATATATATATATATATATATATATATATATATATATATATATTATGTACAGGATTAACCCCTAAACTTACTAACCTATCTTTATAAATTCTGAAATATATATTCTAAGCAATTTAGTGGAAACATAGGCACATTATTTCTTTGTAAACATTATTTTTTCGGGTGTAGATTGTGAGATCCACTGATTTAGTGTATAATATGTCTAAAAATAAGCTGCGTACCTTCTTTAGAAATTACGGTTTAAATATTACCTTAGACATAAACAAGAAAGTAGTAAACTACCTAGATTTAACTCTAAACCTCAATAGAGTAACTTATGAACTTTACTACAAACCTAACACACTACTTTACTATGTCCATAGAGAATCTAACCACCGCAAACCAATTATAAACTCTAACATCTCTTCTATTGAACCCATCTTCTAGTGAACCCATCTTCGACTCAACTCGGAGTCTTACAATAAGGCCTTAATGAATGCAGCATATGAGGATAATATCAGATATTTAAATACCTCTCAACACCCTAGTGTCTACCCAAATACTTATGGTTTTTCACCATCGAATAGTGGACTTATTCCCCATAACATGACTAGTAAGAGAAAACGGAAGCGTGCCTCCTCTAATAATCGAAATAACCATGTTAATCTACCTATTGATTATCCTTACCGGAATATAAGTGATGACAGCCTTCAGGTGCCCAACCCGTGTAGAAGGAGAAGTAGAAGACGCTTCTGTCTATTGTTTACGCCTCCATTCAGCAAAAACGTTCAATCTAACATCCCAAAAAACTTAAATTTAATCCAAGATAATTTTAACGTCCCACATAAATATAGCAAACTTTTCAACAAGAGCACGATTAGAATTGCACACTCAACTCTTCCTAATTTAGAACAGAAAATAATAGGCTCAAACACGGCTAAAATAAACGCGACTTTAACTTAAAACAGCTAAATTAAGCCTACCCTATGCAACTATTATGGCAGGGATTCTTGCCCTCTGCATGGCTCTTGAGAACACGAAAGTGTAGCTATAAATGCACCAACCAAAACACCAAGTGTGATCCTGGCTCTACCACAGCAGGCGAAAATACAATAGCTAAACACTATTCCCGATAACCTTGTTAATACTGATGATGTTAACGAAACAAACGTTATATATCTACCTGGAGAGACGGTATACATAGGCTCCACTGCAGGAAAAATTAAGAATAGAATTTCCAGGCACATCTATACTTTCAATAATAGCCACCTGGCTACGTACACTTCTCTAGTTGCGCATATCTGGTATCTAAAGGATGGAAACATTAATTATAAACTCTAGTGGCATGTGATCAAGAAAAGTAATCCGTATAAACCGTTAGATAGGTACTGTCTATTATGTAGGCAAGACGCCCTAGCCATCATCAAATATAAAGGAACTCTTTTAAATAAAAAAATGACGTGATATCGAGTTTTTTCCACAAAACCTGGTACAAATATAACTTAAAGGCCACTTAAATCTACACTCATACTCCCCTCTACATCCCCACCCCTCTGTCTACCCCTTCATACACTTAATTGAGAAATAGTTATAATCCTAATATAGATCCGAAGCATTTAGATTCCAATGTCAGGCAACTGATAACCCCGAGCAATAATATATTATAATCAGCTAATAACTGACTACGTATAACTCGAAGTAAGAATTAGCTAAGTTACCTAAAAGTACGTCAACCCTGTCCATGTCAAGCAGCACCCATGTATAAGTATATACTATACACCCACATTACTAATACCGTCTCTCCACTATTAATACCATCTCGCTAATTTGATCAATTTCCACTTTCAAAGATTCCTTCTCCCTTGATACACACCCTCCAATGGCCTTACTCCCTATAGTTTATACATAGCTCCCTATACCCGAACTCCCACCCCATAAGCCCTGAATCGACAGCTCTCTAATAATCTCCATATTACGTAAACCCCCAAACCCCACCGTAACTCGGGAGCAGACGTCGGATATCTTCTTTCTACTTTCCCAAATGTTCTGATATGTTTAAGCATTAGTATAACTCTAAAAGACTTATGAAAGACCCTCATATGATAGAAAAAAGGTAACATAGAAGTAGAAAACTTGTTTGTCTATGAATTAAAATCAACCAATTATTATTATTATTATTATTATTATTATTATTATTATTATTATTATTATTATCATTATTATTATTATTATTATTATTATTATTATTATTATTATTATTATTATTATTATTATTATTAATTCCAGCATAAATAAGATATTGTCCTTGCACGTTAACCAATTCCAAATTTCTCCTATCATAGAGCGAACTAATTAAATGATATGCAACCACTTATCCGAGGGGCTGCGCTTGGACCATACTTCGGGCCATTCTCCTGTATATGTAGGATGTGGTCCTTTGTTAAAGTCTATAAATAATGTAAAAATGGAAAACCGTATATCAGGCTGAGCCCATTCTTGTAATACGATTTATCTTTTACTATCATTATTATAAGTAGTATTACTATTATTGATATCATTATCACTATCATTATCACTATTATTATCCTGATTATTATTATTATTATGATTATTATTATTATTATCATCATCATTATTATTATTATTATTATTATTATCATCATCATCATCATCATTATTATTATTATTATTATTATTATTATTATTATTATTATTATTATTATTATTATTACCTTTATTATAAATATGGTTAAGTTTGGTACAATTATGTTTTTTTTATTTTTTCTACTCCAATTATTATTAATATTATTTTTATGATCATTGTCATTGTTATTATTATTATTATTATTATTATTATTATTATTATTATTATTATTATTATTATTATTATTATTGTTGTTAATATTACACTTCTTTGTTGTCACGGTCATTACCTTCTTGCTAAAATCGTGTATGACTCACACCTAACCCCTTCCCTCCATTATCATTTATAGAAAACAAAGGCAGTAATTATTAACACAATTATGACCATTGCCTATTTATTTTATTTTTGAAGGCGTATAACTAGTAGGAATATACTGAATTAAATCTCCCCGTTCTATAATATTGCCCTATCTGGTCGGCCCCACTACGTAGTTCATAATAACCCCAAATGTGCATGTTGCCTATATTGCCAATTTCTTAAAATAATTTCGATAAAGGTGTAGGTATGTGAGTGTAAATCTATGTGTATGTGTGTGAGAGTGTGTGTGTCTAACTATAAGAAACTAATCTAGCCAAAATAAGTCCCCTATTCAACATCGAAGAGAAGTACCCAATAACTCTAATCCTTGAATAAACACTTTCACAAATATGAGTCATCCTAACTCAATGCCATAAATGCTAAAATTTCTCATCCAACCCCCTCATTCAACATGTCTCCGTTCAGTCTGTCTACATACCTGTTAGATTAAACTTAATGACTCCCACACCTTAAGATGTAATACCCAATTGTTCATATTTAATTCCCACCCCTAACCTAGCCCTTCTAACTCAACCGTCCACCCGAAATATTTGCTACGGCCACAAACGTAGGGGACGCTCCTTTTATCACTTGAGCAGTCGCATTCTGTTGATTTTCTATGAGAAACTTTACTGTGGACGAATAACTACTTATGGCCGCCAAGACTCTCCTAACCTACTGGATTACATACATTAGACATATGTAAAAGGAATTATGAGGTTGAAATAACTCAAGCCTTGGAGCTATGACTACATCTTTTCCCAATAGAATGTAGGTTAAAAACAATACTTTATCTCCTCCAACCATAAAGAATCTCCTCCAATTCATCCAGGAAATATATTCGATCATCGAAACACATCGATTCTGTTTGCTTCGATTTTCTCCAGAACACGTCCTTAACGGCCGGGCTCTATTTACAGTATTTCCTTAAATCCCCACGCTCCCACATATAATGTCATTCCTGTTTGAGTGTTTGGTTTGAATGCGGAATGGGTATAGCAGCACAATGGGAAATAAATAATATTTATTTCCTGTAAAGCTGGTTCTCTCCGTGTAACGCACCAGTGAAATTAATAAGAAACTTTTTCTTCTCCCTCATATCTCATATGTATTTATGCACTTATGTGTGCAATGCTGTTGCTGTAGTCCCAACTAAACACCTATTTTATTACATCTCCTGACCCTTTTCATATATTAATATTTTATAAGGTGGTTTTCTTCCCCTAAAAATTATCTTTGTCCGTATCTTCCCATGTGATATTTCTCCTTCCTACTTGCCATGCACATTCTCTTGCAGGATGTTTTCATTAAAGCACCTTTATAACAGGAGCCTTGATAATATTCAACCTTTGTTCTCTAAACTTATTTTTGTTTCTATTTTATTGATATTTGTTGTGTTGTTTTAATTCCTACTCTTATTTGTATTTATTTTTATTTTATTTTATTTTAATATAGATTATTTATTTTATATTTATCTTATATTTTATTTAGTATTTTTATTTTTATTATCATCTTCTTATTGTTATTTTTATTTTTTATTTTTTATTTTTATTCTGTATTTTGTTAGTTTACTATTTTATTTATTATATTTTTTATTTATTTAGATTTCTTATATATGTATTTTTATTTTATTTCACTTATTTTGTTATTTTTTATCGTTTTATTAGTATTTTTTTATTTTATTTTTTTAAATATTTTATTTTTATTTTTATTTTTATAATGTTTTTTCATTATTATTATTATTAATATTATTATTATTATTATTATTATTATTATTATTATTATTATTATTATTATTATTATTATTATTATAAATTCAGTGTCCTATTTTTATTTTATATTTGTAACTTATCCTTTTTTCTAATATGTGTCTCTGTGGCTCTTTCTGTCAATACCACGAGCTTGTTATGTTTCTTTTAATTCTTGATTAAGATCGTTTTGGAGTAGCTTGGTTAATTTATAAAATCAAATCAAATAAAGTATTTCCTAAAATGTTTTGAAAACGATCGTACGCAATACTAGACTTGATGTTTTAATTTATAGAACAACTGTAGTGTTCTAATTCATTTAATACTTATATATATATATATATATATATATATATATATATATATATATATATATATATATATATATATATATATATATTGTTGTATAAGATTGCACTTATCATAACAAAAACACAGCTTCTGGAATTAAGTACGTAGGAACGCCGGTTATTTTTAGCTTACAACAGGGACAAAATAAACACTTCTGGCTTAAATATTTACAATAAATATAATACATAACATAATAAATATTGCAAAACTTTCTTTGGAGTATCTTAAAGTGTGTTAGTGATCATAATATGGTCACACCCTCGCATTTTAAAATTAAACTATTAATATTCCATTAAAAGTGATTCCTTTTAATTTGACACCTACTACGTAAAATGTCCTGAATTTCAAGTTCTTATTAAGACCCCTTAGTCTTAAGCCTTTAATTGCAGACAATTTTATTGATCAAAATCCTGTAATCTATTTCGATCAAACATAGAATAAAGATTATATGAATGAGGTGTTGTATCATTACGTATGAATTTGTAATGAAATATAATAATGGTGCAAAATATTATGCCCCGGGTATTCATTTTACACGTGATGGGTCGGGTACTCTTCTAGCATATATATATATATATATATAGATCAAGGGAAAAAATAAAATAAGGTACGAATCAAATATATTTACAATTCAATATTCGAGCACATACATTGATATTGTCTATGCTTGCACGGTAACTGAACAAAATAATTCTACAATAAACCATAGACATCACATAAATGCAGCCCCTAATCGAACTCCACCACTGAGCATTATGACTAGTTTACACCATTATACTACACCTAATAATTCTACTATCCATCCCCCACCTCAACAAGCCGATAATGATCTTCAAACGGTAGTTAATGATCACGCTTACCATAATATACAATCAATTTACCAACCTAATCCATATCATGAAAATACAGTAAACAGAAGTTGACCCGTGAATAGTAATATAAGTGGTTCAGGAATAATAGCAAACCCTAAGATACACACTTATATTGGGGCTACGGCAAATCTAATTAAAACTCGCATATCTATGCATAATTACTCCTTCAATAACGATGTCAGGAACAACAAAAATCACTACTTGTGTTGAAAATCTAAGCTCCAAAAATATTCCACACAGTATAAAATGGTCCCTCCTGAAAAAGTACAAACTCTTATAACCCAGGTCTAGATTCTGCGGTCTATGCAATTTAGAGGCCGTGACGACTGCCACAGTACCTAAACGTTTAAATTCAATTAACTCTAGAAATGTATTAGTTTCCAAATATCGCCATGAGAAGAAAATTTAAATATACACAATTAAGGTCACTACAAAACCCACCGTAGCTGCTTGAGTGAGTGTCGGGACCGGCTTCGGAGAATCCAGTGTTGGAGATCTATGTGTTGAATCTTCCATGCCTATAAGGCTTTGACATTTAATATGCCTAAATATATATATAGGGTAGGGTGCATGATAAGTTGTGAAAAGTAAATGCCATGGCAGACAAAATGTGTGAAAAAGGCACATATATATATATATATATATATATATATATATATATATATATATATATATATATATATGTGCGTGTGTGAAGAAAGACACACGGAAAACAGGTTAATATGAAGGAGAAAAACAAACACAATAGATTATTTCTGAAGACGTTCGTTAATACGAACGAAACCGGTCAAATATCTTGTTTTTTTTGTTTTTCTCCTGCATGTTAACCTGTTTTCTGTGTGTCATTCTTCACATACTTACACATATATATATATATATATATATATATATATATATATATATATATTTACATATATCTATATATATGTGTGTGTATATATAATGTATATAAATATATATATATATATATATATATATGTATATGATGTGTATATATTTATATAATGTGTGTATATATATATACAATGTATATTTTAATATTTTTATTTTTATTTTTTCACATTTTCAAAATACATAACATTTCTGTGGGATATATATTTTTTCCGTTCCATTTGCCTTGTGACAAACAACATTTTTATGTCAATAAATTCAAATACAACCCTTTTTGAGGAACAGTTTCGTGATTTTGAAAATAGCATTTGTCGCGTTTTGCGTTAGAATCTCTTCGTATATGTATATTAATAAACTTATTAATAAATAAAAGAATGCACATAACCTAATATAAAATATTGTAATACAATTAAAGTGGAATTTGATATTGACATTGATGCTTGTCTGTATTCACCTGAATATACGAGTTAAATATAAAACGTAATCACAATCAACTTTACGTATACATGTTTTTTTTTATTCCTCATGATACTTTATAATGGGGTATTAAAATATTATTTTATAATAAATACAATAAAATAAATAAATACATAGTTAATTACTCCTTTCGGTATTTTGATTCATATCTAGGTAACTATAATCTATGTTCGTTGTTAGGGACAAATCCCCCCTTACATTCGCATTTAATAGAAACTTACTAGTGAAGAAGTATTGGTAGTTTATCTTATCTTTGTATTGATGTAAACGATTTATGAATAAATACTAAACATTTTCCACAAAACCACCGAAGTATAACAATGTTAAAAGTTGCTTAAAGGGATTACTGTTAAAATTAACTACTGTATAGTGTAGGTTTTTACAAGGCACTTTAATCCAAGTACCTTTTACTCTTTGTGAAATTTTCTGATGGTTTTGTGATGTGGCGGAGACAATATTGACATAAACATGTTGTTTGGCACAAGATAAATGAAACGGACAGTAAAAAATATAACTCACAGAAATGTTATGTTTTTTGGAAACATAAAAATAAAAATAATAAAATAAAAACATAGTTATTGGAATATAATAGGAACCTGACTTATATTTGCTCTGTTGTCACTAATTGACAATCATCGAGCTAAATCTTTTAAGAGGACTGCAAAGTAAAAGGGCACTGATAGTATATGATGATACCTATATATTGTCATTAATAATTATATAATGTATATATATATATAATGTATATATAATGTGTGTAAATATATATAATGCATATATATATAATGCATATATATAATGTATATACCTATATAATGTATATATATAATGTATATATATACAATATATGTATACATATATGTATATATAATGTATATAAATGATGTATATATATATATGTATATTAAGTATATAATGTATATATAATATATACGTATATATAATGTATATATAAATCAAGTATATATAATGGACATATAATGTATATATATATATAATGTATATAGATATGATGTGTGTATATACAATGTATATATAATGTATATATAATGTATATATATAATGTATATATTATTCTTATATATATATAATGTATATATATATAATGTATATATATGCATATATATATAGTGTATATATATATATATATAATGTATATGCATAATGTATAAACATATATATATAACGTAAATATATAATGTATATAAATATGTATATATATATAATGTGCATATATAATGTATATAAATGTGTATAAAATGTATATATATAATGTATATATGTATATATATACTGTATATATATAATGTATATATATATATACTGCATATATATATATAATGTATATCTATAATATATATATGATGTGTATATATGATGTATGTAGTGTATATACATATAATGTATATATATATATAATGTTGATATATATAATGTAGATATATATGATGTATATGTATAATGTATATACATACATGATGTAGATACATATAATGTATGTGTATATATCATGTGTGTGTATATACATAATGTATATATAATGTATATATATACTCTATATATATAATGTATGTATATATAATGTATATATATACTGTGTATGTATAATGTATATATATATATAATGTGTATAAATACTGTGTATCTATAATGTATATATAATGTGTGTATATATTATGTATATATATAATGTATATATATATATATATATATATATATATTATATATATATATATATATATATATATATATTAACCAATACGTTCCCTAACATTGCCTAGATCAACAAGATAGTTTGATGAAAGTGCATGCCTTATTTTGAACTATTTCTGGTGCGAACAAATTCCACAATGTTAATGTAAATCAGTAGCTAGAAATGTATAGCCTTGAATAATAAAGATTACGGAGTTACATAATTGCGCTTCCTAGCTATCAGTATAAATTCCATCAAGCAAGTTGATTGATTACATGTACCATGCCACTTCACGAGCTCTAATTGGCCTCTCTATTTACTACTAATATATGTGAGTGATAAAACAGGTGATGTAATGACTGGAATAGTAACAGATTTGCCATAGTTCGTTGTTGCAATCTTATAATTAACTATTTGTATAAGTAGGTCTCTATTTAGATGCATACGAATGTTTGTAGATAATGTTTCAGTCATCATTTACTTCAAAAGATATGACAATTTTATGCAAACATTCAGCTCATCAGTGGAACTATTACGAGGAACAATAGTAAATTATATACATTTTATATATATATATATTTATATATATATATATATATATATATATATATATATATATATATACATATATATATTTGTATATATATATATATATATATATATATATATTTAGTGCTTGCACTATTAAGCGAGAGTGGAATCAGGTGACATATAAATAGGAACGTTTTTAGGGTTCGGTATCGTAATCAGTATGGGCATCGTTTTTTGTTTGGTTTTATTTGGTTTGTTTTACGGCATAGTAACCAACTATGGGTAATGTAATGCCGAATAAAGTTCTTAAATACAATTCAATTATTTCGCATTGTTATGAAAGATAATGGAAAGTCAAATGAAGAACTTGCAATCAGATTTTTTGGAACAGTCCAAGTTCCTTGATGAAGTCTAAAATGTTCGTTACGTTTATGTTTTCAAATAAGTCTTTTAAATTTTGGGAGTCGTAATACTTGTTTCGGGTTTGCTGTAGATCTTGACAGTCTATTAATATATGTTTGACTGTATGAGGCTGTTGACATGCTATGCCCATTGGAGACTTCTCTCCTTCCCATTAGTGCTTATTAGTAATATGTGTGTCTCCTATACCAAGTCTGGTTATTATAACCTCTTCTCTCCTTACTTTTCTATATTCCAGGGGCTACTTATCTATAGTTTGGCAAATCTTATATAATTTGATATTTTGACACATATCCCAACATTATTGAAATTTGTTGTGTGGTTATCTTGTTAATAGAAGGTCTAAGAACAGTGTATGGGGTCCTAGTATTTGTTGGTCTCATTTTAATGATTCTTTTACGGATTTATTCGCTCTTTCATTGCCACGAATGCCGACATAACTCGGTATCCAGCATAGTTTAATTTTACTTTTTTTTTGTCGTAAATATTCGTGATCTTATTTAAGATTTTCACGGATTCTCTAGATTTTTATTTTCCATTGCTGTGATCACATATAGGGAGTCAGAGAAGATGATAAATCTATCAGTGTTACTACCTTCTATTATCTTTAAAGCCAAGTATATGGTTGCAACTTCTGCGCTGAAAATTGATGCACTGTCAGGTATCCTGTATTGCATTTGTCTTATTTAAGACAGTCACACACCCAGCTCTATTCGATTCTTTTGGATCCATCTGTATAGATATATTTATAGTCGGAATGATGTTTTTTTATGTATTCAAATTCCCCTTGAAAAACAATGGGATTGGTTTTGCTCTTTGAAGCTGTTGCTAAATCGAGGATATAAGTAGGTTGTTCTTATTCCCATGGTGGGATTTTTGAAATTATTGATTGGTGGATGCCACTTGAGTCCAATTCCAGTTTATTTATTGCGGTAACTGAAAGGTCTGATTGCACTGAATTTTCTCTCAAACATAGTCTTATATTGAGGAGAAAATGTGCCGTCGTAGGCAGGATTAGCTGGGCATGATAATAATTTGGTCGCATATTGAAGTGCCAATTTTCTCGCCTTAGATGTAAAGAACCTTCATTCGCTTCAATATATAAACTTTCTACTGGAAACGTGCGAAATGCCCCTAATGCAAGTCTTTATTCCTGGTGATGGATAGTTTCTAATTGCTTCAGGTATGATGGTCTTGCTGCACCGTAAATGAAACTCCCATAATCAAGTTTCGATCTTACAATTGTTTAGTACAGTTTAAGTAAGGATTTCATGTCCGCTCCCCAGTCAGTGTGAGCTATCACTCTCAGTAGGTGAATTGCCTTGTTGCATTTTTGTCGGAGATACTTTATATGAGGGGTAAAGGACAGCTTTTTTGTCAAAAATAACTCGAAAGAACTTATACTCGTCTGTCATGTGTATCTCCTTGTCATCTAGTTTAAAGCATGGATCGTTATGCATTTTGTGTGAATTGCACCTCGTCTTCGATTCAGAAAATCTGAAACCGTGTTCTTCAGTCCATTTGTTGATTTTATTTAGAGCGAGTTGCAACTTACCTTCTACCAGATGCATATGTTTTGCTCGGCAGCAAATCAAAAAATCGTCCACATACAGTGAGCCTTTGACTGCAGTGTCAATGTTTTTAACAATATTATTAATCTTGACATTAAAGAGTGTCACTGATATGATACTTCCTTAGGGTACTCCAGTCTCCTGCTATTTTACGTCGGGGAGTGTAGTTCTGACTCTCACTCGGAAATTTGGTTTGCCAAGAAATGTTGTATGAAGAGGGCCATTCTGCCCCTTAATCCAATTTCTCGAAGGTCTTTCATGATACCGTACTGCCAGGTGGTGTCGTACGCCTTCTCTATATCAAAGAACATAGCAATCAGGTGTTCTTTTTTATGAAAGCTTCTCTGATGAAAGTTTCCAATCTGATCCAATGGTCAGTGGTACTTCTTTTCTTCCTGAAACCGGATTGTAAGTCTGATATCAGATTGTTTGATTCGAGGTACCATGTCAATCTGTCATTTATCATTCTTGCCATTACTTTACAGAGACAACTGGTTAAGGCAATTGGTCGATGGTCTGAAAGTATATTAAAATTTGTTCCCGTCTTGGGTATGGGAATCACTGTGGCTTGTCTCCAGAGATCTGGTATTTTTCCGCTCATCTACACCTCATTATAAATGTCTAGAAGGTATCTGGTTGACACCTGCGGTAATTCTTTGAGAAATTCATAGCATATATCGTCTGGACCGACCGCAGTATTGTGAGTTTTAGCGAGTGACTCACTGAGCTCCGATGCTGTGAAAAGTCGATTATAACTTTCAGTATTTTTGGAACTGAAATTGAGTATTTTCTTTTCTTCAGTTTTTTAAATTCTTTTAAATTTATCAGTCTGACCCTTGGAGCCAGAAATTCCTGCAAAAATTGTTTGCCAAGACGTTAGAAATCTCTTTCTTTATTGTGATCCTTACACCACCTGATATCAGATGTTTAATTGGCATACTGCTATTCTTCCCAGCTATTTTTCACATCATGGTCGATATTGTTTTAGATTTCTTGTTTGAATTTATTTATGATATATACTGCATCCATGAATTTCTTTTGGACTCTTAAATAGTCCACCGAGCTTTAGCTCTTTTAATTTTAAACAAGTCTAAATTCTTCCACGTGGGATTTGACTTGAACCTTCTCAGGGCAGAACGGCGTGCCCTGGCAGCCTTCTGACATTCTTTGTTAAACCGTTTTTGGGATATGAAAAATATGAGCCTTAGTTCCGATTCCAAAAAATATCATTTTGATTTTGTTCTTGATGATAAAAAATAAAACAAACACAATGTATCATGTATTGGAAGATTGTTTATTGACAACATAATACTAAAGGTCACATGACCGCAACTTAGATATATTATTCTTATATTTAACATTGAAAATCCGAGTCTATTTTCATTTATTTATTGGAAATAATTGTAAACCAAGTAAATACCCGAGAGTCTACTTGCGTCTATTTTCGTTATCGAACTTTTTGAAATGTTCACTATATAACGCCTCTTGGAGCGTATTACACCGTTCTCAGTTGAGTATTTTCTTACATTTGGCTGGTGGCGGCCTGACCCTGACCTATATCTTCTGAAATATTTAATTTGTTATTGTATTTTTTCTGTTTGATTTTTTTACACAATGCTTATTTCTTTTGGAATTAATTAAACCAATTTGAAATTGATGGGCAATGTGAAAACTCATGAGTTCATATCTAAAATAGCTAGATCTTACTGAATTCATGTAAAAATAGCATCGTGTGGAACTGCACTAATGATAGCATAGGTAAAATGGCACAAGTGAAAAATATATGTGAAAATCTAACAATGAGTCTATCTAAATCTTGTATACAATAAATAAAAAGAACAACACGTAGAAGTTTGTCAAACTAAAAAAAAATTATATCTACATTCAAAAGCACACCCTCCAAAACTAATATTGAGATTCTACTTTTTTAGGCGATTACGTTACACTTAAAAAATATTTAAAATTGTATGGTCCGGGGTGAGATGCGCGTATAAATTTAACGTTAAATGCCTCCCCCCTATGTATTAGATATTCTTACTTTTTTTATGGCAGTTAACAATTTTTATACTACTTATCCTAAGTCTGACAACACAAAATTACTTTAGTCGTCGTATTATCACTCGAACTTAGGGTTAATATTAGAAAGTAGGCGTGTTTTAACTATGGCATATTTAATACTAAAATTTGATCAGGAACATCAACATTGCAAATATTTAAAACACAAAATTGGTTACATGTAATTGAAAAGCTGTTTGGTCGGAAATTGTGATCATTTTACGTTAACTTTATATGTGGAACTGATTTTTTGTTATTTTATTAAGTTTTACCATAAGGGTGTTTTAGGCTGTTCACAAGCAATCGACTTAAATATTTTGTGAACATCCGTTACATGAGAGAAAGTCCCGGAAATGATAATCATGTACGTTAAATTCATATAGAAAACTGATCTCCCATTCTAAATTCTAAAAATATTGTTACTTCTTTCTTTCTGCAAATTTTACAGGGTGTTGATACGTAATCACCTTAAAGTGGAATCACATTTTGGGGAGGGGAATGACTTTGCTAATGAGGTTAATCTACAGATTCGCCATTATTGTTAGTAGTAGCATCACTAATATTATCATATTTATCTATTTTTTTGATAGAGTAAACACAACTAAATCTACTACACGTCTACTCTATTGGCAGAAGCAATAACCGACCAAATCTTACGATAGAAATATGATCATTTTTTTATAAAGGGATTGCGCCGAATAGTAAACATTAAGAATGCTCTTCTAAATAGTAACATTATTATTTAGAAACTCATTTTTAACATGGGGTCGGAGCTATTAAACTATTATGTTCCTAAATTGTATTCTTATATTGAATACCAATCGTCGACTATTTGCAAATGTTTATGAAACAATTCAAATAGCATTTTGTCAACGAACTAAAATTGGCTTTGTTTTACGAGAAATACATCTTTAGTTGTCTCACAATTTTCAATCAGTGAAATAAAAAACATTTGGTAATTTTTTTTCAGAAATACCTACTCGTGTTATATACGGTCTTCTCTCTCAGTGTATTAGTTACGCTTGCAAAAATATATGCTGATCTTACACAGAGTTTTGTACAGTAATTTGAAAACTAAAACAGCAACAAATCTCTGATTGAGATACTTAGCAATCAAAATCGAATAGCAATCGGAATCCGTAATTCTATCGAAATCGAGAACTTAGAACATATTTGTAATTGTATCATTTTTTGGAATCATTTCATTACTAATATATATATATATATATATATATATATATATATATATATATATATTAATTATTTTAATACCTACAGACATCGATGTTTCATGCTGACGCAATCTGCAGTGCACGAAGCTAATTTTCAACGGGCGGCGGGTGCGAACCCGGTCACAAATCGCCACTGATTTGCAGTCAAGAATCTTAACCCACTCGGCCATAGGGAATTAGTTATTAATTAGAGAGGAATTTAACTTTGTAAATAGCGAATCGGCGGCTAAATTTACACAAGCAGTTTAAAGTGATCAACTAACGTATTTAGATCGTGCATACAGCTATTAGTACTGCTTGTTATTAAAGTCACTCAGTGATGGGAGCTAATAATAATATTTATAAATAAATATTAATTATTTTAATACCTACAAACATCGATATTTCATGCTAACGCAATCTTCAGTGCAGGAAGCTAATTCTCAACGGTCCGCGGGCGCGAACCCCGATCACAAATATATATATATATATTGTTTTTGTTCAATATTACTGATAATTTATGTCTGCAAAGTCTGTGTTCATCATTTCCAATTTGTGTATGTGTTTCTTGGTGTCGAGCGTGAAGGATCAAGACTAAAATTTCAATACCTAAATTGTCCATCATATTTACAAAAATATGCTTAAGGAATGCTACATATATATGCATGTATATATATATATATATATATATATATATATATATATATATATAATACTCATAAATATCTATTAAATTATCTTTACCTACAGACGAACTGTGTCGTTACTATGCATCCACTATAATATCTCTTAAATTCATTGAAAATATCTTTAAAAAATTCTGCCTCTACTGTTTCAATGTTTTAATCATGAATTTAGTAATTTCATAACTAGCTTTTTTCAGTGTGTTTGTCTCTATAGTTTGAGTTGGAAAACAATTAATATTCACTTATACTGTTTCAGAATATTTAAATTTTCACGTGACATTGGATTTAAGTATAGCTTTTCGATCTGTTTAGAGACACTAACATTTAATTTATTCATCAGTCAAACATTCTCTGCAGAAAATAAAATATGTTTATCAATACCAAATTGTGTGCATCAAAAACTTTAATTGAAATAAAGATGGCGTTTGCATTTGATTGATTCCGAATAGTAATACATCTCGAATTAATATGTCTATTCGTACCACGTTTTATGCAATTTTACCCAGTATTTTTCAACATATTCCCATTGGTATTATCGTTAGTGTTTATTGTAGGTTAACCCTGAGGCTCTTAGTTATTGTTACATCCTACGAAGTTCGTCGACTGAGCTCCACTCTCTGGTGACTGCTTGTACATATTTCACAGCAAGAATGTATCTTCTACCATCATGTACCTAACGTCAGACGGTATTTCAATTAGCAGAATCTTTCGCAAGGGGCATCATCTGTGTGAAACACATTTCCACGGACTAATTCCCTGCGGATTAAAACATAGTCGTCTTCAAATCGAATGTTCACATATTTCTAGGCTTAACCACATCTACAATTCTAAATCCCATCCT
The DNA here is from genome assembly GCA_963556195.1 of Sepiola atlantica. Taxonomy (NCBI): domain Eukaryota; kingdom Metazoa; phylum Mollusca; class Cephalopoda; order Sepiida; family Sepiolidae; genus Sepiola; species Sepiola atlantica. Next base: position 199,280,560 of record OY744515.1, read on the forward strand.
AAATGCATCCATTACAAAATTACTCTAATAAGCCCATTTTTAATCAAGTGGCTTTTGGCCTGATAAGTTGTGATTCATTTATAAAACAACACTTTATATAGTGAGACTTCCCATGCAAGCCTAATTCGAGGATTACTTTTAGACGCCCCAAGTAGTTTAGCTGTAGATATATTATAGGTGATACAATAAGCGTTGTGATAGTATAATAATGATGTTTATTATCCACTCAAAATCTCAAAGTTCATTCATCCTTCTCTTTTATTATCCTCAGTTCTATAATAAAAAAAGCAAATATGTATATCATAGTTCATTGTAAAACTAATTCAAGTTCCCGAGACACGACAATGTTTACATTGAAAAACACTTAGAATAAGTCAGTGTTGATGATAGCGCAGGGGAAGAGGCATCGACTGTCAGCTCGACAGTTGAATTTCAATCCCGGCTTGAGGCACTAACTGTTCTAGCCGCACTGATAACTATATATAACTATATATATATATATATATATATATATATATATATATATAAATATATATATATATACACTTTCCGTCACATGAAGGTTAGCAGGTAACAACGGCCGACAGAAACCATTTCAAGTATTTAGCGGAAGGTGAAATGCAAATAGCTGTCCAACAACCCGTTCTCCAGTCGTCTAAATTCATTCGGAAATATATCACGCCCTCTATAACGAAGCGCTTTAATGTCTACTTTTCATACCGATTGATATGTTTTTCAGTTTTACATCTCCTTTTGGATTTTTATTTTGATCTTAACCGATGTAAAGGTTAGTTTATAGTTCTCTGAATATTAGTGCAAATCATAGTGATTCATATGTTTACGTCATTTTTGACGAATGGGTAGAATCACATTCAATACATTTTCAGTCGGCGCGTGATTAATCAGTAATAGTAACAATATGAGCATTAATGGTATTAGCATGTTTACCCTTTATGGCACACTTATATTCTCAGTGATGCCTATTGTGAATGTTTATGTATTTCAGAGAACTGTTTTATTAGCCTACTATTTACAAATAGGTATACAGTCAATATATGTGTATTCATAATATTGACATTTTACAAAATATTTTACAAAATATTCTTCAATAATAATTTGGTTATACGTGATATAATAATATCTAAGACTCTATCCGAAAAATTAAGTCAATTTATTCGCACAATTTTTATGGTACAAAAATACACACTGCAAGTATAGCAAGCCATGTGTGTTTAAATTATTTACTTTAACTGCTATTATAAAAAAAGAATAGATCACGTGGGATATAACGGCGTAATAGAGTTCCAATATGTGCTTGCAGATGAAACGATAACCGGGATAAAAACGGTGTACAATTAGATGTAGGCATCTGAAGCCGCATCGTATTAAGTAATTAAATAAATAAAAACGAGTAAAGTATCGGGTAATAAAGATAAAACAATCAGTAGGTAAACAGCAGAAATATCAGCTGAGAAGTGGATCAAATTTAAACGGACAATTAGCGATGACAGAAGGATCAAAATATGTGATTGATCTTGTAGTTGGAATAGAAGCTCATTACCTCTGTTCAATCTCGAGAAACAATCGATACCCATTTTTAGAGTTACTGCGCGTACAATTATAAACCAAGATGTGCGCAATCTCAACCACACCTGTCCTGAGTCGGAACTGTCTGACACCAATGGCAAGGAAAAGTCAAGGACGACTGTGAAAATGCTGTGATAAGTGGAGAGCACACACAATACTTGGTATTCCCAAGTAGTCATCCATTTTAGTATTAACCAGGCTGAACGTCGCCAAACTAGTGCAAACCCTGCGTCATAAAAAAGAGGAAATCACGTATACTTCGCTAGTGTTCGCACACAAATAACGTCTATATTGCGGATGTTATCAGAAGAAAACAACTAATGAAGAAAACCGCTCTAACTAGACCGTTTAAAGATAGAAAAATAGTTCATATAGATATCAGTGGAAAAGCTGGAAAAACACTGGAAAAGCTTATTTTTGACGTATGTTTTTCCTGTGAAGCCATGTTATAATTAAGCGTTTATTATTGTCCACTTGTGTATGAAAACGATACTAGTAATATCTAATCTGAGCAAATTGCAAATGTCGACTGTAATTACACATGTGAGACCTGTGTGTTATGAATTGTATATAAATGTTATCAATGGTTACTGACTTAATTACTATGTAAGGAGTGCACACAGTTTTAAAATTAAAAGAAAGAAAAAGTAAAGTAGGAGAAAAATAAAGCAAGCGAACAAATGAATGATTTTTCTGATAGATCACCACTAATCAAAGCCCGGGAGACACTCAATGATAAGCTTTAGAGAGATGATCAGTTGGGCGATGATCCCCACCATAAGTTGATTGGAAACTATAGGTGAAAAAGGGCAGACGATTATTAAGAAGTATTGATTATCCAAGAGGACAGACCAACAACTATGTGTTTGCATTAGTCTTGAATACGATATTCCTGTAGTCGGTTGTGTAGCAGAGGTGTATGTTGATTGACAAATGGAATGTTTTATGAAATAAAATTTGATCATGGAAGTTCCGTCTGGATTTTGGTGAACACAGAAAGCAAGGAATTACAATAGAAAATGCACAAAACAATATGTATTATCAATTTGTTATTTTTAAGTGTTTCTCTGCTTAAATCTCATATGCTAGTTCCACTAACATGATTACTACCACCACCACCACCGTCACTACTACTACCCTCTACTCCCTCTCGTCCTACTGCTACTCCTATTATGTGTTGTCTACTTATTTATGGTGATGACTTTATCTCAAATAAAAATAAGTCTGTTTTTTGGCGAGTTTCTTTCATGTATCTTATGGCACTATTCTGCAATGTAAATATATATTTATGGTCAATTTGTATTGAATATAATGTCACACAATACAGCAACACCTTTCTTTTACTTATAGGAATGTGATCTCTATGGCCACACTGTTGCTGGCCAGTAACGCAGTGGGCATATTTTATATAACTTTAGCAAATTTGTGTTTGATAGTATGTTATAAAGATAACCACAAGTGTATGTAAAGTTGTCTCATTCAATAAAGATTTTAGGATTAATTGTTATTGAAGCACCTCATAATCAGAAATGACTAAAAGGTCACAATTTTGCTTTACACTGTTTTTATTTCAGTTCCAGTTGAATTATGCACATAAAAATACGCATACACGGTTGCCTTCGAAGATTATTAAACGGAACGTTTTGTTTTATAAACGTTAGAGATTTATATTTAAAAAGATTCTTACAACAATTATATGAAATAAAATGTAAAAACACACGAAATAAATTTAAACAAAAAACATTGAAATAACTGAATGTTGTGCAGAGATAGTCTACAAAAACATCACATAAGACTATTGTCATATGTGTGCCATTCGCGTACACTGTGGGTTCCTTTATTGGAACTCATGTCATACAGAGGAATATTTGTTTTTTGAGTGTGGTACATGATATATTCTACTATAAGAACTGGTTCTCTGGTTATTTCATATAAATAGTATTTAATTATGATTATTATAAATGTATCGCTAAAAATATCGAGAAAAAATATGAAACAGGAATGTATTCATGGATCCTATTGCTGTATACGCAAGTGAAACAGTGGAATGTAAACGCATATAATATACTCACAGAGCATGACAGAAGGACCAATGTATTTGAAATGAAAGTGTAAAGACCTATCGTTGGAGTAACTTTGTAACGAAGTACAACTATTAAAAAGAGTGGTAATATTAACAAATCTATTACCAACATTATTCGAAAAAAGTGATTAAAGTGGTTGCCGTACTATAGACTCGCTATATTTAAAAATACGATCATGAATATTACATTCAATGAAAACTCAGGAGTACGACCATCAAAAAGATGAGCCGACAAAATTAGGGCTGAGACTGGCATGCCGCTCCTGACAGAAAAATGGTCGGCTAAGGACTGTGGTGAATGGCGGAATTTTTTTTTACAGCCAACAGATGAACATCTCTATTAAAATGCAAATAATTCAAGTCAATGTTTTACGTTTTTGCCCAGCTAGAATATTTTTTTATAATATTTTTTTTTAATTTTACATTTTTATCAGGATTTTTACCTGTAAATATTTACAACCAATTCCGCCAAAATGTTCGTTCGTTTTTGAAGATTTACCCCGTAATTTATTTCCACTATTACTTCCGCAATGTAGACTCTAGTATCCGACTTTATTACAAGTTAGACAGGTTTTACAAAGGTATGGGACATCTGTTACCCAATGAATGTCACCACAACACAAACAGGAGCTACGCGGTAATTTATCATTTTTTGTATTATGTTGGCTTGTTTTTGTATGAGCGTGAAAGAATCCTTCTTTTTGTTTTTTTTTGTTTTAAATCGTGATAAAAAAAGAGATGAAATATAATTTCTGACATACTTTTCTTATGTGCGCAATGCCCGACTCTTCAATGTCTTTCGAATTCTGTTTAACACTTCCGGATCTCTGGCAAAGCTAATTGCTGCAATGCTGAATTTGGCACACTTTCTAATTTGTTTAGAACTCTACGTCTGATATCTGCGTATCTAGCTGAGTCAAGTCCTTGCACGAACATTAAACATGTAAAGTTATCCGCGCTAATTGTCACAGTGTTTATTAACGGACGCGAACCTTGAATAATCTTCGTTGTTTTTTTCTGATTTTGTTCACGTACATCAATCATTACTGAAAACAAAATTTACGTCTGAATAATTCTGTTAAAAGTTTAACTGCTTCAGAAAAAAGTCAAGTTGCTTGGGTTTCAGAGTAAATATAGTAAAAAAAAAATTGGTATGTTTAGTGGTGCTTTATTTTAAGAGCAGTAAGCCAACTGTTTTAGAGTCTGATAACTTTTCACACTCTATTTTGTATAGATTGTCATACCTTCTAGAATATGAAGCAAACGTGTTATCCACATCTGTGGAATAAGTGAAATTCTCAAAAGAACATGTTCATTTTCGTTATTCTTGCCTTTATGCTATATTGTTAGCATGTATGCTTCAATCTTTTGATCGGCTCCTTTTCTTGTTCCAGAAGTCTGATTCTTTTATTTTTTGTTTCAGCAGTCGTTATTCTGTTTTTGTAGGTTTTTGACGGCTTTTTTTTGTTCCAGTAGTTGTTGATTTTAATATAGTAGAGCTTTTGAAATTATTTTTAATTCTGGTCCTTCAGGTTTTTGAACCGTTCTGTCGTCGTTTTTTTGTTCCAAACATCTTTTTTCTGCTCCTTTTTTGTTTAAGATTCTCTTGCATTGGACATTTCACGATTTCTGTTATAGTAGCTTCAAAATGTTCCATGTTTAAAATGTGTCTTCATAGAATATCACTTCTAGAGGTTCTTTCTTTTATATTACGCTGATGACGTAATCTTAGTTGCGAAAAGTGAAAGAAAGTGTAAAACTCTTTTTTTTTCTTTTTTCTTTTTAGTACGTTATTCACGTAACCGTAGAATTTCCGCTTAGCACGAGTCACCAGAAAATAATAAAGTTTCATTTTCTGTTAGTTTTTGTTTTTCTTTTGGAGAGAAAACGAAAATATAATGTATTTCTTGTCAAAAATTTACAGTGTTGAAATAGCAATACAGAAATTACTGATCTTCTTCCTTTGAAAGAAAAGAAGTTGGATTCTTTGTAATAAAAAAACGAAACAATTTACTTTAATCTAACAAATCAAACTAACGAGATTTATTTCATTTTGATCAACTATATTGGACAAGTATAATACAAGATCGAGCAAGAGTGGTTTTACGTTTGTATTGGCTATCAGTATAGACTAGTGTGGTTCCTGCCCGATAAATAAAAGGCAACCGAAATGGCTCAGTTTGTGTCCAGGTATTTACTTCTTTTCACACTCAAGATGTGGAAAAATTTGCTTGCACCGATAAAGAAGTTGAACTCTAGCTTATAAAAATGATCTGGTCAGTCTCGTCGGAATTTCCACGGTCGGAGCACCTCAGGAATTAAACAAGGCATTAGAGGCATTAGATGATAAACATCCTTAGACTCCCCATGACTAATGCCTTAACACTACAGATAAAAGGCTACCGAAATGCCCCGTCAATTTCGCGATGATGTGGATCCAACACTAAAAGCATTTATTGTTAGTGGAAGTTTACAATATTGATATTATTCGTTCTCTTAGTCCCTGATCTGTCTCTTTATTTATAAATATATATCTCAATATTTAAAGATATTTTCCTCAAACTATATTGAAAATAAAGAACACAAAAATAGAATTCCAGTCGTCACCAGCTGTTTCAAGACAATCTCTTTTTAGTTATATTAGATAAAAACGATAATCGGGATGAGACACATTTGCACTAAGGAGAAACTAATAACAATGCTGCGAAACACCACTTTAAAACAAAACTAATACAATAACTTAAATTCTAAATCTAATGTTAAATAGTTCGCGATATATATATATATATATATATATATATATATATATATATATACACACACACACACACACATATATATATATATATATATATATATATATATAGTAAGATATGAAAATATATTTATGGCAATTAAGTTAAGTTCCCGCGTTTCATCCCCGTAGAGAAGCGTCAGGCTAAACTACATGGAGTTATTTTTGCTGGGTGTTTTATATACAGGGCTAGCATATATATATATATATATATATATATATATATATATATATATATGATATGATCATTTATGTTTTTACAAACAATCACATAACCTGCGACACTGACATGTCGATGTTATCGATCAACAACTGTTTAAAAACTGATGTATATGTATATATATATATATATATATATATATATATATATATATATATTATACATGTATTATTTCTGTTTCTTTTATGTAAATCAATTGAAACTCTAATATTTATAAAAAGTGTTCAATAATAAGCAAACTTGTATTTTAGTATACATTTTTATTCATGCGAACATTTCAAGTTACATATGTGCATACATGTTTTAGTTGCGCTTTCTTTCGAGAGCCCACTTCTTTAGATAGTTACAAATAGTTAAATCAGAAATAACAGTCGTCCTTAATTTTGGTATTACCTTGATTTGAAGGAGATAGGTGCACAATTAAAAGGGAAAGATAACAATCAAATATTACATTCGCACTGCTCGCTTTCTTTTACGTTCTATCGTTTAATTGTATCGAGTATATGTATATACACATATGTATTGATATATGTATATATATATATATATATATATATATATATATATACATATGTATTGATACATATGTATTGATACATATATATATATATATATATATAAGAAAATGAAAGAAGAGAGATAAACTATTTCACTATAGGTCATATCCTCTAAGAGTATACTTTTAGTTTCCTAATTTATATATATGGGGGGAATAATAACTGTTATTGCGTGGTGTAGACAGCTATATGTATCTTTTCTTTAGAAAGTAAATAATAGACAGAATCGCTTCTGTGGTGTTTTTTAACAGCTAGAACATCAAGTGAAACAAAGAAGAGAGAAAAGTTTTAAATGCACATAATTCTGATCTCTTTATCGTGATTTTATATTGATTCTCGCAACACTACGCTAAGCGAGTCTTCTGTCTCGACCTTTATTCGTATATGTATGGCATTCTAATGTCTAGTCCTGTATTATAGGTGCGATATAAAGTATTACATTTATTTCAATATATTGAATGTCTTAGGTGGCATCTAATGCCAAACAAATAACGCATGGCGATTGATGGATGAAGCTCACATAATGCTTATTCACGGGCTTAGACAGAAGGCCAAATGCGAATATGCATCTCCAGGGTTAGACAATTATGAACGTTAGATGTAGTGTACACTAATTGTTGCTGCTATTCATATTAATGAATATAAGAGAGGCGGGGACTGCACATTTGTAGCCAGAGATATACGTGTAACAATAGTGTTTCACTGAAATCTACAAAAACGTTCAGTCTACCAACTCTAACTCCAGCCTACTAACAACATCAAAAACACACTGATATCGTCCTCTTTACTAAAAGTATTGTGAGACAACTAATAAATACACCGTATATCTTTTATAAAGTCATATAAAATATGTACTTACTTACCGACAACCTGTCAATTTAATATCATATAGTGGGTGTGTTACCTTTTCAATATATGCAATGTCATGTTTTTGGGCGAAAGGGGCGAAATATGTATATGATATATATTAAATATTAAAGCTTACGTTTGCTAGTACATATCAGGACGAAGTAAACACGTACACAGGAAATAAGGGTCATGGGATTAGCATATGCAATCAGATATCACTTTTACCTGCTATGGCTAGAAACGGACGTGACGTCACATAGCTCAAAGAGATAAGGAGTTACAGAAGTTGCGAGTTCGTTGTGATGTTTTGAAACGACATCACGTGTAAAATAATGACGTGAAAATCGAATATAACCTAAGAGACAAATGCCCCAGATGACCGTAGCCAAGAAATGTTTGTAACTATCAGAAACAAATGTGACATCAACCGCTTAATTAATGATCCTTTTCCAAATTACCAATATTCTTCTGGTTTGTGTCGTTGTGAAACTTTAATTGCAAGTGTCTCAGTCACAAGAGGAGCGGTGGGCGTAACGTGTGATTAAATGTTCTTGATATGCCTTGTTGACGTCGAAACCAAACATGCATTCTATTTGAACGTCAAATTGATTCTATGAGAACATAAATTCACTAAATATTGGTTAAAGTGAGTATCGTTTAGTTTTGTGAAAAACTTTCTATATGGAATTTGCAAAAGTGTGTGTTTTCTTTTAGGTAAACGTATCAGAATCTCCTCATATTTCTCATTTGAACTGATCCAATTTTGTTGCAAAGGTGGGCGAATTAATTTCAAATGAAAATGTGTAAGCGTAATAATCTTATCACAATCCGTTCTAAAAAAATAATTAGAGTCTATAATTAAAAAGGGGTGAACGATCGACTGCAAAACTGGTAGCCATGAGACGTTGGCAGAAATATAACATTAAGATATTTACAATCTGTCTACATCAAAGCTTCATCCTGAAGGCGGCCAAGTTTGACGGTGCGCGTGAAAGACGGACAATAGCGATCGTGTCCACATGGTATCATTAATAGCCATCGCACGATGACTAACCTACGGCGACCATCTCAATTAATTTCATTCCGTGGTTGCTCAGGTTCTTACTTGGATGGGCGATTTCGTCTTAAACTTAATCAGTTATGCTGAAACAGTTGGAAACGATGCATTTCGAAACTAAATAACGAGATATACTTATCCGTCGACTGCCCCAGAAAAAAATCCACATCCATAGGATATGCTCGAGAGATTTATTTCATATCGTAATGAATAAATCAACGGACTTTAGAGACTCATATACGAGTATATATATATATATATATATATATATATATATATATATATATATATATATATATATATATATATATATGTATAGGTATATATATATGTATGTATATTTGTTTATATACATATATGAGTAGTGTGTTATACACGTATATGTATATGTATATATATATATGTATGTATACTTGTTTATATACATATATAAGTAGTATATTATACATGTATATATATATATATATATATGTGTGTCTGTTTATTTGTTTATATACATATATGAGTAGTATGTTATACATATATATGTATGTATGTATATATATATATGTTCATACATATATATTACGAGTATTTATTACACACATATATATATATATATGTGTATATATGTTTATATACATATATGACGAGTATTTATTACACACATATATATATATTTATATATATATATATATGTATATATGTTTATATACATATATGACGAGTTTTTTATTACACACACACACATAGACACACACACACACACATATATATATATATATATATATATATATATATATATATATATATATATATATATATATATATTAACATATTTCACCCCAAACAAAAGGGCCGCAACTGTAGCGTAAAAGACCTCCGAGAATTAGGGGGTAGGTTCTCTGGGTCATCCTAGGTTAGAAGCTGTGTAGCGAGATGCATGTTTACATTTGTTTTAAACCTCTCCATGTCGGTACAATCGGGGAAACAAGCAGGAAGGGGGTTCCAGAAGCTGGCATCACGAGGAAAGCAGCTATTGAAGTAGAAGGATCTCCGGCATATCTTGGGGGGTGGTGGGGGCTGGGTTCCACAGTGAATGGATTAGATTAAGCTGATAGTCGAGTTGGTCTAGTGTATTTGCATCGAGGACGCATTAAAACAAGTAGTTTATCGGACCACAATCCATTGAAGTATTTGTAAAACAAGCACAAAGATTTGACATTGCAGCAAGGCAACAGGGCTTAAGATTGGTTGATTGTGGGGGACCTATTAAGTTTGCAACTTTTTTGGACCTTGCTAAAGAGGAAGAGACTAGTGAATGATGCGAATCCAGATGTAGCAACAATACTCCATGCATGGGCGAACGTTACTTTTATGAGATAGGGGATAATATCTGGCGTGAGGAGTTTATTAGATCTGTAGAGGGATCCCACCTTCTTTGCTGCAGCCTTGGCAATGTCTTCAAGTTATTTGTTCTAATTCATGATACCTGTGAATGTTAGGCTTAGGAGTTTGAATGTTGAACTCACAGGTCATGTGTTATTTGCTATGACAATCGGTGGTTTAAGATGCTTCTTGTAGCTACAGAATGAGAGGAGATTTGTTATTTCAGCGTTAAAACTTACCATCGATTCATGACTACCATTGACTACAGCCTAGAAGTCATTTTCTAAGGATTCAGTCATGTCCACGGATATGTTCGCGTCCGGTTTTCTCACATGGCAAGAGTAAAGTGATGTATTGTCAGCAAATATGCTTATCTCTGACTCGATGTCATCAGAGAAGACGTTTCTGAAAATCAGTAACAATAAAGGTTCAAGGATGCATCTCTGGTGTGCATTCAGCATTTATGTATTGCTCCTTATATAAACGGCCATTGAGGACAACCTGAATCTTTATTCTGATTAGGAAGGATCTAATTATATTGAATATTTGCTCAGAAATACCATATGATCGGATTTTTAGGATACTCCCTTTTATGCTATATTTGATCAAAGGCTTTGGATATACCAAGCGCTACCGCCCGAGCTTCACCTACCTTGTTTATTGTATGATATATGCGTGCATAGATTATCGTTAGGATATCCGAAGTAGATCGAACTTGTCTAAATCCATGCAGGCGGTCAGAAAGAAGTTTAGCATTAACTAGGTGCCGTACTATCGCTAGATTGAAAAAAGGATTCAAAGATGTTAGCAAGGATCTGGAGTAGACTGATTGAGCGGTAGTTTTGAGAATCAGTAATATCCCCAGAATACCTGAAAAAAAGTAACACAGAGGCCATTTTCCAGCTATTGGGCAAACAAGATTCAGCTAGGCATTTGTTTTAGAGTATGAAGAGGACATGGGCCAGTTCTAGATAACATTTTTGTTATCACTATTACAGGTATAAGATCAGACTCACAAGTTTTGGAGATGTTACGGTTTTTTATGATGGCTGTGATCTGAGATACAGTGATGACTAAGTTTTCAAGTGTGGCTTAAGTCCGCAATAGGAATTTAGGGGGGGCTGAGGCGAAACTGGAGTTTAAGACGAAACGCGGGACTATTAGTTCAGCCTTATCAGTGGTAATGCGAACGAAATCATCTATTCCATCATTGTTAAGTATTTAAACAGAGTCCAGAATAGCGACGTAGAAAAAAATCAATTCAATTAAGAGACATAAAATATTTGTTTTCACGTGTTCCTTTTCCACCGGTAAGCCAGTTTTCAGAACTAGACAGGTTTGTAATCAATTTGTCCAAGTTTTGTTCTTTTTTATTTATTTGTTGCTTTTTTTACGTTTACTCTGATTTCATTTGTCGCTTTTGTAGCGTTCACATTTAAATCAAACATTGCCGTTTGGGGGCTCTCCTGTTGAAGGTTCAAGAAAAATCCTTTGTTGTTTTTTCCTGTTTGACTTTGACTATCTCGTCAATAGTCGTTCGTTGTGGTTTCTAGTAAAAGTGCGAATATCTCGTCGCCAATTTGTCGCAACCCTTTTTAGGGGCCGAGAAGAAGACACGGAACACAGAGGTTAGGTGAACAATATATATTGAAGAAAAGATATGCACATAGAACAAAAGAAATGGTATATCAGTCCTAACTGCCAGGGAAGACTGGTTGATTCCAATTACGAAGAGCCTAAGTGATTCCAGTATTAGGAATGGACGAGTCCAACTGTTCGTCATCATAACAGTATATTTATCAATGGACACGTGTTTCGACATTACGGCGACCTGTCAGTGCGGCTGACTATTACAGGGGTCGACCCTGCGATCACTGAGACTGTGACCGATATATGTATATACATATGAATAGATAGATAGATAGATGGATGGGTCCAAAAGTGTTTAGTAATTCATACACAGTTGGTAACAATATATATATTAAGCATTAATTAATAATATAGTACAAGCGCACACACACAGTTTATATAGTCCATCAACAAGGAACGCCATCAACATATCCGCCAGTGCCCTTACTGTATAAAAGTATTCACCTTACTGTATGTATAATAACAGCAGTAAGATCCTAACCATTATATTCACGGCTTACAAGGAGTAAGGATCCATGGGATACAAACTAAATATATATGTTGCAGACTAATTACTTATACAAGCCGATGTCACAGCAGCAAATCCCCTGTAGATTAAAAAGTGGATATATATATATATATATATATATATATATATATATATATATATATATATATATTTATATAAAATATAAATATAAATATATATATATATATAAATATAAATATATATATATAAATATAAATATATATATCAATATAAATATATATATATATAAATATAAATATATATATAAATATAAATATATATATATATATATAAATATAAATATATATATATATATATATATGTATATATATATTAAGAAATATTCAGAAATTACCCGAAGCAAGTAAACTATAGTATTTCGTCGGTTTAAGCATAGCATTGTCTAAAACAGAGAAATGATTCACCCTGTATTCACTAGACAAACGTGCGGGGGATCAGAAAGCAAGAATAGAGAAAATGAAACTAGAAGAAAAATACATTCTTGCAAATAAAGCATGCGTACGTAAATACTAGAAAAGTATATATATATATATATATATATATATATATATATATATATATATATATATATATATATACATTATATATACTAGCAAATATATGCTCCCTCTGGTCGCATATTTTTGCTAGGCTGCCGCATCAGAAATGAAGGCTCATGCGTAAGCCAATGGAGCGCCAGTCATATTTCTGTGGTGGTTAGACATTTATTGTTTGTGTTTATGACCAAGATTATTTTTAGTTGAAAATAAAGGGAAAAAAATTCGATCCTACCCCGATTTTTGTTGTACCCTCGCCCATAAATAGAAATACTTGTAGTTTATAAAGAAAGAAAAAAAAATTTTTGTACACCCCGCAATTTTTTTATATTACCAGTCATAGAAATATTTTTTAGTTAAGAAAAAAAAAAAATTTTTTTTGACCGTCTTCCCCAAATTTCTTTATCCTCCCCCCTCCTATACATGTAAATATTTTTAATTAAAAAGGAAAAAAAAACCTAACCCTAACTGTAACGATGGGGTCAAAGTTAGCGTTGGTCCTAAAATGAAAAAGCACCAAAAAATCAAATACAATGAACACAGTGGGTGTGTGTGTGTGTGTGTGGGTGTGGATGTTTGTTTAATGACCTTTTTTTAATTAAACAATTTGATTCTACAATCAGTTGTATAGTTTTCCAGTACAATGTGTTAGTTTATTTTGTTGACATTAAAGAAAAAAAAAATCACATCTTTTTTTTTAATAAATAAAACATGGAATCATAAATTCTGTTGAGGTCGTGAAAAAATGATAATATTGGATATGAAAGTATTAAGAAATCAAATACAGTAAACACGAAAAGTTTTTTAATTCTCGGAAAGAAAAAGTTTACCTAAACTGTGTGTGTGTGTTTTATTTATCTACCTCCCACAAGGTAGGATATGACGCAAGGTCGGTAAAGTGGGATTAGATAAGCCAGGGCTCGAGGTGAGCATTCTGGCCATTTAAAAATTGCCTGGGCAGCCCCGTCGGCATTCCCGGTAGGGCGCCTCAGACAGTAAGCAATAAACTTACTCCTCCCCAAAGAGGGGAGGCAAAGCCTGGGAGGGTTCACCTCCTAGAACTGCACAGGACCAACAACCCCTAATAGACCGGCGTAAATCCAGACCCAAAGGCCCGGAAGATACTGGTCTATTAGGTGGGGTAAAAATCGCGTTTTTATATAGTAATTTTTAAATCAATTATTATTTTAAACTATTTGATTTAATAAATTTGTGTTTTAAAACATAATGGCTAAGAATAAACAAACTTAGGACGGTTTTAAAAATGGAAAACTGAGCACGGTGTTTGCGAGCGTTGTTGTTTACATATTTAACGTCCCACATTAACGTCGGCTGCTTAATCAGATCGCCAAATTTAATTACCGGAGGGAGGGAGGACACCACTGATTAAACAGCCAATCGGCTGCTTAATCAGATCGCCATATTTAATTACCGGAGGGAGGGATGACACCACTGATTAAACAGCTAATCGGCTGCTTAATCAGATCGGCATATTTAATTACCGGAGGGAGGGAGGACACCACTTATTAAACAGCTAATGACTTTGCAATTTTTACAGTACTCGCGTTGAAATGGTTTAGAAAACACGCCGGTTATGATGAAAATGCCTTTAATTAATTGTATGAATAATGTTTATTGATATAACCTTATCGGAAAATATTGTAAATACATATATAAATTGGATAATAGCAGTTATAAGTGTATATTTGTAAATATGAATTTAATTGAAGGTTTAAAGGAATTTCAGTAAAATAGTCATACTGGAGTTTCGGCTTCAGACAGACAGACAGATACATAAACTCCATTATTAATAGATATATACATTATATATATATATATATATATATATATATATATATATTTATATATATATAAACATATATATAAATATATATACATACATTATATAAATATATATACATTATATATATATATATATATAAGGAATTGACAACATATTTGAAGCACGCATGAAAATGTATTCAAGTGAAATATTTTTGAAAATAAACACATAGTGCAATTTAAATCAAAAAATCATTTGTGTCTAAGCATTCGTTGGAAAACAACTTTGTGAGGCAAGCCAGTCTCATAGTTTTTTTTTCTTTTTCTTCTTCATCCTCATTTTGATGGTATTAACCCCGAGGGGTAGAATCACGGTCGGGGTAGAAAAAGCTCGTCAAGTTGTAAAAGACGTTAGACTAAGAGTCCGGTCGATGTTATGCGCTGATTGGCGCTTGTTGTATAAATAAATTGGAAACATCCTTGGCGCATGCATAAAAATGTATTTAAGTGAAATATTTTTGAAAATAAACATATGATGCAATATAAATTAAAAAATCATTTATTATTTTTGTGCAAGCGTTCATTGTAAATCCACTTTGTAAGGCGAGACTGTCTTATAGTTTTTGTTTTCTTTTTCTTCCGCATGTTGATGGTAGAAACTCCGAATGGTATAGTTAAAAAAACGTTAATTGGCCCACGTGAAATAGCATGTTACCTAGAACACATATTCGATAATTCATAATGATAATTTCAGTAGTGTTGAATTTTACTAAGCGATGCTGGTGTAGCTTTTGAACCAGACATAATCGACTTTTGTCGACGCAGGAATACGTAAACAGCCAGAAAAGACTGAATGAAAAGGAATCGGCGTCAAAATCAAAACCAGGCGGCGTTTTAACAGTAAAAATAATGAAAAACAAACACTTACCATATGTTTTTTTTCATGACAATTTATTTGTATTTGAACGTAAAAAAATCAATGAAATTCATTTTTATAACGGTAAAGCTTTAAGTTCTTACTTTTTTTCAATACATTGTCTTCTTCATAAATAAACTTTATATTGTAAAAACATAATCAATAAAACAACGATTTTTACATTTCTTATCGATCTTATTTTTTGTACTGGTACAGTATGTGAACAGGACACAACCATAACTAGGTTAGGGTTAGAAAATACAATTCGTGTTTTATTCGATCTCATAGCTGTAGGAGTTTTTTTGCTACGAGATTTCTTTTTTTTTATTTTGAAAGTTTTGCAGATTTCTGCATGTACTGGGCTGGCTGTCGTATTATGTTTTTAATCGATTATTGGCGAGCGTCTGTTTTCCTTATCTACCAATAATTGGTCGCAAGTGCTGTTTTTATTCGGCGTGTTGTTTATTAAAGGTGATGTTGTTGTCGTGATATCTGGTTTTAGAATCTCGGGAAGCTATACCCACAGCGTACGTGTTATTTAGAATAGCATGAATAACAGTAGCTCGTAAATAACATAAGTGGCAATAGTATGAAAAGCCAATGAATGTAGAAATTAAGAGGACCCGTTTAGACTATGTCGGAATGTGAACTTTGAAATTCTGAACATTAAAGTTCCCTCAAATCTATATAACTGTAAAAGTAAAATAGCAAAAACAGTATACATAGAAAACATTTACTTCAAAATAACACTACATTATAAAAATAATATGAAGTTAAATAATAAAATAAAGAACTAAACTAATTCAACACCTAAAAAATATAAACATAAAAATTACTACAAACACGCACGTGTTAAAATAAGATCACCTATT
>OY744515.1:199304859-199309859 GCA_963556195.1 Sepiola atlantica
TAATAAAGACCAATGTGCATTTAATTGTATCTATAATAAAGACCAATGTGCATTTATTTGTATCTATAATAAAGACCAATGTGCATTTATTTGTATCTATAATAAAGACCAATGTGCATTTATATTTATCTATAATAAAGACCAATGTGCATTTATATTTCATAGGGGGGGGGCTTTTCATTTATTTTTGATGATATTTTATAGTAATTTGAAATTGCTGAGTCATATTTAATTACGTAATACCTCAAGTTCATAAACCAATTAATGGTTTTTAATGAAATTTATTTTTTAGAGGGTAGCTAAGGAAGTGCGTTAACTCACGTTTAAAACACACAATTAAGGTGTTTAAAACAAGGTTAGAGAATATATACATACCATATAAAAGTGTATTCTTATGTAAAATTCACAGAGTAAGATGATGAGAGTATTCTCGAATCTATTAACCCAGCCCTTAGGGGTCCATGGGGAATATTTCATCGAGGGGGGGGGGGGAATTTTCATTTATTTTTCATTATATTTTATAGTAATTTGAAATTGCTGAGTCATATTGTAATTTAATTACGTAATACCTCAAGTTCATAAACCAATTAATGTTTTTTAATGAAATTTATTTTTTAGAGGGTAGCTAAGGAAGTGCGTTAACTCACGTTTAAAACACACAATTAAGGTGTTTAAAACAAGGTTAGAGAATATATACATAACATATAAAAGTGTATTCTTATGTAAAATTCACAGAGTAAGATGATGAGAGTATTCTCGAATCTATTAACCCAGCCCTTAGGGGTCCATGGGGAATATTTCATCGAGGGGGGGGGGGGAATTTTCATTTATTTTTCATTATATTTTATAGTAATTTGAAATTGCTGCGTCATATTGTAATTTAATTACGTAATACCTCAAGTTCATAAACCAATTAATGTTTTTTAATGAAATTTATTTTTTAGAGGGTAGCTAAGGAAGTGCGTTAACTCACGTTTAAAACACACAATTAAGGTGTTTAAAACAAGGTCAGAGAATATATACATAACATATAAAAGTGTATTCTAATGTAAAATTCACAGAGTAAGATGATGAGAGTATTCTCGAATCTATTAACCCAGCCCTTAGGGGTCCATGGGGAATATTTCATCGAGGGGGGGGGGGGATTTTCATTTATTTTTCATTATATTTTATAGTAATTTGAAATTGCTGAGTCATATTGTAATTTAATTACGTAATATCTCAAGTTCATAAACCAATTAATGTTTTTTAATGAAATTTATTTTTTGGAGGGTAGCTAAGGAAGTGCGTTAACTCACGTTTAAAAACACAATTAAGGTGTTTAAAACAAGGTTAGAGAATATATACATAACATATAAAAGTGTATTCTTATGTAAAATTCACAGAGTAAGATGATGAGAGTATTCTCGAATCTATTAACCCAGCCCTTAAGGGTCCATGGGGAATATTTCATCGAGGGGGGGGGGAATTTTCATTTATTTTTCATTATATTTTATAGTAATTTGAAATTGCTGAGTCATATTGTAATTTAATTACGTAATACCTCAAGTTCATAAACCAATTAATGTTTTTTAATGAAATTTATTTGTTAGAGGATAGCTAAGGAAGTGCGTTAACTCACGTTTAAAAACACAATTAAGGTGTTTAAAACAAGGTTAGAGAATATATACATACCATATAAAAGTGTATTCTTATGTAAAATTCACAGAGTAAGATGATGAGAGTATTCTCGAATCTATTAACCCAGCCCTTAGGGGTCCATGGGGAATATTTCATCGAGGGGGGGGGGGAATTTTCATTTATTTTTCATTATATTTTATAGTAATTTGAAATTGCTGAGTCATATTGTAATTTAATTACGTAATACCTCAAGTTCATAAACCAATTAATGTTTTTTAATGAAATTTATTTTTTAGAGGGTAGCTAAGGAAGTGCGTTAACTCACGTTTAAAACACACAATTAAGGTGTTTAAAACAAGGTTAGAGAATATATACATACCATATAAAAGTGTATTCTTATGTAAAATTCACAGAGTAAGATGATGAGTGTATTCTCGAATCTATTAACCCAGCCCTTAGGGGTCCATGGGGAATATTTCATCGGGGGGAGGGGGCTTTTCATTTATTTTTCATTATATTTTATAGTAATTTGAAATTGCTGAGTCATATTGTAATTTAATTACGTAATACCTCAAGTTCATAAACCAATTAATGTTTTTTAATGAAATTTATTTTTTAGAGGGTAGCTAAGGAAGTGCGTTAACTCACGTTTAAAAACACAATTAAGGTGTTTAAAACAAGGTTAGAGAATATATACATAACATATAAAAGTGTATTCTTATGTAAAATTCACAGAGTAAGATGATGAGAGTATTCTCGAATCTATTAACCCAGCCCTTAAGGGTCCATGGGGAATATTTCATCGGGGGGGGGGGCTTTTCATTTATTTTTCATTATATTTTATAGTAATTTGAAATTGCTGAGTCGTATTGTAATTTAATTACGTAATACCTCAAGTTCATAAACCAATTAATGTTTTTTAATGAAATTTATTTGTTAGAGGATAGCTAAGGAAGTGCGTTAACTCACGTTTAAAAACACAATTAAATTTTAGGGGTCAGGACAAATTTTTTAGGGGTCAGGCCAAATTTTTTATTTTATTTTTTTTTAACTTAAAATATTTCTCAGGGTTGTGGGACACTGAAAAAAAAAGTTGGTGGGGGTCTGGAGAGATTAGGGGGTCGGGGAAAATTTAAGGGTCAGGCCAAATTCTTTAGGGGTCCGGCCAAATTTTTTTTTTCTTTTTTTGAACTTAAAATATTCCTCAGGGGAAGAGTGAAAAAAAGTTGGAGGGGGGGGGCTGGAGAGATTAGGGGTCGGGGAAAATTTTAGAGGTCAGGCCAAAATTTTAGGGGTCAGGCCAAAATTTTAGGGGTCAGGCCAAATTTTTTTTTTTTTCTTTGAACTCAAAATATTTCTCATGTTTGGGAGAGTAAAAGAAATTGAGGGGGCTGGAGAGATTGTCAGGACAAACTTTTAAGTGGTCGGGCCAAATTTTTTTATTTTTTGCACAAAAATATTACTCAGGGTGGGCGAGAGTAAAAAAACTGTGGGGGGGCTGGAGAGATTGGGGTGTCGGGGAAATTTTTAGGGGTCAGGACAAACTTTTTATAGGTCGAGCCAAATTTTTTTTGTTTTTTTATTTTTTTAACTAACAATATTTCTTAGGATTGGGAGAGAATAATAAAAAAGTTGGGGGCGTTCTGAAAAGATTGGGGGCTCGGGGAAATGTTTAGAGGTCAGGACAAACTTTTTAGGGGTCGGGCCAAATTTTTTTATTTTTTTATTTTTGGAACTAAAAATATTACTCAGGGTTGGGCGAGAGTAAAAAAAAGTTGGGGGGCCTGGAGAGATTGGTGGTCGTGGAAATTTTTAGCGGCGATATAAACGTATTTACCATTCGCACCGGGGCGGCGATAGGTACCTATTTAGCATTCGCACCGAGGAGACTATAGGTATGTATTTAGCATTCAGCGGTGGCGATAGGAACGTATATAGCATGTGCACATGGGATGCCATAAGTACGAATATAGCATGCGCACAAAAAAAAATTGTGGTGGGGGGCAACATTTTTTTCCTTTTCTTTTATCTTTTTCATTGAAAATATTTATATGTATGGGGCAGGATGAAAAAAAAAATTTTCTGGGCGGGGGGCTAAACAAATTTTTTTTCTTTTTTTAAACTAAAAATATTTCTATGTATCGGGGGGAACATCAAATTTTTGGGGCGGGTCAAAAAATTTTCTTTTCTTTTTTATTTCTTTTAAATTAAAAATATTTCTAAGTATGTGGGAGGATGGAAAAAAAATGTTCGTGGGGGGAGGCAAAAACATTTCTTTTTTTCTGTTTTTAACTAAAATTATTTATATTTATGATAGTGACAATACATGAATGAACACTATTTTGTTTTTCAAACACGACAGGGGTGCACTAATATGAGTTCTTACGTGTGCGAACTGGGCTGGAGATAGGTACATATATAGTATGTGCACCCTTGCAGAGATAGGTAAGTATGTAGTATGCAAACCAGAGCCGCGATAGGTACGAATATATTATGCGCACCAGGCCGGCGATAGGTTTATATATAGTATGTGCACTGGGGTGGCATAGGTACGTATATAGTAGTGTATAGGGGTGGCGATAGTTACGTATTTAGCATTCGCCCTGGGGTTGCGATAGGTACGTATTCAGCATTCGCACAGGGGCGGCGATATGTACATATTTAGTATTCACACTGGGGCAGTGATAGGTACATATGGTGTATGCACACCGGGGCGGCAATATGTACGTATTTAGCATTCACCCCTGGGCGGAGATAGGTACTTATTTAGCATTCAGCGGTGGCGATAAGTACGTATATAGCATGTGCACATCGGCGGCAATAAGTATGTATATAGTATGTGCACCGGGGCGGTGATAGGCATGTATTTAGCATGTGCACTGGGGCAGCGATCGGTTCATATATAGCACGTGCACCAGGGCGCTGATAGGTACGTATATAGCACGCGCACCGGGGCGGCGAAAGGTACGTATTTAAAATTCACACCGGGACGGCAATAGGTACGTATATAGCACGCGCACCGGGGCGGCGAAAGGTACGTACTTAAAATTCACACCGGAGCGGCGATAGGTACGTATTTAGCATTCACACCGGGGCGGCGATAGGTATGTATTTAGCATTCGCACCAGGGTGGCGATATGTACGTATTTAGCTTCCGACCCGGGGCAGCGATAGGTACGTATTTAGAATTCACACCGGGCGGTGATAGGTACGTATTTAGAATTCACACCGGAGCGGCGATAGGTATGTATTTAGCATTCGCACCGGGGCAGCAATTAGTACCTATTTAGCTTCCACACCGGGGCGGCTATAGGTACGTATTCAGAATTTAGGGGTGGCGATAGCTACGTATATAACATGTACACATGGGCAGCAATAAG
>OY744515.1:199314859-199357359 GCA_963556195.1 Sepiola atlantica
AAAATAACATGTTAAAAAATAAGACGAACGTAATACATTAAGGGTGATCTAGTGTCATTATATAAATAAAACAGTTTTCGGAGGAGGAGAAATGGAGGGGGAGAGCGGATGAAAACGAATTATAATTATCAAGAAATAACTCATATATTTAATGATATAACAAACAAATACTGTACCGACGGGTGTATATGACCTATTATCATCATATGAAATAAAAGAAAAGCGGATGAAAAAAAACTGTTATTATCAAGAAAATAATGATATATTTGATAGTATTACAGAAAAAAAACACTGACTCAACAGGTCAGAACTAATTAAGGATCATTAAAGAAATTAGCCATCTTTATTCAAAGAAGAAACAGATACAACACTTACTCGCTTTAATCTTAGCAAAATAACATGTTACTATTTACTCTCACTTACAAAAGAGGAATCAATAGATGGCAGGATGGTCTCATGAGATAAAAAGAATACTACACTACCACACTCCAAAGAAGGAGTAAATTCCTTTGAAGATGATATCACGACAAAAACAGATGCTATATTATCACAAGTATATATATCATAAGTCTTAATGATAAGCATAATATATTATTTGCGGATATGTATTGCTGTGAATGAATAATGTCCTCATATTATTGCACTTTATACTAAACAACCTCTCTTATACTATTTAATAAGGTCAAAAATGCAATCGTCCTTACTAGTATAGTATAGGTTAACACACACAGGTACATCATTTCCGATAGGTATGAATATAAAATTGTAATAAATAATTTAAATTAACAGAATAATAACGTAAACGGTTATTACTTACTTTCTCCAGGAATAAATATGTAATATTCATGCCCTTTGTATTTTTAATAAATATTCAATCGGTTTTGATGGCGTTTAATTATATCAAACGAGACGTTCGAACATACACAATTAGTAGATCGCATCAACTCTTCGTAGTGCTTCAAGAGATCTCCATCCATTGGCAATCGCATAAACGTCACTTGAGTTCTCTCCGGCGTATCTTGTTAAACTTACGGATTGAAGGATTTCGAGACGAGACACTTGTCGGTTCGTCAAAGAGTGAAACAATGCGTCGATGAAGGATATTGATAATTCAGATTCGATAGATTCATGTCCAGCAGCTGAAATGAAGTTGCTTGATGCTTGAATCTAAAGAAAATCTCAAAACGCCATCGTTCTGACGTTTACCTACTTACATATGTTGTGCCTTTCATCTACGCTATCAAATTGGTATGACTCCAAAAACTGTTGGCACTTTATTTAGCAAAAGATTATAATACTTATATGGTATGTAAATTACATAGTAATTGAAAAGAGTTTTTTGAAATCTTATATTAAGGCAGAATTATGTGTTAGTTTATTTTTTTTAAAAATCAACATAAGTTTTATAGCTAGAGCTGGAGTTTGGTTTTATAAAAAATATGCCAAAATTCGATTCCCAATTTAAAAATATAATTGTGCAATTTTGTTTTAAATTTCGCATGCAAAAATGTACTAAACTGCATAATATCTACAAAATTATGATGAGAAACCGACTTCGAACTTTCACAATTTTAATAAGAAATATTTTTACAAATATTATTATTTTCTTTCGAAAAATATTTTCAAACCAGAATTCTTAGCGCGAAACACCACTGGTAACATATGTCATATTCGTAATGTAACTAAACGATAATTTAAAAAGTTACAAAAGGCTAATCACAATATAATTGTGTGACACACATTTTGAATACCACTCTACGTGATATATTTCGAATCAGTTACTATTTCCTTGAAAGATATTTAATCGTGTTTTTATCTCTTCATTTTCCTAATCTTTTCGCACCATTTTCTCCCATAACCTTCTAATGTTGCATTGTGCCGTTATCAGCTCTACAATGTAGAGTAGATTGGTAGTGTTCTGTCATTTTATTTTCATGGCTTTATACATATATTTATGTTTTGCCTACCTATTTCTGACATATATTAGAATATATTTAAATCCACGTCAACATTTTGTAGCTCTACTAGAAAAGTATTAGCCAGCAAAGCACTAATGTGCAATAAGGTATCACTCGATAAAATATCTAGTGATTTAAAAAAGACGGTAACGCCTGGTCTGAGTATTAAATGCCGTCGCTTCTTTTTCCAATTTGATATGTTTGTGAAGAAGCACACAATTTAGAGAAAGCAACATGTGAAGTACATTTTTCATTGGATCCAAGTAGAAATCACTATTTTACCCTGGTTGCCCTTTCTGATCTATTTCATATACCGCCCTTTCGAAATAAATACGTTTAATAACATATCTTACATACTTGATAACTATTTTTAAAATATCACTATTTTGACTACTAAAACAAGGAGATAACCCAAGATAAATTTATATTTTCTAATTTATTTTGATGTTTCAAATTGTTCCATACACTGGTTAAAATTATAAAAAGCCGAACGCAACTATCAGAATGGCACTACTTTCTCCTTTAAAATTAAAAGTGCATAATGTTCGTATTGTCTTGTAATTTTCTTTATTGCACTTTACGGAAATACCATCACAATTTACGACAGTAAGTGTGCAGCAATAACAACAAACATCAAATAGTGTGTTATCGTTTCATTTTTGGGTACAGTAAATAGTGATCAGACGATTCAAATTTGTTATCACGATTCCGATATTATAATCGATTCTGTTTTAAATTCGCAATTACAATACAATTACTGATTCCGATTCTAGAATATTCTAATCGCCTAAAGAAGTAAGAATGTTAATTATCATTTTTGTGAGGGAGGAAGTGATTTAGCGGAGAGTGTGCATCTACATTTAAATTTAATTTTCTTTTTAATTGAACAAACTTTTTAATGGGTTCCTTATATGTATTGTATTCAAGATTTTGATAAACATATTGTGAGATTTTCATCCATATTTTTACGAGTTATTTTCTTTCTAATTTATTTACGCGTCATTTAAACCAGAATCCACCATTATGATCTATAAATTCTAGTTTTACTGATAGTTTAACATCAATCAATATTCATCATTTTGTCAATAGTTCCATCAATAGAAAATTAATATTAAAAAAATAAATTAAAAAAAAAGGTTTGAAATCGGAAATAAGGTTGATATTTTTCGATTCTGTTACCCTAAGAGATTCACACTTTTACGATTTCCAATTCCGATTCTGATTAAGCGCCCACCATTAACAGTTAGAGATATTAATTATTAGTTTTATTTTCTTGAAACAATTATTCCCGCTTTATTTCATGTGTAAAATTATCTTTTACAAAGACAATTGTTGGTTTACTGCTTTTATAAATATGGATTTTTGTCCTTTACAATTAATTGAGAAATGTATATTTTTAAATGTTGATAAGGACTTTCCGAGAAATACTTGACTTGAATAGCTTGTCGTAAAGTGTAATCTTTTACCTCACTTAAAGACAAGATGAAGCAATAAAATATTTGGACTAGCACAAAAGGTGCATCCTCCTTTTGAATAGTCGTTCTCTTATTCGATAACATATATCAATGAACAATAATGAATATATCAATAAATATATAACTACATTATTATAAATGAAGCTGGTTCAAGTTACGTTAGTTTCATACACAAATGATTTGTAGTTATTTTGATGAGCTATTTTTTTATTTAAAGATAAATGTTTGAATAGTCGTTCTCTTATTTGATAACATATATACATGAACAATAATTAATATATCAATAAATATATAATTATATAATTATAAATGAAGGGGTTAAGCTGAAACTAATGAGTTGGCTTGAGAATCAACATCACGATATATGGCGTACAATGCTGTCTGAGCTATTGTAAACTATTGTGTTTTTAACACATCATTTACCTGCACTTTTTTTACTTTAACAGACAATCATGTCCGAATTATACTTATGGAATTTCCCAATGAAAATATACAATATTTAATTAACAATAGAGCTGTTACACGTGGCATAGTTACTTGGTTGAATGATATATCAACAACTGTTGGTAATTTAATTACAAATCCATATTTTTAAAAAAGTGTGGCAATGCTACAAGACTCATATTATACCGCATAAGGGCATCACAAACATTTCTAAGATAATTAGTCCAAGAATAATATCGATGACCAGCACCTTAACCGCAAGACACATTTAAGAAAAAAAAAGAAACAATCCTATTTATTTATTTATTTATTCCGAATTTATATTAAAATTAGGCGAGTGACCTCACTAGTATGTCAATTGTTTAGTAGTGAATAACGGGAAATAAAGATTTCATCGGCGGTCAGGATAAATAACCTATGCGAATTAATACTAACGGATATGACGTCAGATAGCTCAAAGATCAAGAAGGAAATGAAGGTTCTAGTTCAGTGAAAGTAGACCGCGTTATACATAATACGAAAACAAGATATGATTACACCGTGATTATCGGCACCTCTGTATCTTTGTATCTCATTGGCTTATGATTTGGGACGAAGATCAAGTCAAAAAAACATTTCATCTAAAAACAATTCTTATTTGACTTAATCAGTTTGAAAGAACCTTTATTCAAAACGGCAAGACCTCAGTCTAGAAAATCACATAGACGGTGTGCTAACAAGAACAATAAGCTATCAACGTATCGGTAATAATAGTTAAAGTACTATTTGGATAATTACAGCAGCTTGATGTTCTGTCAGTATGACACAATGTTTAAATGCAACACTTAAAATTAAATGTGTTTCATGACAACGCAATGATATAATGTCTTCTTTTTTCATTAAAAAACGAAAACAGGGCAGGTGGATGACGTAAATATGTAAGTATTATAGCAGTTTAGCATGGCGAATATATCATTTCATCAACTATATTTTTAATACGAAACCTTACTTTATTTTTTTAATACAAAATTTAAAGTTAAACGTAAACGGCTATAGGTAGGAGTAACACAATACACAGGAAGTGAGTATCACAAGTTTACAGTTTTGGGAAATAAGCTGCTGGAAAAGGAAGATGTATTTAACGAGTTAGCTTAACATCTAATTGATGAAGATCACAAGACCAAAGAGTCAAACACACTGGACAAAAACGAAGCAGGAAATAAATCGTACAACCTTAAAGAACACATTCTGTAACAGTACTTATATAAAGGACTGAGATCTGCAAGATAACGCTCTAAAATAAAGAAGGTGCAGAGAATAAAAACAGAGAGGAAATAAAAATGATGTAACAAATTGTCCTTTCTTTTCCAACACAAAGAATACAACATTATTAAATACTTTTAACAATGTAAGAAAACGAACAGCAGTTGAAATATAAACGAATAACATAAACATTAGAAGGACACAGGTTTAAAAATGTTTTAAGATTAGTATTATCACTTAATTAATCTCGGAAAATAACTTCATCTATTTATTTTGTTTTATATTAAAAATGTACATATTTCCAGGTTTTCTATTGTTTTATTAGGAATGAAAATTAGTATGTTCTCTTATGGAAAACTAGTACGTAAAAATTCAATATGAATTGCGATTTTTAAAATAAATATGTTTATTATTAAATATCTTTATTTATTTGCTCTGCGGGTAGGATTGTTAGGTTATCGGTCGAGTTTAATCGTTTACATTTGTACAGGCTAACGTACACATCGATTGACCAACTGTAACCAAACTAGGGCAAAACGTTGATCATCATCTAACTTAGAAGTGATTTAAGTTGATTATATATATATATATATATGTCAATGACCATGATCACTTATAATGTAAAAGCTGCAGATTTGGAGATAACTCCGGTTCTGTCTATCGTAGAGACTCGCTACTTGGTCAGTATTGTAGCCTCTGAAGTCCCGCTTGACTTTGAGCTTGAGATGTTTGGTCAAGATCAGAAATTTGACGGAATTGCAACTTTCACTTTTTCTAAACTTTATGTATGCATCTCATACTATTTTACAACACTAAACATTGAGCAAAATTGTAGCCTGATCAGATCAATCGTATTTTAGTCATCAATGTTTCCTTGGCATACTTGGTTATACTTCATACAGTATAATGAAGAACATCTCAGACAAGGGTTTGATAAATCATTACTTTGTAAGGTGTAGGTATGCAGACTTACCACTGCCTTATGTTCCTGTTTTCATTTGATAATGCAAATAAATTCATTAAAAAAAGTAATACCATTTACACCAGACAACTGTACGGGTTGTTTTAACGGCAGTAAATCATTCACTGATCAGTTAAAAAAATATTTGAACGCTTTAAATCGTCAACCGTTAAAGAGTACCACATATAATGGCGTGGGTTAGTGACACACCTTGTTTGTTCTTATCGTATTATGTTCAATTCATTGCCAGTGCATAAACATCGTTTCAAAATTGACATCCGTTAATGTCGTGTGTGTTTCTACCAAAATGGCGTAATAAATATCAATTGTGTTTTTACTGACTAAGAAAATGACGTTACTACAACATTATATACACGGAACAACAACTTTGATATTAGGTTTTAAATACTTTTTTAAAATATGGTCGCAACGCTTACCTGTGATATTACACTGTAATTCAAGTTAACCCTTTTCTCATGCTCATGAATATATACATGAAATATATAGAAAATAATCTATTTTTCATTTTAAGTTTTGTTTAAAGAATGTGTAAATTTGAATGTCAATGATACACGTAAATATGTGCATTACATTAGATTGTCGCTAACTTTACCAAGATAATGTTTAGGGAGCTGTTTTTCGTGATGATGTGCCGGTTCGTACAGTGTACAGCTAGAATTATCCCACTATTTACTATTATTCGGGTGTAGCATATACCTGCTTTGCAAACTTCCTGTCACAGTTCATTTGTATAATATAAACGATGATTTTCAACTGGAAAAATATATCGCCCTCATTCAAATGCCTACTTTTTAGGCTATTATTATCATTGCTAAATACTGGTAAAGAGCAAGTATATAACAATGGAATTTAAACGGATTAAGATGTTTGGTTTATTGCGTGTGGGCTATAACATAGCAGGAATTGCGAAACAGCTAAAAGTCGATAAAATGATGACCCACTAAGATACAGTATAAACCTCGCTCAGACAGGCCTCGAATTGCCAACTGGTAAACTGATAAAACAGTATTTGCAAATGATCCGATGCTTAATATTACAGAATAGACGAGAAGAAAGATGACTCTGACCACAATTCGAGAATTGTAAAGAAGAAAACAGCTAAAGAAGCTGTGTAAAACCGTGAATGTTCGAATGAAAGTACAACGTTGGTACGCCAGTTGTTATTTTGTTAATTATTTCAACAGCCATGGTACCGTCATATCATTTTCTAAGATGAGAAAGCATTCGCGCATGATCACTCGTATAATAGCAAAAGTATTGTACAGTTAGCTTCGACCAGGACGTATCTCAACAACCTTACGTATATATATCAACATATCAATTCATTATGCCCATGCTTAGCGCCCTGGTCTTTAACTCTGAGATGCTGCCTGTACAGTTCAACACCGTCCGCATGTTTACCACTGCTGGTTAAATGTATATCATGGCAACAAATGTTCTATATAGGGTTAGGATGAATAGCCAAAAATAGAGATTACATATATTTTTGACTGTGGTCCGACACACACGGCTCAAATCTGGAAAAAGTGGTTGGGATAAAACTCTATTTTCGGGCCGAAGGATTACTTATCATCTGATTTCAGCACTTTGTATTGCGGAATGTGGGAGTGTCTTTAGAACATCAAAAGGCGATATTTATTTCTGATTAAAACAAACTGAGTCGTTTCCTGTGTTGAAAGTACACCAACAGTGTAATAAGGTTATCCAAAAACGCGTATTATTATACAAACGGTCTTTGTACACTTTCTATATATACAATCTTCCCTTAGTGTTCTGTGTTTTTCTCATCTCTCCAGCATAAGTAAAGGAAGCTCTAAATCGCTGTGGATCTGATCAGCCAAGCGTTTATAAGCTAATCAGAATGGCCTTAAATTTTCTCTGAAATGCTCGGTATACATTGCAAGTATTAATGACGTGGCTTCACCAGGTCATTCTCCTTTTCTTGATAACCATGTTGAAGTTATTTTAAAACCCAAGAATATATGTTATTTGAGTAAACTTACAGCGATCCAAACAGGTTTTACAAACCATGCTCCTGAACAATACATTTTTCATATTCCTTTAATATCCAAGTCTTAGAAGCATATTACGCTATTGGAACAGCAAGTGCCTTGTAGAGTCTGAGTTTCAAAGCATGCGACAATTTGTTTCTACTTCAGATAGTTTACTTTAGTCTGCCATTGGCAATAGAAGCTACCGAAATCAATCTGTTTACGTCGTTTCATATATTCAGATATAATACTCCACGAAAAATGAAAATCATCAACATCTCTTTTGGTTGATTTTAATGTCACGATTTACTTCATCAGTCATTATTTTATATGTTATTGTGTTTATCTTTAGTCAAAATTTTGGGCACGCATTTTTAGTGTCTTCAATCAGTCGATAATTTTAGCTGTTTAAATGCAACAGGCAGTAGAGTAGTACGATCTGCATCACAATATATCGCAGAACGTATATATGCGCGGATGGAACTGACTCACATTGGCAACACCATCTATTGCACACCTTTCAAATATGCTAAAGAATGGTTAACATAACATTTAGTACTTTCTCACATCGAGTGGTAAGCTGCTATAAATTAGAACTGTACATCAGGTAGTGTGTGTATGACATACACGTATTAAACTGTCACGTATCTATAATTTGATTGGTCCTACCCTTACTTCTTCTCTACACCCTCTCTATCTCTCACATACGTTATGTTGCTAGTTACAGTTGTTTCTATAAATACTATTATGGCATGTGTTTTTCAGAATAATGTGAGCTATTCCCCGCTTTTTTGTTCTAAGCTCGTTTGCCTTGTTGGTCTAATGGTCTCTATCAATTCGCTGTTTTGACACCTCATTATAATACAGCTTCCTATTCCAGTAGCTTTTTTCCAGGAACCGTAGGCTTTTGAAAATCTCTACCTGCTAACTGTAATCCTACTTATAATATTGGTATTTTCAAGACTAAAGTCAACAGGCATATTCTGTCTTTGCGATTATCATATTTGTTCTTGTTAGCTCCTTACATCAAGTGGCTTCATGCTTTGTCTGGAGCGATTTCCACTAAAACATTGTGTTGATACCTGCCGTGCTTAAAGCAAAAGATTTTCAAAGCTTCCATAAAGTATGTGTTCACACTCTGTCGAAGGAAGATTAGGAGCCCATAACATTGAAATGTAAAGTTATTTTATTATCTAATGTCATTTCTATTATATATGGGGTCCACTATACCTCATGTCGGTCGTAATTCGTACTACCACTTATTAAAAAAATTGAAATGTATACAGATACGTATTTTTTATGTAAATACTAATATTTACAAAAATACTTCGCGTAAAATTCATAGCAAAAATATTGAACGATAATTGCGTCTTGAAAATGTGTAACCTTTCGCATAGCTTGAAGATATGTCAATTTCCGAGACGTCTTATTATTCTAAAAATGGTATTATTATTATTGATATCGTGTTCATGTGCATTCCCAGATGTGTAATATATTACTTCAGATAGAATATTTGCCGTTGCCAGTAGTCTTCCCAGACATGATCAGAGGCAAATGTCTGTAAACGTTTTCAGAAATCACAAATGTGTTTAAATGATCGGTAAATTTTTAAATGACAGCACCTTTTTAAATAACGAAGATTATTTTCTAATCGCCTTAAAGATAACGTTGGATTTATTTTATCGGATTATGTGAAAAGAAAGAAAAAATAAGATTGGACTTAATATTTTCTTAATTGTTGTAACAAGTATAGTTATTTACACCTAGGAAAAATAGCACAACATACAATATGATGACGGCTTCATACCTTGCTTTTGGAGTATATGTAAAAAATAGCTTTTAAAGAGTAAATATATTTAAAATTTTGATATTTGTTTAACACATATTATAAGCTATATTTTGAAAGTTTAAATACATAGGTTAGTCGATAAGAATTAAATAAATAAATAAAATATTTATGTGTGTGTGTATATATAAGTGTCTACATGTGTATTTTGCACTCCCTTCATGAAAGTAATAAACCGATTCTTACGACAAGGACACGTGTATCGGCGCGTGTAACGTTTTATAGAAATTATGTACCATTGTATTAAGCATAAATACATTAAGAGTATAAGCAGCTTAGTTTAACAGAAATTAATGTATGAAAGAATGTAGTATTTCATGAATATATATATATATATATATATATATATATATATATATATATATCGGTTCATTAGAAAATACAAAATTGAGTTATAATCAGAAACATTGGTAAAATGGTCATCAAAAACCTATAATAATAGAGAAAATACTGTAAACGAGAGTAAATGTCCACGAAGGTTCATGAAGACCTTTTAAGTATAAACATTGAGAACAGGCTTGAAAATTAGAATGGGTAAAAATAAATTGAAAATCTAATATCTTATATTTTATTTATTTTCATTTAAAATAGAAGATAAATAAGTAATGTGTATTGAGTTCCGTGTTGCAGTTTATATTTCGTTGCCTCAAGATTTGGTTCGTTATCAGTTTGTTTCCTGCAATGATGCGATCCAATCTTGGTTCAGAACCCCTTACATTCGTCGACTCCCCTTCTAGCAGATCCTTATCCAACAAAAGAATAGCATAAACACTTGCATTATGAATATATAACAATATTGTATGTGTGATAAGCATATCGTAAAAACTATGCAGTTTCTTTTACGAGGTTCTTGGCTGCTAAAGTTAGAATCAAACGAATTAATGATTCATACAAAACGATAATATGATAGAGATTCATTTATAAGTGGATATAACATGTTGTATTGAAGTTATGTTGTAGATAGTCTAAAGGGAAATCTGTACCGAAAGATATCTTTGTTTAACTAGCTTTTACTACACTGTTATTATAGGTTTGTTAAAATAGCATTAACTTAAAATAATTATAAGATCACAATAATTGTAGCCACGTTTCATGTATTACAAAAAAAAAGTTATCTTTTTTGATTTATTAAATGATACACATTTTGCTTTGTGAATATTCCACGATTAAAAGTAACGTATTGTAAACGACAAGTACAGTGAAATCAGCATCAAAAGTGGAACACAAAGTGTATATTGGGAACCGTGTGATATATAAATATATATATATATATAAATATATATATATATATATATATATATATATATATAAAGGGTGACCCCCCAAAAAACGGGCCCCAAATCTAATTAGGCCCCGTTTCTTAGTGTTTCGTTTGAATGAAATGAATTTTGGGGCATAACTAGTTTATTATATTCACAACATCATATCAAAACACTAGGGTTGTTGGCCTTTTTTTCTCCGTTCTACAGCATGTGTTCTAGATGTACTTTTTTTAGCTCCGTGCATTTCTTGAGGCGCAGATCGAAGTTGTACATGACGTTCTTACAGACTGAATTGGGAATGCCTCTCATCTCCTCCCTGATGGATTCCTTGAGTTCCGTGATGGTT
Organism: Sepiola atlantica; assembly: GCA_963556195.1. NCBI lineage: Eukaryota > Metazoa > Mollusca > Cephalopoda > Sepiida > Sepiolidae > Sepiola > Sepiola atlantica. Next base: position 199,326,406 of record OY744515.1, read on the forward strand.
CTAGGTTTCCTTGCGTACATTCTGTCCTTAAGATAGCCCCAAAGGAAATAATCTGGGGGGCTTAGGTCCGGGCTATGGGGTGGTCACTCAAAATTAGTCTTGAGACTGATCACTCGGCATCGGAAGTTCCTTTCAGCCAATCTCAGAACAGGTTTGAGGTGTGAGAACATGCTCCGTCTTGCTGGAACCAGAACTTGCTCATGAGCGACGGGTAGAGCGTCTGGAGCTCACTCTTGAAGGTGTTGAGGACCTCCACATACCGCTCCTTTGTGACTGTCATAGCTGCGCCAGATTCTTCGATGATGCCTCTGACCGGGATTGCAGCCCACACCGTGCAATTAGGAGGGTGAAGGGGCTTGGGGGCTACTTCATTGGGTCTGGACGACCCCCAGAAGACATTTGTCTTGGAGTTCGCCTTTCCGTCAAGATAGACGTGGGCTTCATCTGAGGTCCAAAGGAGGTTAAGGAAACCTGGTGTCTCCTCGATTTTATCGAGCATCTTGACTGCAATAGCGCTCCTCTGCTTCTTGTCTGAGGCTGTAAGGGTCTGCAGCGTCTGTATTCTGTATGGGTAAGCCCTGATATTGTTCACCAGCAGTCTCCTGCAAGTCTCACGGGAGATACCGAGGGACTGACTTCGCTTGCGCACAGAGCGTTTCGTACTCTCCTGGAGAGACTCTCTCACACTTTCGACCAACTCGGCTGTCCGCTTCTTGGGACGTGCCGAGTGGCTTGAACGGTTCTCACTGGCAGCGTTGAAGTACTCCACGGTCCCATACTTCTCGAAGTGGCCCCCCCGGTTCTGAATTCTGTTTTGGGTGGAGCGCTTTCACATCCGAACTGATGCATGAAACTGTCCGTGGTTTTCTTTAACGAGCCTGTCTTGTAGTAAAATTTAACACAGTGTATTCTTTGTCCCAGATCTCACTGAGGTATTGGTGTACTCACGGTCGTTGATTCTGCCATGTCCTGTAAAATAAGGGCAATCGGTGAATAAATTAAGGAGATATCACATAAAGTGTACACGGGGCCCGTTTTTTCTTAGTCACCCTGTATATTATAACTATACTGATGATGAGGGTTTTGAGAGTAAGAGAAAAAGCTAGAGAGAACGAGAGAGAGAGCGCAAATATAATGAACCAGGAGGAAACGAAATACTATTTCATTCAAAAAGAGTTTGTGTGATAAAAAATGGACTTGGTAAACACAGCATTTACAAGTAAACGTCCATAGTGGAAATAAAAAGATTTCGGTCGCGAATCACGGCGTCTAATTATTTTTATCCGATTATGTATAGGTTACGGCTCTATGTTTATATCTGGGACTTATGTATTCATGTCATTCTCTTTTATCCTCAAGAAATATTAAATCATTAAAGGTTTCACTTATCCAGCTGTGAACATTATTTTTCCTCGTATATAAGTTAGTAATTTTTCTCGATGTTAGTAAAACTTATGTATTCGATTGACCCTTGATTACTGTTACATATGACCCATCACAGGTTCGAAAAGAAACCGGATTATATGGTTTTCGTTGTTAGGCTTAATTTACTGTCATCATTTTCAGCAAACTTCCAGTGATTAGGTGGCACTCAGATTGTCGTGAGTTGCAGTTTCGATTTCCTTGCAAATGACCAGCCTCAATATTTCGTTTGCTATCAGCCTATCCCATGTACACAATTTTGGGTATTTCAATAGAAAAAAATGCAAGAGACTGATCTTCTTCAAACGAGAAAACTGAAAATATACCTTATTCTACTTTAAGTTCAGGTATTGCTCGGGACATAATCGCGAAAGCTATTACCTCTTACCCCAAGCCAATGACGCCATATTTCATTTTTTTTTCAGCAATTTTAATTTTTATAAAAGTAAGGGTCAACGCCAAAGTGGTTACGTAATATTGTTCAGATCAAGAATCTAAGTACACTGACATTAAACCGAACCTAGCATTGCTTGAATTAATGAGGGCAGACCCACCTTTGCTCCAAACGCTGAACTGTATATGACCATTTCACATTAATTTAAATATTAAATAGGTATATATATATATGTATATATATATATATACATATATATATATATTAAATAGGTATATATATATATATATATATATATATATATATATATATATATATATACATATATATATATTAAATAGGTATATATATATATATATATATATATATATATATATATATATATATATATATATATGACGGGCATGTATTTTAAAGTATAAAATATACAAAAATAGTTCGCTCGATATTATTGTGTCTGCCTTGATCAGTAGTTTACTAATGGCTATTGCACTATCTTTTATCAGTTTACTAAACCTTTTCAGACTAATGAACTATTTTACAATGCTCAATTCAGGGGTCTGCGGTTAGTTTACTATATATTCATTCAACGTGATACGATCCTTCCCGGCACGACTTCCCTTTTTGAGACGATAACTGTAGTACCTGTTAGTTTTTATGAGACCATTTTTCCAGTCATCACCCCTTCCTTTAGAAGTGTGGTAGAGTACGTCAACTAGACAGTGTAACCAGTGGATTTTTATTAGAAAACTCGACACTTATATTATATACACTATAAAAACATGAGATTCGAGGATACCATTATGTGTGCGTATAAATAAACTTATGGTAATTACCTGTTGCAATATCGCGTTCTTTCTTGTAAACAAATTCAACAATGATAGTTGCAGTCTTTTAATTGTGATTGCTGTTTTTAAATAAACATGTAATTTATCTCAAAAGGTGATCCTGGCTGAAAATGACCTATCTGAAATGTTTCTATAAGAGGTACGACACGGTGTAATGCATTTAGATACAATTGTGTCTTGCTCAGTGCATCGGTTTCTCAATCGGTCTGTCATACTTAACTTTGAAATAGCACTTGCCAGATAGTGACATCTACGCCATACATTGAACTCGGGCTAAATTGTTTGAATCATGAAAATGGTGATTTTACAAAACCGCTTAAATATTAAAAATAAAAATACCAAATAAAAAAGTAGCCTTTTTCTGCTAACTATATATCTATTTCTCTTTTGCTCTCTCTCTTTTTTTCTCATTTTCTTTTCCAGCTTCACCAGGTTAAATAAAATTCCTGTTTTCTGATCCTGAAATTCAGAACAAGAAAAATGTATTGTCTTTTAAGTATAGTACAACAATCTCCTATACGGAAAGATATAAGCGTTATACGTATTGTACTTATTGTACTAAATCGGTTTAATTTGTTCAGTAGAATATATTGTGATTTATCCTGTTTAAATAAGTCACATCGTTTCTTTGTGGGTCATGTATACGTACCAGCAGGAATATCATAAACTTAATCTTTTACTAATTAGGATTGTGTATCTATCTGAAGATAACACTTTACTATTACTTATATTAATTTTACTACTGCTTTCTTTTATCATTTTACAATACTTGTTGAAACTAATGTACTGTTCAATTCTAGTAGATAGGTTTGTATAGTATATGTTTGTTTGTCATGAAACCATCGTCCCAGGCATCACCTTCTTTTGGGGGGGGTTAGTGCAGTATATGTTCGCTTGTCATTGGTTTATTCTCCTAAGTGTTATCTACTCTTTTGGAAGCAGCAACACACGTCAACAATACATTTTCAGAATCGGTTGCTCATAAGAAAACTAAACACTTAAAATAATAGCGAAAACATGTGAACAGAAGGGGCATATTATTTCTAGTTCGTATAAATACAGTTTAGCTCAATGTGCACATTTTCCTAATACATCGGTAGTCCCCTTGAGTGTTATATAAGCTGACTGACATATAAACTCGAGCAGTGTGTTCCGAGCACGTGTATTTTACCTTTTTAATTTCGATGTATTTATTTTGAACTTACAATTTAGTACATGCGACCAATATGTTTGGTCAAGCAGGCGCTAAACAGTAACGACTAATCGTCCACCAAAAAAAGCAATGACACCCATAATAGTTTATTCGGACAAAATAATATACAGCTACGTAATAACAATATAATCAAGTCATTAATGAAATGAAAAAAAATAATATAAACGTTTTAAAGAAATAAGCGCACATATCTATCCATTATTGAACATACACATCGTGCTGCAATATAAAGAATCTGCATTAACATAACAACCGATACAGTTATCTCGATATTATGAAGCTTGAACTGGAATCGAAACATGATAAATAATCGAGAAAACGATAGAATCGTGGAGAGAGACAGAGAATTCATGTGCGACTCTCGAGTAAAAAGAGCACGAATAATAAGAAATCGAAGGAATTCGATTTTTGACTTATAGTAAAACCGCAGGGGAGCTATAGGCTTCATTGATCATTTGGGATTTTGTCTTGAAAGTGGACACGTGAGATGTAATCTGGCAAAACAAACGTCCCTTACATTAAGACTGTATTTAGCTCTTAAGTGGAACACATTTATCTATAAAACATTCACACACACACATATATAGAATTATACATGTATATTTATATATATATATATATATATATATATATATATATATATATATATATATATATATATATAGTCTTAGAAGTTTCTTAACCATTAAAACTATATTAAAAAGAAAAACACCTTAAGTGCCAAGTCGTTCAGTGGAAAACCACTCATGTAAGTCAATTTAACTTTTTCAGTTATTATATTAGTTTGCTTCTAACATTATTTAAGGGATCATCAGTTGTTTACCATGAAAAACTGTTTCGGGAATTGAAAAAGTAGACAGTATTTAATTTCATGTCTTTCCAGCAGAGTTGCTCAGACCCCACTTCCTTTAAAAGACAAAAACATAAATATATATATATATATATATATATGTATATATATATATATATATATATATATATATATATATATATATATATATATATATATATATATATATATACAAAGATTACACTAATAAAGTGCACAAAAGAACACTAACTTACTAGCAGAAAATAGACGTAGCGAGCATGCACTGGTCAAGAGCTAAATATAGCAAAGCAAAAATAAGTGTTACGAAGAGACAATAAAAGTAAGATATATTCGCAAATGACATATATATATTTATATTTATATATATATATATATATATATATATATATATATATATATATATATATATATTAGAGATTATATAAATATCATTCATGAAGTTAAAAATTATACCCGGATTTATCGAGTTTCAATTATAAAAACGCGCTCATTACTTTGCATTAGACATCACGTATACATATATATTTTTCAGATATTATTATCATATTATTGCATACTTTATATCCATGTAAACACATGAACTCGGCCGGATAAATAAATAAGTAGAATGAAAAGTTCATGTATCTATGAATCCCCGCGAAAAAGAGTATGCAAATATCATGAAAAAATTAAACTCATCGAAAAAAAAACAGGGTGTAATAAATACTAAGTTTATTTAACAAGTCAATATATATAAAACGTCTGTTCAATATGTCACAACCTATAAACGAAAAGCTTTTTCATTTGCATCTACTGGTACTCACGAATCTTTACGTAGTTCGAATGAATCACTTTATATACGTTACATTTACTCACGGCGCAGCAAATAGAATAGCTAAGTATAACCAGTTTTTAGCTACATTCAACTGGACGTTGAAGTTAAATCTGTAGTACAGGCGATACGTAGATTGTACTTAAGGATAACGTAAGTGTTCTACCCATTCATGGCAGACGAAACGTAAGCAGTCTAACACCGTCGATTAAATAAACGGTTCCGTTCGACATTTCGTACAGATTCCCAATTTCGACAAGACGCATCTGAAGTGCAATGGTTACATCGGCCGAACATTATCGTTCCACATCTAAATAATTCCGAAACATAATACACTAGAAAGCAATTATTTTGTTCGTATCATTCATTTGCTTTTAAGTTGTGGGTTTCCTGTTTGTTTAGGTTCTCGTATCTTATGAATTTTCCAGGTAAATGATGAAGATGCCTTTATTTGAAGAATACATACCCATGTATGTTATCGCAATCTTCCAGTGGATGTGCTTGGGATTACCCTTCTTTGCTGGTGCTGTTCTGTGGATGATGATGATGATGATGATAATGATAATGATGATGATGATGATAATGATGATGATATTTTAAATAGAACATGTTACCACTGAAGTGAACTTTTCGATTTGCTGATATATAATATATAAAATATAGTCATAATTCCCCCTATTCGTTAATCGCTACAGCTCCGTAACCAAAGCCTATACATAGGTGTTTAGCTTCGTGCGCGCTTCAGTAATATTTTTGTGCATGCTTTTAAGAAATTAATTTAGTGTTGAATTCAGTAATTTTTATATTTTATCCGCTCACCTGTTTTCGCTTTGCTTAGTAATTTCAGCGCGGGGGTAAGTGTGACTAAACATCATACTGTAGTCGGTTGTCATCTTTCGATATAAAACCCGATGAGAGAAAAATAACACCGACGGATAATTAAGACCACGTGTTATTTAATGTTATCTTAAATAGTGTCATGACCAAGGGAGGAGAGACACAACCGCAGTCTTATATAACTACCTATTCTAAGACTATGTGATTTGTTCAGTTCAACTCGACCTCTATCAGATTTCCCCCTACAAAAACCTCTTCTAACTTGTATCACTCAACCTTCGCTATAACACGCTTGTCAAACTGGGAATTCTCACCTCAACAAACAACCGCCAGCTGAAGTTGTTTTTAAACCAGGCCGTGCCCTAAATACAAGACAATGTAAAACTATCTTTGAATGTATTAGCAAATCACTTACCGTCGCGTTATATTATTTAAGAGTAATGTGCGACTAGTTGCGATAGAGATACACTTTTATATAAATGTTGAAAGAATTACCATATTTAAAAATTGTAATTGATTTCCCAAAGGCACTAATACGCTTTTACAATTAAACAAACAACTAGATGCATGCAGGAATATATGCCTCAGCTAGTGATGATATATGCCCATTAACGAGTCGCATTTAAATGTTTCATGCACATTCTCTTAACAAAACTGTATGTTCCTATTTTACTTTTATACATTTTTTGATTCACTGTAGAAAACCGCACAAAAATACAATGATACAACCTATATGTTTTATGTTTTTATTTGTAAAATTGTTTTCTTATTATTGCCGTGATATTATACGTGTGTATTTTTTCGCTGAAATAATAGTTCAATAAGAAGTCCATAGTATTAAGACGCTCTATGGATATTTAATAAGATGTAAGAATCCAAAATACTTCAATTAAACCGAATTATCGCAATAGTTAAATGTGTATATAAATACAGATAGCATAGCTGAGGTTATGGGAGCAGAAACATATCTATTGTATAAGCTAACTTGTAATTAAAGGTATTACAATTATTAGAATGTGCTAAAATATTAAAAACCCGCATCATATATGTCATTAAGTTAATGTATACATCTCAGTAAAATCAGAGTTTCTACATATTATCATATGAATCTATGTGCATGCGTGATCAGCTTTAAATATACGAAGAGTTTGCTCCATGAATATTTTATTTAAATCTTTGTAATGGGATATAAATGACGATAGAAAAGTGTTGTGAAGGGGTATTTTTCTGTGTATATTATATATATATATATATATATATATATATATATATATATATATATATATATATATATATTCTATATAAAATGTTATAGATATATTTTTAATGAAGTTTTTATAGGTATATTCTATATCAAATTTGTATAGGCACATTCGATATCAAATGTTTATACGTATATTCTATATAAATTTTGTATACGTATATTCTATATCAATTTTTATAGGTATATTCTATATCAAAGTTTTATAGGTATGTCGTGTATCAAATTGTATACATATAGTCTATATCAAATTTTTATAGGCATATTCTATATAAAATTTGTATAGATATATTCTCTATCCAATTTAAAATAGAAATCTTTACATCAGATTCATACCAGAAAATGTGTCCCCGGCCGTGAAATCTATACGATAGAATCAGAATCTGGTAGATGCGTTTGGTACTTTCTTTTTAATTATACTTATAACAGATGACGAAATCTGACTGTCAAACAACCTACACCAAAACAAGCGGCAGCTATCTGATTGATGTCGTGCTTAGGTAAAGCCTCCAGTAAACATGACCTATAACACCGTTCATAAATGTTCTCAATTTTGGCCGAAGAAAGAAATAATAACTTTGTCTATGATGAGGAAACCATTATCCCTGTCGGGTATTTTAGCCAATTTATCGTGGAAAGTGGGGGAAACAACCGCAGGACTCCAAACATTCCAGCCTGGCTTCTAATTGTTAATAATAATTCACCAATATATTCTGCAAGCACTTCATGGGAAACTCTTATAAAATGCGGCTTCGATAGTCTTGGGCTATTTACTAAGAGCCCTAAAATCGCTCCAAATTATTTTTATTTATTTAATTGTGTGAAGAACAATTTGAGAGGTCACGGTATTCAAACGGCGGTAAATGTAAAGGTGTTTATTGTCAATTAATTATCTTCTCTTAGGGGTAACTTTTCTGGCTGCCTTTCATGATTGGGTGAACCGCTTAAAAGAAGCTTGTAGCAAATAAATTCAGAGTTATTGAAACGTAATTTGTAAAGGGTTTCTTTTATTTATTGAACTCTGTTTAAAATAAAGTTTGTTTTAACATATTGCTTTATTGTTTCCCATCGCATCTTAAATAGTATCGATAGAACCGCGTATATATATATATATATATATATATATATATATATATATATATATATATATATATATATATATATAATTATTTTTATTTACACAGATATGTACAAAATCTTGGACACTGGCATGTCGATGTAATCGATCAACAGTTATTATAAACTGAGATATCATCAGGATGAGTCAGAATCCGATCTAAACCTTAGATCATATTTGGAAAGTGTATAATAACTGTTGATCGATAACATCGACATGCCAGTGTCGCATATTTTGTACATGGCTGTGTAAATAAAAATAATCATATATTAAATCTCTATTTGATATTACGCACTTTATATATATATATATATATATATATATATATATATATATATATATATATATATATTATGCATAATTATTGTAACAAACCAAGATTACAGATTTTCGAAACTTTACACATAAAAACGTAGGAGTCATCAATTAATGAAATCAATTCTTATAATAGTTAAACTATCCTTAAATACTTGTAATACTATATAAATACTACAATCAATGAAACGGTTTCTGCACAAAACCATCACTAAAGATTTAAAAAGACATGTTCTTTACTCGATGCCTACTATTTTAAGGTGGATCCGAAAAAAAAACGGTAGTACAAGAGTACACAACGAGTACAGCAAATTCATCTGCCATTCCCATTCTGAAAGTCGAAAATACATCAAGCATCTATAAAGGAGTAAGGAAAATCATGCGGACACAAGTAATCTGGAATATTTAACGAAATATGAATTGAAGAAAAATGCTACCCAGATATTCCTAAATATATAAACGAATGCAATCAAACTTTCGCACTCATTTCAAAATAACAGTTTAGCGCCATTGCATTTTCGTATTTTGTATTTGGGTGACAAAAGAAGACTGCAAAAGAGAAAGTGATTATTGCTGCCCAAGATAAAAGTCTGATGAGCAATGCTTTTAAGAAGATGAATGGTCTCTGTAACGACAACAAGTACAGGTTCTGCCACACAGAAGTAGACAATGTGGGTCAGTTGACATCAACTTTTAAAGTTTTAATGGGGAACAGCTGCTATACAATGCGACAAAATGACGTGTATAAATATCTCCAACGGACAATCTGTAAAATTTGAATAGCCAGTGTAGAAGCCACCTCTAAGGGTATATATCAGAAATAACTGTGTGAAATAAGTCACACAGTATCCACTATAACTACGCAATCCCTACAGCTTCATACTTAGAAAACGGAGCTGTGAAACCTGGCATAGTTATATAAGAAATGCGGGACATGGTAGCAACCCTAGTTGAAGTCAGTGCCCTATTATGCTGGCTTAACCAGAGTTAAGAGAGAGGGAAGATAGGTAAATATCAAGGTCTTATATAAAACATATAAAGAAACAAGAATACTAGAAAGATCTTACTCATTCCAGTAACTATTAGAGTTTCTGGGATTATAAAAACTCATTTCAAACACCACCTAGTGAATACACCTAGTGAACGAACTGCACTTTAAGGAAAGTTAGAATCCAAAAAAGTTCATCAAATAGCGGGTGAATATCAACCACCCCCATAACAACAGTTTGTAAAAATTCGAGAATAGGATGAGACGAAATCTTGTTTGGGACGTCACAATAAGAATTGACGGACAATGTTCGCAATCGTTTTCTATCAAGATGTCGTATAAAACGGAGTGTAAAAAGGGCGTAAGGAACACTCGCGTCTGCGTGTAGTGGGGATGTGAGGATTCATTAAACGGTGGTTTTAAATGTTCAGTTTTCATGACTTTACCTGTCATTGCCGTATTCTTGTTGTTACGGTGTTCTTGGTGGATGCACCATAGGGTTGACAGTAAAGATGGAGACTGAGTATTCTGAGAAATGTTCTGCACTCGAATATTCTGAGAAATGTTTTTCGACTCTGAAATTTTGTGAAATCGTTACTCTATTTTAACCGCGATCGAACTAGGTCATCAGAACGACTTTATAAAACGGACGAATACAATGTGCATAAAAGAGCGATTTCTATCTAAACACACAGACACAACACTTATATATATTTATGTTGTTATTATTATTAGTAATAGTATTAGTTGTAGTAGTAGTAGTAATAGTAGTAGAAGAAGGAAAAGTATTAGTATAGTAAAACCAATAATGCAGGTTTGTTTCGGTAAGACCCGTCGTAACTGGTGCAGATTAGTACCCACGCTAACCCTAACCCATACACTGACCGTAAACCTAAGCCTAATTTTTATACTTATCCATACACTAATACTTACCCTAAACCTTACACCAACCCTTACGACGCTAAGTCAATTTTCAAGTTTTAATCTGAAAAAGCATCGACTATATATGCTTATTACGCTAAGCACATGTAAGAATATATCTAAGCTCTGGGGGTGAGTGATGCTTCAATAAAAGTATATTTTCATTGTTCTTGTTTGCTATAGTCTGAAACTAACTGAACAATTCATTATACTCTACCCTAGCTATCGGTTTACCTAGCCTACATACTCTACGTTAATGTAACCACCCTTAAATAGTTGTCAATAGATATATGAGTATTTAGAGAGAAAGACTAGGTTATATGTTATTTTTTAGTATTTTGTGTTCGTGAATTAGATAGCAAAATAATATAATTGCATTTTCTTCTATACCATCTATTCTGAAAATATACAAGTAAAACGACTTTATTATTTTAGTAATGCAGGGAAAACGCATTAATAGATGAATCACACTTCATATATTTTTGAATTAAAACTTTATTGTATAACAATGGGTTTCGTGTCGTACTGGATATATATATGTATATATATATATATATATATATATTAATATATATATATATGAATATATATATATGTGTATATATATAAATATATATATATATATGTGTATATATATATAAATATATATATATATAAATATATATATAGATATATATGAATATATATATATATATATATATGTATACATATATATATATGAATATATATATATATATGTATACATATATATATATATAAATATATATATATATATAAATATATATATATAGATATGAATATATATATGTATAAATATATATATATATATGAATATATATATATATATATATGTATACATATATATATATGAATATATATATATATATATGTATACATACATATATATATATATATATATATATATATATATATATATATATATATATATATATATATATGAGGTTCATACAACAAAAGATATAAGAGGCAACTAATATCTTTAATTAGTGAACATCCGGATACAAATAAAGCTCAATATACTGGATAGAGCATTAATAGCAATAGATGAAGTGAAAGATATAAAAAAAGGTGCGAATCAAATTTTATTACAATTTAATGTTTAGGCAAAGTTCTTTACAGTCCTTAACTCATGAGTTTTCAAAGAAAATCTTCTTCTCAGACAACCATTACCGCAATGAAATTACTGCAGGTAATAAAAATTAAACTTTGAAATAAATATATAAAAAATATATATATAAATACATAAAGGTATATAAAACATCAAATATATCGACCCAAAACATACTTTTTAGTAAAACTATACAGTTCATCCAAGTCAACAAGTCTAAAATAGCTCCAAGCAAGATATCAAAGAGGTTGATTTAAAAATAATCCAATTGTTGAATGGTGGTGCAAAAACGACAAAAGGAATTCAGGCGGGAAATTCGCTCGCTATCGATGCAGTAGATAACAGTGAAAACTGCACTCAAGGTGTATGCAAATAAATGTAAAACAACTTAAAATACCTGAAGCTATCTACATAAAAACACAACAACGTACAATTAAGATCATCACCTGTAATGTATATATATATATATATATATATATATATATATATATATATATATATATATATATATATAGTCTCGAAAGTTTCTCAACCATTATAACTATATACGAAAAATAACATTTTAGTCCCAAGGCGTTCAGTGGAAAATCACTCATGTAAGTCAATATATTTTTTGTAGTTAAAGTAAAGTATGCGTATATATTTATAAATTTCTATGTTAAAGAATTATTCCTAAGCTAATGAAGCCACTCTTTAATAGTTCGGAGCATAGGTCTAAAGTGTAAGGGTAGATAAAATAGGTTATGTTTAGTTCAACTTAGTGGTATCCAAACGAGACAAATAGGGAGTGAAATGCTTTCGTGAAAATTAAAATAAATGCGATCTTTTAACAATATTAACAATGTGCATTATACATCAATTACCTAACAACCTTCATATGCACGTGTCTTTGAGATATTAGAAATAGTTATAATATAAGCACAACCTTGCATTTGACAATGTATAATTTACGAGTGTTATTAATATTTTACATATTTATAAAGTACAAGTAAAGCCAATTTCCATGAATTTCTGTTTCTTTTTAAGACCCCTTCAGTTTAAGCCTTAAATGTTCGACATATTCTAGAATCAAAATCATGTAATTGAGTTTATAAATATTTAAATGGATATTCCAAGTAGAAGGTTTAGTACTATTATATCTTGATTTTAAGCGTCCCAAAAAGACATAACAGTGGTGGAAAAGTGTTCTATCCGGAAATTGTGTTTGATATACCTGGAATTGGTATTCTTGATATACAGGGTAATTCTTAAGTCACTTTGCTATTTATTTTTGAAATTCTGAAGTTAAAAAATACGGTAATACAAAACAGAAAGGTTATTCAACAAATTCATTTATGGGAGTTTAAAATTACAGCAAATGTTCAAAATTTCCACCTTCGTTCTGCAGGCATAGCTCCATTCTTTTTTGCAATATATTTACGACTCTTTGTAGCATATGTGATTGATTATGAAATAAATATATGTAAACACAAATATATAAACGAACAAATTTAAAATAACACATAGAAGTAATTAGAGAGTAAGATAACAATTATCAAAAGTTCTTAGTGTGTTTGTGCTTCATATGGTAATCATTTTAAATAAAGTGAAGTGACTTATGAATCACCCTGTATATATATATATATATATATATATATATATATATATATATATATATTTGTATACATATATAGATTTGTATATTTGTATATATATGTATATATTTGTTTATATATATATAGGTATATATATATAACAGAAACAAATCTATTACGTCTTTAAAAATATATACATATACATATATATAAAAATATATATATATATATTTATTTAGTTATATATATATATATATATTTAAAGACGTAATATATTTGTTTGTGTTACATCTTTTATTTCTCTTCTTACAGTTCTCTCTAACTCATATATATATATATATATATATATATATATATATATATATATATATATATATATATATATTAGTGTTGGGACGATTTATCGGAGTCAGAATCAGAAAAATCTTGAAGAAAACACACTTTTTTCCTAACCACAACACTAATAGTGAGAAGCAATGTTATTTATAAGTGTTTCTTGAGAGAATGTAATCCCCACATAATAATAAAGCTAATAGTTACATTGATTTTACAACCACTACTTTATCCCGCTGCCTCAACATGCGCTTTGTAAACACTTGCCAAATTTACCAACATCTACAAACACATAACTGCCTTTCTTCTGATTTAAGCTGAATTCTAGTTAATAAATCTAAATTAATAGATCCTGAAATCAATGTAAATCAAATAAAAATACCTGAAGCTATCTACATAAAAACACAACAACCTACAATTAAGATCATCACCTGTAAAACCAGAAGCAACATTTAAAAATTCTAAACGTAATTAAATGTTATCCTGTGATTCAACTCCAACGTCGCTGTATTTAAATCGTCAATGTCTTTCCGGGAATGCAATAACATTCTCTACGGGTTTCTCCGCCGTCTTTTTAAAATTATCTTCTTTCTATATTTTTGTTTTCATTTTCTTTTGTACACCTGAGTAAAAGTCGACTAAGAATGAAAATGTTCGTGACACTTATGCACCATTTATTTTTTATATGCCGAAAAGGTCATCAAAATAATTGAAATTAATTAAACAGACGAAATATTGTTATTTTTAACAATGTTTGTATGAATGAGAAAATGCTGACTAAATATACAAACAATATATATATATATATATATATATATATATATATATATATATATATATATATATATATATATGAGTACAGATTAGTCGTCCGAGGCTATAGCAATGCGATGTATTGTTGTATTCTGATAATGAAAGTTTTTCTTTCGAAAATTTAAGATTACCCTTTGCCGAACTGTTACTTACCGGACAGTATTTACTATTTGGTATTTAATCAGTTTTCGTGAAATTATTAATAAATCGTTTTGAGTTTCACTTTCTCCCTGCGTTTATATCTTTTCACTTTTCCATCTTACGGCAACCACATCGCATTGCTATAGCCTCGGACGACTAATCTGCACTTACATTTACCAGCAATGCTTCAAGCAAACTACAATCTCCTTTTATATATATATATATATATATATATATATATATATATATATATATATATATATATATATATATATATATATGAGTGTTAGGACGATTAATAGGAATTGGGAATCGAAAAAATCAGAAGTTTGTAGGGTATGGGAAACGGGAAAATGTCAGCCCTATTTCCGGTCCTAAAAACGATTATTATATAAAAATAGGACCGCAGGTTAAAAATTTAATTTCCAGATTTAGGATTTACTCTGCAAGTCTAATTTTATTTTTTGCTACTGGAAAATTATGGTAAACAAAGTAAATATTCTAGACTGTACTTACGCCTATTGTGTTATCAAACCTTTTAATGTGTTCAAATTTCTTTTCGCACTTATTTGTTAAACGTTTATATGAGGAGTTTAGGAGAGCCCAAAGTTAAACATTCAAAAATATAAAACGCTTGCGACAATTTATTTTTTATTTTTATGGGTTGGACGTTGAGTGGTCACCGCGTATATATACTCTGAAATAATGTTTTATTGCATTGGTTTCGATTTTTTTACTAATACAATACATTAAAATATAACGATGAGTTTAGTAAATACAATACATAAAAAGCGAGCATCCCTGATCACACTGAAAAAAACCCAACAATTCTTTCGGAATTTAGATTCGATTATTTAACGTAAAATGATATCCGATTTCCGGGACATTCTCAGTGTTTAGGGTAGTTTAGTATTTTTTTACCATCAAACCTAAGTCCGACCGTCATAAGTCATGAAACCACACGGAATGCCTTTAATGTTCGTATACCAATCAGACATAGGGTTAGTAGATGGAATGCGGCATCTTTTAAGTAGTTTTAACAATAATATATGTCATAGTAAAATTTTAACATAGCAAAGATTAAATACAAATAAAATTGGTTACATTTTATTTTACGTAAAATGTGTATGACTGATTTTGTATTGTTTAATTACCACTAAGTGTTTTAGGCCGTGTTCATTTAATCGCCTAAATATGGAGAATAACTTGAATTAGAGCTCTAATAATAGCTTATCTTCTCTCACGGTAGCTAAGTGGTTAACGCCGCAGACTAAGGACCTGCGTATGCGGGGTTCGAATCAAGTTCGCTCAGCATGAACACGTTTATCAAAACCTACATCTGACCTTGTGTCTAACCTGGAGAAGAGGTAAATAAAATATCTTATTTCAAAAATATAATTGCGAAACGGCGAAAAAAACGAAAGGAAAAAAGCATCGATAATTTAATAAAAAATTCAATATTTACAACGTAATGAAGAAATGTTTAAAACTGAAATCATAAATTTTTTGTCAAGAAAAAAAATGATAAATAGTTATTCATAATTATAAAAAAATAAACCTAAAAAAATATTTTTCGAATTTGTAAAAATGTTTTCTCCTTGGTTGGCTTTTTTCGTCTTTTAATCATTCCGGTGGCCGTTCGTCCGGTGGACTTTTGTCTGGTGGGCTTTTGTCTGGTCACCGCTACATAAGCCTTCATGAACCATCAGGTTCTACTTGTTTTTGTAAACACCCTGAAAATAAAACAACACTTACTTAAGAATTAGCGTAGGGAATAATTTGGACACATAAAGTTTACGTAAAATGGGCTCCTTTTTCGGTGATATTCTAGCATTTTAGCGGAGTTTTCGAAAAAAATATTTTCCTCTGGTACATAAATTCTGTGCATTAAATTTGTGTGAGGAATCAATTTTTTATGTGATTACGCTGGTTGACCAACCTTGCCAGTCGACTTAGGTTTAGTGCTAAAAAGATTTAATGAACATCCATAAAAAATTTGAAAACTCAAAAATGATAATCATTTTACGTTAAATTTTTATACGAAAATTCTAAATTCTAAATTATAAAAATAATTTATTTTTTATCTTTTTACCATGGTGTTCAAGGTGTTCACACGTAATCACCTAAAAGTAGATCTTATCATTAGTAGTGGTATTACTATTGTTATGATCTGTGTATTGATTTGTTTTTACAGTAAAACAAATCAATCTAATAACTGAGCAAATCTTTATGATAAGGCTAAAAATATGTGCATTCTTTTATAGGGGAAAAGCACAGAATTAGCTTTGTAAACTATTCTGTTCCTACACTGTCTTCTTATTTTGCATACGAATCGGGGAATATTTTCAATTGTTCATGCAAACATTCAAATAGCATTTAATCACTTAACGACGAATTGAAACAAATCGGCTGTTTGAAAGAAAAGTCTTTAGTTTTTTTTTCACAATTTCCAATGCAAGGTAAACATTTGAGAAATAATATGTAGAAAAAGCTATTCGTGTCATATACGCCTTCTCCTTAAAGTGTATGTTTTTTATATTTGCAGACATATATGCGGATATTACACAGGATTTTCACAGTAATTTGAAAATTTAAAATTTGAAAAAAAGCTGATTAAATATTTAGAAATGTTAAAAGACTCGGAATTGGAATCAGTAAATGTATCGGAATCGGGAATTTAGAACAGAATCGGTAATTGCATCGGAATCAGGAAAGCTTTTAGATTCGTTCTATCACTAATATATATATACTTTTTCGTGTGTGTGTGTGTGTGTGTGTGTGTGTGTGTGTGTGTGGTTGATATAAGTCGAAGTGCAATATCTATAATGAATACACGCAAACTTGTAGGCACTTATGTTTCATGAATAATTTATGTTTTTTTTCAATAGTCCGATTAGCGAACAACTAAATTTCAATTGGGCATTATTATATTCTTCCGCTCCAATGATATCTCAACGAGGAAGAAAAACACAAATCAGAAAGAAACAATCGAAACGAAAATTGTTTTTTGAAAATACACGCACAGACGGTTTTTAAACACTTACACGAAAAACTCGTTTAATATGAATCTGATTTCGGCAAAACGTGCGTCAGCATTTGATTAAGAAAACATTCTCTTATTTACATAATTCCTCGTTCAGTTGATTCTCTTTTCGAGCACATTCGCTCGATTATAGACAAGTGTTAATGTTTAATAAGGCAAAGCTACGGATGGATAATTATTCATTGTTATTATTAACAACGGAAACGATGCAACATTAACTGATTTGATAAATCTTTTAAATGTTTTGGAGATGACGGTAAGTAATATGTTTTTATCTTTAAGTTTATTCCTTAGGGTTTCGGCCGATATAACCTCCGACTTATTTTGAGGTGTATCTTGACACTAGATCTTATTGGTAAATTGTGGAAAACATGTTTATGTTCTTTTTTCGCACGCACCATTTATTCACCAATAAGATACATTGGTAATGACACTGCTTCTTGATTTCAACCTGCCTCTTGGTTTTCCATGGCCAAATAAGTGATGTATTCTGTTGGTTTCCTGTTTGCGTTTTTAGACTCCCACATCGTCATCCCTTCGTATATTGTAAAGTGTCATGCCGGCTGGAAGTGGAGCTGGTTTTACAGCCCTTGTGATACTTGGCATGTATTATACATAACTGGGTCGATTAGTTTGGCATAACACGATAAGTGATATACATATCAGAAGGTGAGAACTTTTACTCCATCGGAAAAAATGTTACGTTAACTATTCATTAATAACGAGTATACATTTTATAAGATAAAAAATCTGTGTGTGTAACGTTACTTGCTTGCGTTTTTCTGTCTAAATAAACAATGCGGTTATTCATAATTAGTGGAAGCCTAATATATTATTATTAATATTAATACTTTTTTTGAAGACGTAAATACATATTTTACATTTACAGCCTGAAAATGGTCCTTAATTTCAGTACTAAGTAAGATTAAACCAGCTATACATATTCATAGCTCTTGAGGATGTTTAAGGACCTGCAATGTCGCATGAAACCACTTTTTCACCGAAAAATGATGGATTTTGAGTCCCGGGAGCCCTAACCGCTATTTTTGGCCTGCACCTTCTGAATTTTTCAAATTTTTCAAAATATTTGATTGTTTAGTGTTATTTATGTATAAATGAACACAAAAAATACTACTCGCATGAATCTGAAATGTTCACCCATTACGTCCCACCCCTATTTTAATGATATACAACATATCATAAACACTTCATCAGTGTACATTCGCGACAATCAGGCTAAGGTAAAAATCAAAATGCAACTGTAATAATGTAATTTATAGTTTGTCCATCTTTTTTTTTCAATTCGAATAGAACGGAGACTCTTATTTAAACCACATATGTTTTAACTTAGTTCACCCCAAACAAGTTGACACTGTAAACGTAATGGGCTACTGCGAATTAGGGTAAAAGTTTAAGAGGTGATCTTAAATTAATAGTTATGTAGCAAGATACTTGTTTACATTAGTTTCAAATTTTTGCATGTTGAAACAATCGGGAGAAAAGTGAGCAGGAAAAGTGATCCAAAAGCTGTAGCTCGAAGAAAGAAGCTATTGAAGAAGAAATACCTCCACAATGAATGGATACGATTTAGCTGTTTGTCGTGTTGGTCGAGTGTATTTACGTCGAGAGGGCACCATAGCAGCAAGTTAACCGAAGAAAATTCTATTGAAGTACTTGTAAAACCAGCTCACGGTTTCAAAATTGCGACGATGGAACACGACTTTGTGCTTGTGTAATACTAAGGGACTCACTAGATAAGAGCCTCTTGTTAGGACTTTGTCTGAGAGGAAAAAACTTGTTGATGGTGACAACACTAGGTATATAGGATACTGTCAAGTGTGAGCAGTTTTCTAGCACAGTAGAGTCAACCCACTGTCTTTGAAGAAGCATTAGCAATGTCTTCTGTGTGTTTTGTAATTCAGGTTACATGTGAATGTTAGGCAGAGCAGTTAAAACGTTGGACTCTCACGTAGGGTTTTATTTGCCATGGCAATTTGTCGTTGGAATACTTTACTGTAGTTGTGAAAGAAAACGAGAAGCATTATATGTTACAATCCATTTATGACTCAATTCAACTTCAGACTGGAGGTCACTCTCTAATAATTTTACTATTGTCTTCGAATATGTGTGTGTCAGTTTTGCCCACATGACAGCAAATAGATCCATCTCAGAAACATTGTCATCAGGGAGGTCGTTTATGCAAATCAAGAAAAGTAAAGGATCGATCGCTGCTCTACACTTGTATGTATGTCATATTTATGATGAACGGCCATCGACCACAGCTTGAATCTTTTCTTTGGATAGGAAGGATCTAATTATATCAAATATTCGTCCAGTAATAGCATATGTATTTATTTTAATAAGTAGACGTTTATGCCAGATAGTGTCAAAGGCTTTGGATAATTCAAGCGCAACGCCGAGCTTCAGCTGTCGTGTCCAGTGTATGATATATGCGTTCAAGGATGACCGTTATAGTATCCGCAGTAGACCGTGCTTGCTTAAATCCATATGATGGTCAGAAAAAAGATGTGCATAAAGGAAGTGACGGACTATCGCAAGATTAATATTAAGAATTCAAAGATTTTAGCGAATAGCGTGAGAAGACTGATGAGGTGATAATTCTCCAAAATTCTGAGAGACTGGTACAACAGAGAACATTTTACAGCAATCAGGGAACCAAGATTCGGCAAAGCATTTGTTGTAGAGTATAACAGCATGCGCACCTGCTTTGGATGTCGAGGTATTTATTGGATGCTATTAATCTGAGATAGGGTTATTGTTAAGGCATCAAGTGTCGCTTCAGTCCGCAATAGGACATTTGGGAGGGATTGGTTAGAGGAGTTCGAAGTGGAGTTTAAGACGAGATGCTAGGCAATTAGTTCAGCCTGATCAGTTTCCGTTGAAACGAGATCAGTGTGCTTCGATAGCGTGCGAATTGTTGATATCCTATTATTCACCACACTATTGAAGATTTTCTAGAAATCGCGAGTACTTTGTTTCTGTGACTTAATGCGTTTTCTGGTTATTTCTGTATAGCTTCTCTTTGCTTTATCTACGGACTCACGATGTTTTTGACGCTATAAGTGATCGTCTATTTGTAGTTGACATATGGGAGTTGAATTGTTGGAATGCTTGCTGCTTCTGAGCAATAACAGTTGAATAGTTGGAGGTGAACCATTGAAGGGAGTGGGGCTAGCTGTAAAAGTTTCGTATTCGGAACATATGCTCCAATGATTGATTTGATTTATTCATTATCCTCATTTGTGCACTGATCAACTAAAAAAAAGGTTGCATGGCACGTCTCTGATAGATTCTTAATCAGCCCGGTGGTAGTATCTCGTCGTTTTGAGAAACGGGTCATTATCTTCTGGGTGAGATTTTAGGGTGGTCAGTGCTCCCGGGCAAGCTATATGCATTTGTCGCACAAGTCTCTGGCAGTGAAGTGAAGAATAGGACGAGAAGAGATGCGCGCTTCTCCCTACGATCAGGGTCGGGAAAATGACAGTATGTGAGAAGGAGTCCACTATGGCGAAACTATACGCGTAGTTACCAGCTGCGTATGTATAGCTGGAGAATCCAAGCCAGGTACTGTGATGTGCATTAAACTCTCCTAATACATGTATTTAGCCACTCGGGTCAAGTCTGAGTGTTGTATCTATGCTTTCAAAAACAATGTTTAGCAGAGTAAAGTTTTGGGTCGATAGAGAACGGTATATGAAATACAACTAATTAACGTCATGATGTAAGCTTAATCTAATGCACATGTTGGTTTGATCATCTGATCTTAGCCTATGTTTTCTAGTCAGAGATTTACGGTTGAGTGGGAGGTATTCAGTTATGTCAAAAGTAGGTGAAGAGATTGTAGATTTGTTGAACTTAGTACTAGGACATCCGGGGAGTTTACTAGGAAAATGTTTCTAAGTCATAGATGTTGGTTCTAAACCCTCTGATATATGTGAATGTTTTCCTTAAGAACAGAGGTGAATATGTTTTAGGTTAGTCTCTGGTTAGGTTTTTTTGTGTACTGTCATTTTTTTAGATGGAATGGGGCGAGAAAAGTGTTCTTTTTTTTAGTTCCAATAATCTCAAACAACTAGACTTGGGCCATGGGGGTTTTGGTCTCAGAAAAAAGTTTACCGGCGATAACTATAGGATCCTATTCCATGCGCGACAGGACACTACAGTTACACACGATATTATACAACTGTTGAAAGAGCAGTTGCTCTTTGCGATTCGTAAGTGTTAAGGATGTTGTATACCATTCAGAATAAGCCGCCAGACAAGCTGTTTAGCATCACCAAGTAAAAACAAGAGCAACCCAGACTAGTTGCACAGATTAAAAGAAAAAAAGGACATCATTCATTGTACAGGGTGCTCAAAAGTCTTGGGAACATAACGATTTTTAATAACTCAAAAACTATTAGGAGTTGAAAAATGAAATTGATACCGTTGGAAAGGTTAAAGTTTCAAGTTTTGTGGGGAATCTTCAAAGTTGCTCAATATGAGCACCATTCGTCACACGGCAGACATCTAGTCGATAGTCCATTTCCTGCCAAACGCGTTCCAGCATCTTGACGTCAATGGTTCCCACAACTGCCGTTACTCGAGCCTTTAGTTCGTCAATATCTCTTGGAAGGGGCGGCACATAGACTTGTTGCTTGACAAAGCCCCAAAGGAAAAAGTCACACGGGGTAAGATCTGGAGACCTAGGAGGCCAGGGCATGAGAACGTCATCACCTCGCCCAGATCTCCCAATCCATCTACCAGGCAGCCTTGTGTTAAGAAACTGCCTTACTCTAAGACTCCAGTGTGGTGGTGCACCATCTTGTTGAAAAATGAAGTCATCAGATTCTGCTTGTTCCAACTGAGCCATTAACCAGTCTTCCAGCATGTTGAGATAGGATTCACCAGTGATAGTTGCCTCTTCAAAGAAGAACGGTCCATAGACACCTTTCTTGGAAATTGCACAAAACACGTTCACTTTTGGTGAATCTCGCTCGTGCTCAAGAAGTTCATGAGGATTCTCAGTACCCCATATGCGAGTGTTATGCTTGTTAACTTTGCCATTCAGATGGAAGGTCGCCTCATCGCTAAAAACAAGCCGGTCATCAAAGCCGTTATCTTCCAACTTCTCTTGCATTGCAATGCAAAAGTCACGGCGAAGTGGCTTATCAGTGTCCTTCAACTTTTGGACCAACTTGAGCTTGTAAGGTACCATTTGCAGTCGTTTCCTTAAGACACGCCAGACAGTTGCTGGAGCAAGCTGAAGTTCCCTGCTGGCTCTTCTCACTGATTTACGGGGGCTCCGCTGAAAGGCTGTCCGAACTTGCTCAACTGCATCTTCTGAAGTTGAAGAGCGACCTGTTCGCTTACTTGGGCACAAACACCCATCTTTCACAAATTTAGCATGCCATCTGACAATGGATTTCCTTTCAGGGGCTTCTTTTTTAAATTTCCTGCGAAATGCACGCTGAACACATGTCCACGATTCAGTCTTTGCAAATTGGAGGACGCAAAATGCCTTGTCTTGTTTAGAGAACGCCATTACTGCACCTGGAGAGATAACACGAAAATCATTAGTATGACCAAAAACTTGATTAAGCAAGCTTTAAAATGGCACCAGTTTCATTTTTCTACCTGGAATAGTTCATGAGATATACGCATTTGTAATGTTCCCAAGACTTTTGAAACACCCTGTACTTGTCAGAAAACAAGGCCAAGCCCTTGGTATCTTTGAGGGGTCGCTGCGCTAGTACCTCTGCACCTGGCTAATAGACAAATACGAGGTGCAAAAGCGGGGCGATAGGCAATGCCCATCTACTCTTTAAGCCATTTTAGGTTTTCAAATCGGATATTTTGTTCGAGACCCCAGCTCTAGAAAAGTTGTCGATCAGAACTTAAGAGGTCTTTAATTGTAGTTTAAAGTGTAAAAATATATTACGACAATTGAATAATTTTCATTTTTTTTATTTTTAAAATGCTCATGTACACGTTTTAATAAACAATAGACTTAAATTCACATACAATGATAAACCAATGCACAAGATAGACTGTATTTATTAATTTTCTTCCTCTTTCTCTCATCTTGTTCTTCATTTGTTTCTCACCATACAGTTTACTGTAAAGCTTATATATTGATATATAAATATAAATATATATATATATATATATATATGTATATATATATATATATATATATATATATATAGTCTCGGAAGTTTCTCAACCATTAAAACCATATTTAAAAAAAAATTATAGTCCCAAGCCTTTCAGTGGAAAAACACTCATGTAAGTCAATTCATTTTTTTACAGTTATTATATTAGTTTGTTTCTAACGCTATTTTAAGGGATCATCAGTTGTTTACCATGAACAACTGTTTCGGGAATATATATATATATATATATATATATATATATATATATATATGCATCAAGAGAGGGTGTGTATATGAGAGAAACACAAGAATAGAGAACGTGAGAGGGATGTGTGTGTGTATTTGTATATATATATATATATATATATATATATATATTATCTTCACACTAACTTTTTTTGTGTGTGTATCTCTGTAGGGGTATAGGTATATGTGTAGTTATTATATGCATTCATGTTTGCACTCGTGTTTTAACGTAAATATACGGTCAAGGTGTGCATGTATTTGTGCCGTTTTTCTATTGTGCTTTACCGCTTGATTTCTCGTCATTATAGTTCAAGCTAATTTAAATTAAACCAATAACTAAAGATATATCTCGTAAAATATTAATGATGAATGATATAGATCTTACAGCAGAGTTGTCAAAGTCTAAACAGCTGTCTATATCGTATTCCAAAATAGCAATGCTAATCACAGCCCATCATTCATACATTATATCGAAAATAGTAAATAGTTAACTAACAATTTTTTTTCTGGAGAAGTCGCATTGACTGGAAGTTAATAATGTTGATATATAAAAGCATCGCTCTCTCCATATATCTATATATATATATATATATATATATATATATATATATATATATATATATATATATATATATACATATATATTTTAATATATATGTTTTTGATGAATATATATATATAATATTAAGAGATATATACTATTCCATTTATGTACTTATATTAGATAATAATATATTATGTCATACATGTGTTCAACTTTTACTTCACGATTCTCAAAAGATGAGTCGCGCTAAGTAGTTGTCTAAAATATACATATAGCAAATAAATAAAACTGACGTGTGTTTCATTTGGGCAGAAATTGTCTTGCGTAAATGTGTAGAGTTACATTTAAAGATCATTTGTTTCTATAGTTAAACATTATCAACCACAACTCTCAGCCCAAAATAGTCCTTGTATTTTATTAACATAAACTACATGTTTATTTTCTTTAAGCCATGCATTGTAACTACCCTTGTGTGGCCAAGTGTTGTCATTACTTCAGTTCTAAGTGGAGTTAACATTGTAATGCAACCGTATCAGGTTGGTTTTTGCTGTAATATGTCATTCAGTCGCATCATTCCGTTACTTACAATAGCTTTGTGCATTCATTTATAAACCCCCCTTAGATTTATTGATGATATTAGCTTTTTTTCTATATTTTCTCTTGGTACATGTGTGTTTTGTTAAAAGTTTAGATTTCTTTTATTAAAAAATGTTATAATTATATGTATTTGTAAGAGAGTTTAGTCTTAACTATTGTCTTTAAAAAATATTACGACTGTTTTTGGCTATTTTCCTTTTAAGATTAAGTAATTATTGTACTGGAAAGTATTTTCAGGTTTTCGTTCAATCATGAATACATGGATGTAATAACTATCTATAATTTTATCCCAGGTTATATACTCAAAATACACCACGATTGCAACATTATAAAAAACTATTCAACCTAATTAATGCTTGGTAATCCTTCAACCCTCATGGGAATTAAATATGATAAAATTCATAAAAATATTAGAAAAAATACTATTTTAGTTTTTTATGATGAAATATAAGTAATACCTACAATTGTATTATTCATCATTGGAAACAGAGCATTGGTGTATGATCAATCAACTGTCTCGTTTTCAGAAAAAAAAAGATGAATAATATAGCAAAATGCTACAATATATCGTTGCGGGACAATGTAACAAATAAAATAATGCATGGTTTCTTTATACACATACCTTCAATGCTTAATTTTGTTAGTAGGTAGACATGCATCCCGACACAATAACACGTGTTGAAAAAGTTATTCTCTGATCTGCAGAGGTCAAGCGACGGGCTGGGACGCGTCATATTGCAATCCTGAATATAGAAGAGAATATTAGCATCTCAGAAATTAAGCTTTTGACCACAATGTGTGTTGGGAATAATGACGCACAAAACTTCGTAAATGTTCCATCATGAATTGATCGGTGACCTAAGAAGGTTATGAAAATGAATTGATGGATGACCTAAGATAATGAAAATGTATTAAAGCGGAACATAAGAAGATGATGAGAATAACTTTATAGGTGACCTAAAAGATGATGGAAATAAAATGATGAGTGACCTAAAAAGATGATGAAAAGTAATTGATATGTGACCAGAGGAGATGATGAAAATGAATTGATGGGTGACCGAAGAAGATGATCAAAATCAATTGATGTGTGACGTAAACAGATGATGAAAATGAATTGATTAGTGACCTAAGAAGATGACGAAAATAGATTGGTGATTAACCTAAGAAGATTGATGATTAGAATAAATTAATGGGTAGCCTAAAACGATGAGGAAAATTAATGGATGTGTGACCTAAAAAGATAATGGCAATTAATTGATGGGTGACCTAAAAAGATGACAATTAATTGATGCGTGACGTAAGAAGATGATGAAAATAAATTGAGGTGTTACCTAAAAAGATGATAAAAATGATTGGCTGTGTAACCTAAAAAGATGATGAAAATTAATTGATGTGTGAACTAAAACGATGATGAAAGGTAATTAATGGGTTGCTTAAAAAGATTATGACAATTAATTGATGTCTGGACTAAAAAGATTATTAAAATAAATTGACGTGTGACCCAAAAAGATGATGGAAATTAATTGATGTGTTATTTAAGAAGACGCTTAAAATGAATTGATGTGTGACCTTAGATGATGATGAAAATGAATTGATGTGTGATCTTAGATGATGATGAAAATGAATTGATGTTAACTAAAAAGATGATGAAAATTAATTGATGTGTGAACTAAAACGATGATGAAAAGTAATTAATGGGTTGCTTAAAAAGATTATGACAATTAATTGATGGCTGGCCTAAAAAGATTATTAAAATAAATTGACGTGTGACCTAAAAAGATGATGGAAATTAATTGATGTGTTATTTAAGAAGACGCTTTAAATGAATCGATGTGTGACTTTAGAAGATGATGAAAATGAATTGATGCGTGACCTTTGATGATGATGAAAATGAATTGATGTGTGACCTTTGATGATGATGAAAATGAATTGATGTGTGACCTTAGATGATGATGAAAATGAATTGAAATGTGACCTTAGATGATGATGAAAATGAATTGATGTGTGACCTTTGATGATGATGAAAATGAATTGATGTGTGACCTTAGATGATGATGAAAATGAATTGATGTGTGACCTTAGAAGATGATGAAAATGCCACAAAATGTGAAATAATCTGCACCTGTACACGTTTTCCTTCTAAAAATAGTTTGTTCGGGGAAAACATTCGCGATGACGTGTATCATTGAAATATTATGAATATTACAAATAAAACAAGAAATATATTTTAAAATGTAAAAGTAAAATCTAAAATAATTGATGAGTGCCATTGTTTAACAACCCATGTTTGTTCTTATGCAACATTTAACATTCTTTTGAATCTTAGAAACGAGAACTTCATAGCACAATTTAGCATGAAATTAAATATTTGAAGTGTTTCCCAAATCTCTTTCCTATAAATTGATGTCAGTTTTAATGGCCGTCTAATCGGTACGAAGAACGGGCGGAACACTCATCCGTGTGAGATAAAAGCACATTCAAATATTGTTTTCGACAAGTAAATGTGTATTCAACACAGGAGTAAAGTTAAATGACAGATTTCTTAAAGCCGTTAAACATCGATTATTTTTGCATACCCAATTCCCAACATAAAGCATTTACAAGCATCAGGATTGCGTTGTAGGGAGTGTATCAGTAAGGAAATACATTAGACCGCGCCAATACATGAACTAAAACGAGTGCCCACTTATTCTATAGTAACTAGTAACAGGATTTCAGCCAAACCTGCTACACTTGTTTTCTTAAAAAGAAACATCTGAATGAATAGAGTAACAGAGACAATTTTCAAGAATTAAGCAAGTATATATATATATATATATATATATATATATATATATATATATATAACACAGATCACCCCAAACAAGGCAGACCGCCACTGTAGACGTAAGGGGCTACTGCGAAAAAGGGTGATAGTTTTTTTTCTTTTTTAGGGGATGGCTGAATTGGGAGCTGTGAGGCGAGATTTCTGTTTACATTAGTTTTAAATTTCTGCATGGCAGTACCGTCAGAAAAACAGGGAGCACGGAGGGAGTTCCAGGGTATTTTGCAGTGGAAAGCTTTTCGGAATGTGGGGCCTTCCACAGTGTATGGCTGGGATTTGGCAGATTGTCAGGTTAGTCTACTGAATTTGCGCCGTGGAGGCACCAGTACAGCAAGTTCATCAGAGCACAGTCCATTGAAGTATTTAAAAAAGCACAAGGATGCAATATTGCGGCGGTGGGATAGGGGCTGGAGCTTGGTGGATAGTAAGGGACCTATTAAGTTGGCGACTCTTTTTTGGACATTGTCTAAGAGGGAGAGACAAGTGGATGATGCACCAGCTCATATGTGGCAACACTACTCCATGCATGGGCGGATGGTGGGTTTGTAGAGATATAGGATAATGTCAGGTGTGAGAAGATTACTAGCACGGTAGAGGGAGTCCATATATATATATATATATATATATATATATATATATATATATATATATATATATATGTGTGTGGGGGGGGTGCGGTGGGAAAAACAGCAATGAACATTTCAGACGAAATCTACAATTAGTGTATAGAACGATGGATAAGTATATCAACGCACTAGAAGAAAAAAGGACACACACATCCTCATAGCTGCACTATATTTCGGTTAAGTCGTGAAAAGATATTAAATAAATATAAATAAGCATTAGTAAGCGCTACTATGTTACAGTCTATAAAATGCTGTGTTCTGATTAGTAAAGCTTATTTTTTCTAAATGAATATCATCGAACATATCGATGGAAATATCTTGGTTCAGACTTAATTATGTGTGTGTCCTTATTTTACTAGTTTGCAATCATAGTTCCTACTATTAGTGAACCTTATTTTTCATATATATATATATATATATATATATATATATATATATATATATATATATATATATATATAGTAAGTTTGGAAAATATATGTATGGCTATTAAGCTACACCGATGCTTCTGTGTTTCATCCCCAGCGAAGATCGTCTTGCTAAAACGTCTGACGATTCCGTCCAAGGATAGAACGTGCAAGCCCCTGTATAGCTTAATTGCCATAAATATATTTTCATAATTTTCTATATAGCTCTACTCACGTATCGAACACTGTTGAAGTAAATATTGAGAATAGATACATAAAAATATATCCCTTTATAACATTTTATGTGGATAAATGAAATAATATATATATATATATATATATATATATACATATATAGAGTAATAAGATTTTTATAAAGAAACCCAACAGAGTGCTCAATTATTTTCATTCATTCAAAATTATTAAAAGATTACAAATTAAAAATAAGAGCATATACTTGATGTATTATGGTATTACAGAGGATAAGTCAAATCAGTCGGTTTCAGCTCACGGAGGGTTCATAATCTCACTGGAAGTCCTTAGGCATAGTTGAGAATGACCGGCGAGATTTGAAAGCTCACGCACTTGAAACCGACAGTATCATGTTGATTTGATTTGACTCTCTGTAACATCTATCTATCTATCTATCTATCTATCTATCTATCAATATATATATATATATATATATATATATATATATACACTAAGCAAACATACTCACATACACACACACACACATATATATATATATATATATAAATATTTATACTAATGAAATATGTAACCATTTCTGTCCAATATTCTGCTCGAGTTATGTAGTTTGAATAATGTAAGAGTTAATTTTAAAAGATGTAAAACTTACAAATTACAAATTATACATTGTACGCTTTTTGCTCGTTTTCCCATGTGCGTTTGGCTTCAATATATATTAGTTACGATTAATTTCACGATTAAGTATTACTAAATATCGTACTTTATCTGTTATCATTTTTAGAATAAAAATGCTCCCGTATTTGATATATTCATCAACTGCAAACGTTCGTATTATTGATTAATTTATTCGATTTGAGTCAGACCCTTTTGAATAGCTTCTATTGTTTTAATATTTAGCTTGTTACAAATAGAAAAATAAATTTATTTTTAAACTCAGAAAAAATGTCTAAACTAATTACGAGCAAAGTGTCTTGCACCCCATCATCAACGATAATTTAAATCTATATTATTTTAGGATTTTATAACCAAAACCCTAAGTCGCAGTCTCCGCGGACACTTGCAAAATATATTTAACCGTCGTGTTCAACTTAATAGAAGACTCGCAGCATTATATATCCGTTAACTAACTTTTAAGAGGAGATCGTGACGATGACTATCATATCCAGAGTTAAATCAGTTTTAGTCAAATACCCAGACATTCTGTGGATGAAAATATATTCTACTTTTCTAGATAATGATCTGTTATACTTTAATATTTAACCCTAATATATTTGAATTGATTTGATTACAATAGTATTATTCATATAATTCATTTTAAGTAATATATAATTCTAATAGTTTTCTAATTTT
>OY744515.1:199359859-199369859 GCA_963556195.1 Sepiola atlantica
AGAGTAAAGGGGTAAGTGATGTAGTTGCTGTAAATGATGAATTTTGGTTTTAGATTTTTCTCCTCGTTGTTTGTTTATGTGCAAAGGGGAATGATGGTGTGACAAGAGGAAGAGAGAAGGAGCGAGCGAGAGAGAGAGAGAGAGAGAGAGATAGAAAGGGAGGGAGAGAGAGATATAAGGATAATAAGGATGGGAAGTTTTTTCCGTCGTACTAGTGCTTACTTGTACTGTTTGGTTGCACATTCTTTTTTGTTTTAATTACGAATTTTTGCCGTAATGTTTCGCGACAACCATCGGCTATTTTGTAAGTGACGAATGGCATTTTTTAATCAGTAAGCTTAAGTTTTTGAATGAAAAAATAAATGAATAGTCGAACGACACTCAACTCTTTGATTGTCTTATTTTTTATTTTAATTGCGTGTCATTAATGTTTTTCGAGTTTGTTAAAACAATAGACAAGATACTTGTTATTTTAATTGTATTTGTTTTGCTTGCATGAAAATGGTATTTTTTTACTTCTGTGTTTTGTCTTTTGATGTAAAATAGTGGTATAAATTGTATTGCTGAGGGAGAGAGGCCGTTTACTTTCCGGTTGTTTTCTGAGATTAAGCAAGGAAGAGAAGTTGTTTTTCCTCTTGAAGTGGGAAAAGTAATTAAAAAGATAGTTATTTAAGTGGATGTTTTGTTTGGGTCAGTCATGCAATATGTTCAGGTGTATAGGTTGGATCATGGATCATGGATCCTGGTAGTTGGCGGCAGTGAGAGTCGGTTTGGGTCAGCTTGTGGAAACCCTTAAGCAGTATTATTTTCTCGGAATCATACCAGTATGCATCGTATGTTAAGGTTTATTAACTAGAAGCGGATAGTCGAGGTTCGCCGCATGGCCCTCTTTGCTTGGAATTAAAGAACGTCCGTTCCATCTGCGTGCGTTAAACTGCGAACAGGGAGAGGTGACAGAGGTATGGTCATTCTATGGTCATCACGAAAGCCGGTGCTCAGTGATGGATTTGAATGTGACCCAAGTTAATCCGCAGCTACATTAATCAATCTGGTGTAGATTCATGTAAAATTTAAGTTGTGGAAACGTAGTCCCATATTTGGATGTTGGATGCATGCCGACATGTGCGCAGAGATGACTCTCTACCAAGCGCCGCATAGATAGAACTATGGGAAGGGTGGGAATAGAAAGTATGATGGTTCGACATCTAAAAATGGTTTAGAGTAAATTGGGGTACAGGGGGACGTATAAGACCATGGAGGAGGTCGATTTTAGAATTTACCGTGTTTAAGTATACTTAGATTAGATGAGAGCAAGGTGGACCTAGTTTGGTAACCCGATGTTTTCCGGGTGTGGTGTTTTAAAGAACCTGTCACCTATTCACCGTACTGTGTTGTTTGAATCATGGGATGGAATCCGCTACGTTAAAAAATAGCTGGGAGCTAGAAAGACGGGTGATGGTTCTCGGACTTTCGCGCCGGAGTGCTGATATGGTCCAGATATAGCAAGTGATTTAGAAACGGTACTTTATATACTTTTCGTGTGCTGACCAGATAATATGACGTGTTAAGAGAAGGGGTTTCTTTTTTCGTCCCCCTATATTACGGTAATACGCGTAAATTAAATTAATTGGAAATCGACCGTATACCGATGATATAGAATGAGTATGAGTGTGAGATGGGTGCCCAGGATTAACATACGGACAATTCGGGGCAAAGTTGGCAGGTAGTTGTGAGGAAAGAGAATAATGGGTATGTATTATGGTGTAATTTATCATCGGGAAGCATAGGTCGCTCCGTGAAGTTACGCAGTGAGAGTGTTCGATTATCGGTTATGACATGGGATGACAATGGAGTCGATTCCGATCGTAAAATGACTTGGCTTACATCCCAGGATTAGTGTCATGTGATGCCGATAGAATTACGGCTAGATAAAGAGGATCGAGGCTCAGGTGTTTTTAGTTCCTGATGTTGACCAGTCCAAGGGATGGACTTTTTCTGATAAGGGAGGAAGGATTATGAGGGGCCCTATATATCTGAAACGGCGTAAGTTAGCTAGTATGAATTGTGAGAGGGGTAAGTTTAAGAACGTAAGTACAGGTTAGGATGACCCGGTATTTGTTGAATGATGCATTCTCAAAATAATATCACATTGAAAGGATTTGGCCGAGAGGAAATATTTGGTGTCAAAATTGTTTAGCACAAAAGTAAAAGTAAATACACTTATGTGATTGGATGACGTAAGAAAATAACTCCGACGTCACATGTTGTTGTCGAGACGAGAATCGAGATCAGTTTACAATGGTATCTGAAGCGAGTAGATGTCCAAAGATAATGGTTTGAACTTTATATTTGGGTCTCGAATGAGATGGGAATAAGCCACTCCATTTATATCTCCCCCATATTGTCAGAAGAAAAGGTAAGTCAAAACCGAAAAGCAAACAAACTGAAAAACAATGACTCTCTCCCAGGCTTTATCTGGAAAGAAGAGATCAATTAACGACTTTTCATAACGCTCGCTACTGTTTTCTGAATGCTTTCTTTGTTTTGTAAACATGTGTTGTTCCCTAAGAACAGGAGACTATGAAGAAATCTACACGAAGACAAATACGAAAAGGGAAAGTAAGAAAATCCCACGGCAGACACACAAGACAGCAACGAAGAATAATGAAGTAGGAGAAAATGAAAAGAAAGTATCAGGTAAATTATAAACCCCACCTTACCACGTGTCCTGTTAAAAGAAACATTACACGCACGTTGACACCCGCGGTAAAAAGAGTCGAGTAAACTTATGAAAAAAGAGCTGACAGTTTAAAGACGTTTAATAGATTTAATGTTTAAAAAAAGACTATCGAACACGCTTAAAAAAATTCGAATTTCGAGAAACCGTTTACAGACTTTCGTAGCGGTCAGTTTCATCCATTACATAAAAGCACTAAATAAACACGAGTATTTGATTTATTAATATTTAATTGTCAGATGAAATGAAATCGAGTTAAAAATAGTTAGTTTTTCACCCTTTCCTCTCTTTGTAAAATATGATATATTGTGCGAGCAAGAATGTGTAATTAATTTTTGGGTTAAATGGAAATATGATCATAAATTCAAATCAATTGATTAGCATCTAAAATATTACTAGACACGACCAGCCCTATACACAGGAGTCCACATTTACACGCGTAGACAATATGCATGGAAAATTAGTAAAGTCTATTTAATATAACTATTACATAATTACATAAGCAATTAATAACTTTTTAGGATTATTATAAATTATTAGTTTTTATTTTACGATAAACAGTTAAATCATAGCATTATTAATAGTGTATTCAATTGAAATGCACGATGTAGAAAATATGAATAAATAAAATATAATATTGAATTACAATTTAATGATTAAAATAATATTATAGCGGTTTATATTGTTTTATGAAAATAAAAGTGACTTTTTTTATTTGAGAGATTAACGATTACATTGGGTCAGTTACGTGGAATCATTTAATGACAGCTTTTTAAAAGTTTTACTATTGAAAGAAAATGATATTATTATTAGAATAATTTCTTTTTATCTAAATAAATAAATGCGATAGTTTGGCTCAATTCTTGCGCTAACAGTACAGTGAAAATGCCCTACTTTAACGTAATCCAATTTTACACAATTGACGCACCATATTTTTATATGCGGCTGATGTATTTGCGATATAAGTCGTAAGGTTAACAATTTTTCAAATTGGTTTTGAAAAAATATATTTGATAAATTAACTATTATCTGTTAATGTGTTCTAATTACATGATTGTTTTAATTTTTATATACGAAATAGTTCTGTCTGAGAGTATTGTTAAATTTTCTATGCAATAATTTAGCATTTCTGTTTAAATGTTAATTTTGTTTAAGAGATCGACTTTAGTTCAAAATTTGCGATGATTTTCTAAATTGAAAATGAAAACGAAAATGTATTTCTAATTTATTTACTGTTTCTTTAAAATAGGAATTAATTTGATTCGAAATTACCAAACTATTAATTTTTATATATCTATACAAATACATGAAACAGCTTTTGTTTCGTGTATGACACAGTAATGCATTTTCTATTAGTTTAATGAATTCTTAAAGTATTTTGTGTAACGAACATTTCGAAGCGATAGAAGGATGGCAAAACCGGCAAGTCACTAATATTTTAAAGTAAATAGAATAAACTTTAATGATCACCATTTTTATTTGTAATTCTTATTGTAAAACTATTTTTATTGAAATTTACATGAAAAAAAGTTAATTGTAATTATGGTATATGTATCTATTATTATTTTAGTAATAATACTATTTACTATTACTTTTAGATTCGCACTTTATTATTCATCTTCTAACGATGAAAATATCACAAGGTTGAGATTACCTGATATAAGCACATAATGCGTATTGATAAAAATAACTATTCAGTCAACATTTTTCTCACGTGTTCTATTTTATACTATAGATGTCAACGCATATCAAGTCGAAGAGACACTCATAGATAAAGGTTAATTAGACTGGAATGAATGCCAACTGAAAGATGAGGAACACTATGGTAGTAATTTCCTTGATAAATAGTATGAACTGCGTTTGATTACTTGGCGTCAGTACGAGACAAATACTTGTTGACATTTATAGACTACGGAGTTGTAAGCAGCAGATACGTATTTACGCTGCAATGTGATTCCTGGATGGGTAACCATTGCACAAAATGTCTGCCCATTGAAATTCAGACTGCTGCTAGGTACATAGAGAGAGTAAATACATTATTTTGTCGTACGGTAGAGAGACAGATTCTTGCTGTAAATCTCTGACGACGAGGAGTCAAAGTCGTACAGCATCCATGATCATACTGATTAATTTAATAAAACAGAGATACATATCTTCTGTGAAGAAGGGTTTATAAAGAAAAGAAGAGACCATTCCGTACTTTATTTAGCTTATATTGATAGACCATTGCATCTGGAGGTAGGTACATTCAAGAGCTGTGGAATAATACAAACGTTTTTTAGCGGCTTAAGCAAGCAATTAGACATACGTCTGTCAGTGTTGATCTGAAGTGAACGTCAGACTTAACAGCTTATCCGAACAAAAGAAACTTTTTCAAAAAGAAGGACAAAACGGGGACCCATGCGTTGGCAGTGAAGGGAGAGAAGAATCATTTTAATGGTGTTAAATGTAAATATCGACTTGTCTATATATCAAGCGCAGAAAAAAGACATTTGTTTGGAAATTAACAATTATAAATGTGTAAAAGTATCTATGAACGTCATCGCTTAAGAATCTATCAGTGCAGCCATTTTTTATGTAATATTTCTAATGCCAAAAAAAGTTCAGCCTTCAAACACGCATCAGCTATTTAAATATTTAGTTTATTTTTGTAAGACTTTAAATTCCTTCGGATCCTAGAATGAAGAACTTCTGATTTCTTCATGGAGGCACTTTTCGCAATCAATATTTTACGAGTTTTATAAATCTACGTTCGATGATTTGATGGAATTCTTGAGGTTCGGCTAATCGTTAAGACGAACGAATAAAAATACAACAATCCTATTACAGAATGTCATCAAGAAATAAATGTTTAGCCAACGCTTAAGCAAGGGAAAATGTCACATTCTTTTAAAAAATTGAAATATCGTTCTCTGTTTTATTATCAATTTCTAAAGAAAAGCATTTACAAAAAAATGTGATGGCTTTCAATATGTTCTATAGTGCGTAAATGAATTATACCATGAATTAAATTATATGATAATCAGTTTACTGAGTAACTGGAAAACTATAAAAGGGGTAGCAACCACACTTGACACAGAGATAGAATACAATATATTTGATATAAGTATATCATACAAAATATACACTATTCTTAATGTAAATCGATCTTACATCAATAAGTTACATGCAATATAGAATTTAAACGGGGCATTATATGTATATAAATATATATATATATGCATATATATATATATATTATAATATATATATATAAATCTATATACATATATTTATATGTTTATATGTTAATATGTATATATATATAAATATATATATATATATACATATATTTGTATGTTTATATATGAATATATATATATACATATACCTATATATATAATATATATATATATATTTATATATATATATATATATATATATACATATGTATATGCATATACATACATATATACATATATATATATATATATATATATATATATATATATATATATATATATATATATATGTAATCATGTAATTTCGTGTTATTATATTTTACGTAAGTCTTGCTCTGTTTACCACATTGAGCTCTCTTACCCGGATTTCTTCCTGGAATTATTCTATATTAACACGAATATATATATATATATATATATATATATATATATATACATATATATATATATATATATATATATATATATATATGTATAAATATTTATATATATACACATTTAAAAATATATAAAAGTATGTATATAGAGAATAATCAAAAAGAATTACATTTATCATATTGAGTTTAATTCTTTTCTGAAAAAGTTATAGTTAGTTATATGTGTCTATAAAACAA
The DNA here is from genome assembly GCA_963556195.1 of Sepiola atlantica. Taxonomy (NCBI): domain Eukaryota; kingdom Metazoa; phylum Mollusca; class Cephalopoda; order Sepiida; family Sepiolidae; genus Sepiola; species Sepiola atlantica. Next base: position 199,366,432 of record OY744515.1, read on the forward strand.
AACAATATATTTCTAATAAGAGGTAGAACATCTTCTAAAATACTAAATGTTAAATAGTAAGACTGTTTTTAATATTATTTGAAATATTAATTTACATTTTATTTTTTTAAAGTTTAGAGGAGTTTTAAAAGTTTAAAAAACGGTATATTGCGATCGGGAAAGCACCGTAATTTTTAGATGCCCTGATGAAGTGTAATATATAAAAAAAACTACCCAATGAATATGTTGTAAGTGTATGTATATATATATAAATATATATACATATATATATATATATATATATATATATATATATATATATTTATAAAAATATATATATATGCATATATATGTATATATATATATATGTGTATGTATATATATTTACAAATATATATATATGCATATGGATATGTATATATATTTATATATATATATATATATATATATATATATATATATATATATATATGTATATGTATATATATATTTATATATATATGCATATGAACATATATATTAATCCATATATATATATATATATATTTATCTATTTATATGCATATATATATATATATATATATATATATATATATATATATATATATATGTATATATGTATATGCATATATATGTATATATATATATTTATATGTATATGTTACAGTACTGTAGGGCCCCATTATGCTAGGCACAGTAGGTTAACTAGTATCAAATAGCTAATTTTGTTATTGAAAAATAGGTTTTGTTTCTGGATTCAGAAGTGAGTTCAGAGAAGAGTTTCATCCAAGAATAGTCATAATAAATTTAGACACCTGACGTCGCCTTTGTGTCAGAGATCAGAGTGAGTCGTTTTTGTCCCCATCTCGTGCGTGGGAATGATGATTACGTCACCACGGAGAACAAGAACTTAGCTTTTATAATCACCTGTACATCTAATAACTATATAAACCTATAACACTTAATGTAAATTGAGAACTAATAGTATTACCCGTCACTCTACGAATCTTTAAGTGCTTTTACATTATTATTCCTATTCCCTTTTTTTAATTATTGGCCAACCCTCGTACAGACTGATCCGTTGTTTTTTTTTATCTCTCTTGTATTCATACCATCGACGCTTTATAAGCTTCGCTCTAACGGACAATACTTTTCTCATATATTCAATTTCCGTCACCTTTAAAATTCGGTCCCTTATTACTCCTATAATTGTCCATTTGCTCCATCCTTAAAATATATTTTATTTTCAACACACTAGTGCTTCACTTAGGTTACACAATTTAATCCAATCCTACTCCATAATCCTTGTACTAGAAATGAATTATGCAAGCAGACGAAAGCTGTTCCCAATCCTAACTTCAGTTATACATTAAAGTTTCTGATTTAGTCATACATTTATTAGTTAACTAACTGGGAATTCTTTAAAGTCTTCATACATACAAACTCTGAAACACTACGGTTTGTCCGAATTATTACCTATTAAACACGTAAATTAAAGATTTCCATTTATTTGAAACCTGATTTCCCAATTGAAACCCTATTAAAAATTCTGAATTATATATAAGTTCCTTTAAAAATCCGTTTTAATTACGCCCCCCCCTGCTTTAGAAATATTTACTCACTGACCTGAATTCACTTCTGTTTTTAGCTTATGATAACCCCACCGCAACTCGCACCGGTTGTATTGCTTACTAGCAATAAGCAGTAACCAACCACTTCAGTGTTTCTTTTCCCGGCATCAGCCATAGTTCATTTAACTTTACTTTATCACCACTTTCTTTATCTTTTCCCTTCCCCCACTTCCTCATTTGGCCTCGTCTCCAACCAAAGCTATCGCTTTTCGTAGACTTGATCGAAGTCACTACTTAACTTCCCGATTGCTTGCGTTTAATCTACACAGTTCAATTTTAACTTCTGAAAAACTACTCTAATTCTCGGTCCACGGAAGTATTTTAAAATCGCCCGAATTCTCAAAATTGTTTCCGAGTAAGTGCGCTCCACCTACGATTTAATTACACATCTTTCTCTTAGATTTACTTTATTTTTGAACTTTTTCAACGCTGCCTTCATGAAATCTCTTTCTTTACATCTTTAAATATTCTGTTACTGGAAACCTTATCAACGGACGCTTACCCACTGGGCATACTCGATATTGTTTACACGGTCACTCTTAATTTCCATTACGTAATATTTTTTTCAAATTTTGAATATTGGCTTTTCCACTGCCAACTTAGCCATCTATGTTATTCCTCTCATGAAAATTTTTTAATCTTTAGTAAGCCTTGGCTGAAGGAAACAATGATAAACGTATTTTTACCGAGTACATTTTGCATTGTACAATCGATGTGTAAATAGATTTGTCATTCGTGCATTTTTATCTTTCTTCTTTCATTTATCTTCATAATTGCTCTATCTTTTATATTGAGCTTGAACCATTTTACTATAAGTTCTATCTAATAAAAGTATACTTTTAGTCTCATATATTTTATATCTATATATATATATATATATATATATATATATCTGGTTGAACAGGAGTGCCAACTTCTGTGTGTTCCTTTTTTTATCCAATCTTTCTATTCGTCGGACACAACCAGATATGTGTAAAAGAAGGAATGTAGCCTAACTATACAATATATATATATATATATATATATATATATATATATGTATATATATATATATATATATATATGTATATATATATATGTATATATATATGTATACATATATATATATGTATATATATATGTATATATATATGTATATATATATGTATATATGTATATATATGTACATATATATATATTAATATATAATTATATATATATATATATGTATATATATGTATATATGTATATATATGTACATATATGTATATATATATATATTAATATATAATTATATATACATATATATATGTGTCTGAATATATATGTTAATGTGTATGTATATATGTATGTATATATATATATATGTATATATATATGTGTATATATATGTATATATATGTGTATATATATATGTATGTATATATATATATATATGTATATATATCTGTGTATATATATGTATATATATGTGTATATATATGTATATATATATGTGTATATATATACATATATATATACATATATATACACACACATATATATATATATACATATATATATACACATACATATATATATGCATATATACAGACATATATATACATATATATATACATACATATATATATATACATATATATATATATATATATATATATATATATATATATATATAGCAAATGGGCATTTATTTCATAATGGAGAAGATAGTTACGTTCAGTTATTTTATCAAGAGTACCACCCTATTCGTATATACTTGTGAGTAGGAGGTATATTGTGCATTGATATATATATATATATATATATTAATATATATATATATATATATATATATAT
>OY744515.1:199374859-199422359 GCA_963556195.1 Sepiola atlantica
ATATATATATATATATATATATATATATATATATATATATATATATATATATGTATACATACATATACATATATACATATATATATATATATATGTATACATACATATACATATATATATACATATATATGTATACATACATATACATATATATATATATATATATGTATGTATACATACATATACATATATACATATACATATATACATATATATATATATGTATATATACATATATATATATACATATACATATATATGCATATAAATACATATATATATACATATATAAATGCATGTGTAAACATATATATATATATATTTATACATATATATATATATATATGCATACATATATAAATATACATATATATGTACATATATATACATATATATATATTTATATATATACATATATACGTATATATATATACATGTATATGTATATAAATATATAGATAGATAGATACATACATATATATATATACATACATACATATATATATATATATATATATATATATATATATATATACATGTATATGAGGAATACTAGAGACATTGTTTCACACAAAGTGCAAAATAAAAATGGAATTAAGTATAAGCGAATCAACAAACTAACAAAAATATAAGCTAGCACAATGTACATAATAGCAAAACAGTTTTAAGACATCCGAGGGTGGGTCGAGTTCACAGTCTACTAAAAAATTAAATATCTCTCATTTGCTAGATATGTGAACAATATATTTTATAAAATAATGAAGAAATATTCTAAAAGAAATTATGTATTCGAAAAATATTTAGACACATCGCTTGGCGGGAAGCTGGACTTCCATCATATAAACGCTTCTGCTTTGAAAATTAAAAAAACGGATACGCATGAGATTACCACACAAAGAAACAACTTTTAAAGAACCATACTAAATATTTTTGTTTCGCAAAATGCATAGCTATTTTTTCTGTTTTTTTTTTCTTTTTTCGTTTAGTCTCTTAAAGTAGTTACAAGTGTAGGTATACATAAGTATTTGTTCGTATTTATTTTCGTAATGTCGGCTGTCAATGTGAGGAACATCCAGCTGTACAAAAAATGTCACTATCGATGTGAATAGATATACATATATATCGCAGACACTGCTCATGCCACATGTAATACATCTCCCTCATAAATAAAGGGTTATGTTGAATATTTTATTCATATAATACGCTACATACGAGAATTAATTATGACTGAAGTTTAAAAATTGGGTATGTGTTATTTACAGACATAACAAAATTAAGATATGCATAATATGTATCCCCAAAACATTAGATCGTATACTTATTGTACAGTAACATATTAGGTGATTCCTTCAACTAGAAACGCTGAAGTTGTTAATGGTTTCCAGGCAACATGATGCAATACGAGGTCTGTCTAAAAAATATCCAACCTTAGGCCGGAAAAAAATATTTCAAATACCAAAACTGAGTTGGTGAACAAATTCTCTACAAAGTAGGCCCCTTGTGTTTGCACACACTAAGCCCAACGATCTATCCACTGCCGGAAACACCTCTGGAAGTCTTTTTTTTTTAGAATGGTGGCAATTTCCGCCGTCGCGTTAGATTAAGCAGGTAGATTGAGAAGATGCGATGTGTAACACAGAATAAAAAAGTGGTTCAACCGATGCAAAAATGGCCGCACATCAGAGGAGAGTGACCAGCGTTCTGACAGGCCCCAAACTGCTCGGAGTGGAGCTGTTGTTTAGAGGGTGCGAAAAAAGAGATAATGTCGAACGTGACGGCGAAGATGAACACCATTCCAGAAGAAGATTTCCAGAGGTTATTCCAGCAGTGGAGGGATCTCTAGCAGGTTTGAAGGTCACACTCATCTGGGAGTCTTAAAATCTGCATTTATTTGTCTATGCAGTACAACATTAAATTATCGGGTTAATCGTTACTAATTAAAATGTCTTTATTTTGTCCAATTCTGAATAAGGCTGTTCGAATACCTAATCTCGAAGGTCTGGTTCAATGTTGTCGATTAGTTATTGCTTTAAAGTATGCAAATGATGTTTACTAATCAAAGAGAGACACATCTTGTTATTATTTTTTCTTCTTGTAAATTCTAGAATTCGTTTTCACTTAATTGTGTGCTGTTTTGCAAGGTTGTGCACGTGTCTATGTATGCATAAGCTACGAATCAATGGAATGTAATCTGTGCTCAGATGACAGATAACATATAATTGGAAGTTATTCCTTTAGATAGAGTAGAAAGTGGACCTTGGGTTGACTTTCAGCAGCCTCGTAACTCTCGCTTATCTAATTTTGCCCTTTAGTCCTCACATTCCATGAGCGATGTTTCTTACAAAAGGGGGTAGAATTGCCGTTTTATGGGTCGAAATCTATCCTTATAACACTTACCGTTGGCTAGTTATTTACCTTGAAGTAGTATTTGTTTGGCTCCTTAGATCAAGTGACTTGATGCTTTGTCTGGAGCGATGTCCATAAAGAAAATGGCTGCATTTAACCATGAATTCTTTGATATTCATTTGGGTACCTTACGTTTTTGGTTATAGTTTAAGATACGGTACACCGGGAGGCACTGTCTACATATATTGTTGTTTGTTTTGCAAGCTGTTATAGTGACGTAAGCCGTTTCGTTTATAAACACACATACACACGCACACGCACGCACACACACACACACACACACACACATATATATATATATATATATATATATATATATATATATATATATATATATATAGAATATTTGTTATTGCTTATTATCTAGAAGACCCCGTGCGGGAAAGATATGAATTAAATCTTTTAAAAAGAAGTATTATAATATAAATTGTGTAAGTATTGTAAGTGTTTAAAGTTAGATTTATCCACGTTTTTAATCAAACAAATAAGAGTTATCTATGTTTCGAGGTACTTCCCCTTACCATTGCAGGTGATTTGTCAAAATAAAACCCACTGACCCCCAAGTAAATATGATCCAAGAATATGAGTTAAGCTTTCCAAAGTTAGTGAAGGAAAATCCATTTAATTATCCCAATCGAAGGTGCTCATTTTTGTGACATTATTAATTTACCAACGTTAAAAATATACTTTTATTTCTGGTCTGTAAACTTATCTGATCTTTTACCATTTACTATGTCGGTGCTTTTGAGCAGACACAATGGGTTTGATTGACAGAACGTTATTTCAGAGAAATTGACAATTCAAGGGAGCGGCTCATCTTGTATTGGTTTACATTACACTTGAAGACGATCATGATAGAGTCGGTTCGGAAACACTCGTTGTATCATGTTCAACATATCGAATGTTCTAGGAAATAAACTTTGTAGATCGAAGTTTCCGTTGTTTTTTTTTTAAAAAGAGAGTAAGGAACGTTCTGTGCTGTGCTTGAAAATAATCGTGTTCTTGCTCTGAATCTCTTACAGGAGAGCAGGGATTCGATCTCAGTCGAGTACATACTATCAACAAAACGATACAGTAGCGTTCGCTGATTTCACATAAACAGTATAAACAATTATTATAAGTATATTGTTCGGTCGGCTAATAATAGAACATAGTAAACTGGACAGGGACACGAAAATTGTAGAAACATGTGTTTTAATAAAATATTCACGTATTTCGAATTTTTATAGTGAGTTTTAAAAACAGTTTAAGAACTTTTGAAATCAATAAGGATTTGCGGTTTGTTCGAGTCTTAGATAAAACATTATTGTTATAACCCGAGTCACAATATAGAACTTTGCTTTCCATATAGATATATGTTGTTACAGGAATATACTTCAATACTCATGTTCTTTTTCTGTTTTCAGTTGATTCGATTTTATTCTGGTGTTGTCTGTCTTTTTTAAATTTTCACTTACATGTTATGATACATCCATTTCTATGATGTTAAATAAAAACGGACTTTAATACATTGACTTGCTCAGAATATCTCACCAGTCAACTCGTTAATTCAGCATAATACTACCATTAATTAAAAAATCCATCCATCACAAATAAGCGTCCCTTTTTAAAAGGTAACCTCACTTTTAATTACACGGGCCAGTTCAAATGCATCATTTTTGTGAATAATCCAGCCGGCACAAATCAGTTTGACCTTTCATATTGTAAAACGATAATGACTTTGTTAAAATTATTTCTTTTGATTCGGCTGTAAGCTAGTCGCTTTTTTCGAAACGACCTGACCTATCACAGTGTTATCGAAAGTGTTCAGTTTTAATGATAAAAAGTAAAAATCATATTATTCCTTATTACTCAGTCTAAATAGTGTCGATTTCTATATTCATAATATATTACTTTCATAAATAATTTAATCTACTTAACTGGGCTGATATCCTTATACAAAATGGGGCATGACTAATCAGGTCCGTTAATAGCACCAGTAAAAGATTAATAATGAAAACATTACAAAGAAACGCTGGTAATAATTTGTAGCACCAGTAAAATAACTCATCGTGTGTCATTACAAATCTGTACATAATTTTTACGTAAGTAAAAAGGTTAATTCACATTGGTTAACATATGTTAATACCTCAGAGCAAACTTGTCACATCACTTTCAAGTGAGCATGCGTTTGTCATTAGTTGATAATGTATTTTAAATATATCATTACATTTTGTTAAATTCATTTCTGAAATATCATTTTTAAATATATATTTAGATATCTGGCGTTGCATTCACTGCGAACAGGTTGAGGTTATATTTCCTTTTTCTAAATAAATATTTGTAATAGTAAGTTGGGAATTGTGTTCCTTTCTTCCAAGTTCTCGAAACGCGTTTTTCCTTCTTTTTCTTCCGTATTTTCGAACCGCGTGCGAACTTCGTGACGTTCTCTCCTCGATTCTCCCCGATCCAAAAAACACCGCCTTTTATGTAGCTTTCTTTGCCACACCTCATTTGCATAATGCAACCCTCTCCGTCTCGTAATTTAATGGGCGTGGGTTCGCGCCTCGGTGTGACGACTGTCTCCTTCCGTGCCGTCACGACAATATTATATTTACAAGCTGTGTATTCCACTCAGACGAAATGTCGACGACGTTAATTCTCGCCGATTTATTATTCAGATATACAGCGCCTAGTATTCTCTTATTATTACCTATCTGGTACTGACCAGGCCCAACGTCGACTAAGCTTGATCTAACGCAAATCGTGCTTCTTTTCACTCACTTTTCTGTTCGCACATATTGTTTAACCTGAGGACTGTAGATTATGGCCAACAGTGCAAAGCAAAAAAAAATGGATTTTTTTTCGTTACATTTGGTGTAACTGCATAATAAAGGTGAACGTTAGTCTGTCAGGATCTATGGAAAATCACGTATGTAAAGTTAAATGTTATGAAATATTTAAAGAAAGCTAATCTCAATAATACACATCAACATGACTGACTTAAATTATCCAGCCACATATATATACAGATGGTAACTCCACGTATAGTTTCTCCATAGCGCACCCCCTCCCACTGACTGTAACTTCCTGTACTCGCTTACATGACCGTGAGGAGCAGCAAGCCTCACTTGTATAACTTTCTTGAACTCACTGCTCGAGACTTGTATGAGGAATGATCATAGCTTGCTCGAAAACGTCGATCACTTTGGGGGAATGATTGACATCACACTTAATCCCGTCCTTAAACTGATAAGCCGTTTCTCAAAACGAAAAAATATTACCAGCAGGTTGATAAGAGATAACATCAGAGACACCCCATGAAGTGAAACGTTTTATTTTCTCTGCTGATCAGTGCGCACATGAGGTAACCGAATTGGGCAAAGCAGGCATGTGTTCATGTGAAAGTTCTACAGCAAGCCCAACTCTCCACAATGGGTCACCCCGAACTGTGCAGCTGCTGTTGTTCAGCGGCTGCAAGCATTCCACGAATTAAGCCGTCATAATGAACTACGAATCGATAGAAATATATAGCGTCAAAAAGGTGTAAGACTGTGATAGATGAAGCAAAGAGAAATTATACAGAGATGACCACGAAAACGCATTCAGTCGCAAAAACTAAGTACTTGTGATATCCAGACAATATTATACAGTGTGATGAACAATGGGAAATCAACATCCCCCATGCTATCCAACCACAATGTCATTGTTTGCACGGCAACTAATAAAGCTGAACTAATTGCCCAGCGTTTCGCTTAAACTCAACTTATGACTCCGCGAACTACATCCTTCCACACTTGATTACTTAGCAATCACCTCATCTCATGTTAAGGACATCATAAAAAAAAACTTTGGCACCTCTAAAGCATATGGTATTGATCTTATACCAGTAATATTAATATTTAAATGCTCTGCTGAACTAGACCTTGCCCTCTCCAAACTCTACAACAAATGCTGAGCTGAATCTGGCTTCCCTGATAGCTAGGAACTTGTTTCTGTGGTACCAGTCTTCAAGAATCCAGGGGAAAGAACTGACTATCAGAACTATCCCGCTATCAGTTTAATTCGTTTATGCTAAACTTCTTTCTGATAATCTTTATGGATTCAGGGAAGTACGGTCTAATGTGGATATCTTAACGGGTATCTATTAACGCACACACCAGAAAACTGGGCAAATAAAATAAAGATAGTGCTTGATATATCCAAAGCATTTGACAAGGTCTAGCATGAAGGTGTTCTCATGAAAATTCATTTATATAGTATTACTGGACAAATATTAAACATAAGTTTTCTAATTAGAAGAAAGATCCAGGTTGTCTTCGATGGGATTTCATCCTAATAACATAACATAAATTCATGTGTACCTTAAACCTTCATTGTTCGTGATTTTCATAAACGACCTCCCTGATGACATTGTGTCTGAGATGGGTATATTTGTTGACGACACCATGATATACTTTAGCCATGTGGATAAAACGGATGCGCACAAAACCGAGGCAATGGCAGAATCTTTAGAATGTGCCCTCCAGTCTGTAGTGAATGGGATCATAAATGGATGTTAATATTTAATGAAGCTGACAAAGCTCTTTTCCTTCAAAATCTACAAGAAACATCTTACCTGAAAGTGCAACGTTCAAACTCCTCGGCCTAACAACCGCAGGTAACATGAGTTGGAACAAATACTGTGACGACATTACTAAAGTCGCTGCAAGAAAGTGGGTTTCTTCTACCCTGCTAGAAAACGCACACCTGGCAGTATCGAATATCTCCCGCACTATACATCAAGTTCAAGCCCCTGTTTCATCGCCGCAATGTTCCATTATTATGCTTATTTCACAAGTACTTCAATGGAATGTGCTTCGATTAACTTGCTGTTCCGGTGCCCCTTCGACTCAAATACACTCTACAAGCTCGACAATCAGTTATATAAAATCCATCCACTGTAGAGGTCCCCCAATACTGAAGGCATTTTACTCCAATAGCTTCTTTTATCGAGCTGTCAGTGTTTGGAACTCTATCACTGCTCTCTGTTTCACCAATTGCACCGACATGCAGAAATATAAAACTAATATGAACAAGCACCTCGCTTCACAGCTCACAATTTAAAATGACGTCTTAAACTATCACCATATTCCCAGTAGCCTCTTACGTGTAGAGTTGCAACTTTTATTGTTTGGGGTGAACTAAGTTACAAAATATATACTTTATGGAAATAATAAAGAAGTGTGAGACATTTTTTTACTTTTAATATGGACTCAAAATAGGCCCTTATTCTTCTTTTTAAAACATAAAGAATAAAGAGAGAGATTGAGTTTTTTTTCTTTAATTATTGTTATCTTCTTTTTCCTATTGGTAAGCTTTGTTTCCTTATCGATTAATTTTGTCGTATCTATCTTATCGATTAGTTTTGTCATATTTTCTTATTCATAAAAAGAGCCAATGTTAGTGGGAGGGGAATTTGTCTTCTTTTTCTCATTGATTAATTATCTGTCAATCATTTTAATATAACGAATAGGGATCAAAGCATGAAGTGAGAGGCATACGCGAAGCATACTAGTTCATCATATAAGCGATTGTCACTAGATCCCAGAGATAAGACATCTCTGGCAATCCTCACGTAAACTGTCCACATGCATACATCAGCATCACCCCCTAATATACAACAGTGACTCACTGCGATAAATGCGGTGGCAACATGGTAGTATACGCGAAACAAACAGTATCATGATATGTCGTCCTCTGATTATCTGTGCCTCTGTGTGTCAAGCACAGAGGTGTCGGTACGAACAGCAATTAATTGAAAGGAAAGTCGCAACGTTGCTTCAGCGTCATTGCTTTGGTGTGCCTTGCGCAAAAACTCTACCTGATTTTGAATGTAAACACTGAGCCTTGCTGATACCAGCGTCGGGGTATAAACTGCAATCGCACAAGTAAAAGAATATATGCGACCAACAATCAGGACTTCATGCACACTAAGCAATCCTGAGGAACGTTGTTAATGAAATCTATGCAGAATTTCAACTGGTTGAGTAACAACAGCAATAACAACAAACCACGACAGCAGGAAAACACCTGGTAAAATCGTTTGGTTCACACGAATGTACTGTTATATTTACTCTTGTTCTCTTTTGTTTTTCTTAGTAGTCGACCTTCGTCGGTCGTGTAAACCATGCATTACACTTGCAGTATTTACAAATTCTTGTTAGCGATGCCCATGCTCCAAGGGGCATACTGACTTAACCTACACATTTATTTATGCGGACCTTGCATTCTCTGCCACAGTTGTCAACGATGATGTAAGAGGGTAGATAGGGGCGCTGACTTGCCTTTTCTCTTCATTTTATCTATGTACACTTTTCATCGGCTTTCATTTACTTTGCTTTCCAGATATCAAGTTGTCATTCTCCATGCAACCCTGTCAGAGGCAAGGCTAACCCAAGATGACAGAGCGATGTCAAGGGTCGTCATGTTTCTCCTGCATACATCCTTGTATCTTAAAAGAGAGCGCCTACGGTTTCGCTCTCCTCCTTTTAACTGTCAATGAAAGAGATGTCTCGGAATGTTGTCATTAGCGTTGCCTCAGTAGTGTATACACAGATTTCCAATGAGCTATTTAATAAACCCCAACATTTTTCGTGTGTGTGTTCCCATCTGCACTAAGGACAAGACGTAGGCTTCTCATATGAGATATCTGCAACTTTTATTATTGTTTAGCATAGGGTGTCCATGTCTCACTGCCATACAGCAAGGTGCTCATGATGCAATACATATACTGAGCTTTTATGCTGACCTTGAGTAAGACGTTTTTTGAGCAAAAATATGGAAAATCCTAAACAACACCTTGCTCATAGTTGTCAATTTAGAAATAGTGCTTGTTGGTTGCGCCCTTTGACAGTATTTTGTTTTGGGGGAGGCTAATGATCAGGCCAAAATACTTACGGGAAACATAGAGGCAGTTCATAAGAAATTGACGTTCATTCTCAGTATGAGTACCAATGCATGTGTCATCAGCTTAAAACATGTTTCTCATCGTGACTTGTCTTACATTTTTGGTCTTAGTCTGGAAAAGTTAAGGAGGCACCAATCAGAGATTGTCCTAAAAAGGATGCCGTCACCAAAAGTAGGCTTCAGAAGAATTGAGAAGAAGATCCCAAAAAGAGTTGGGGCGAAAATACAGCCCTGTTCCACTACATTGCAAATGCCAAATGGTTACGACAGGTTCCCATCAAATGTTACTGTCTCTTTCATATTCTGGTGAAATGATCTTACGAGACACAAGGGCTTTGGGCGACAGCCAATGTTGAAAGTGCAATGTACTGTTCTTCGCGACTGATAGTATCAAATGCTTTTGTGAGATCCACAAATACAATCTGCAGCGGCAAATTTTGTTCACGGCATTTCTCCTGAAGTCGTCTCAATGAACAAAATGATGTCTACTTTTGATCTCCCTGCCCTGAAGACACATTGAGACTCGGGATATGACACGCCCAGCAAGCGCCTGTAACTTTGCGCTTGCATAAACCTTGCCCAGAATACTTAGGAGCAATATAGCCCTGTAATTGTTGCAGTCACTCCGATAACCTTTGCTGTACTAGAAAGTAAACATGTGGGTGTCTCTCATGTCCTGTGGTACTTCAACTTCTGCTAAGCAACAGCAAATAATATCATATATGTGTTCGACGAGATCAGGCGGAATCTCGTCATTATCTAGAGCTTTGCTAGGGGCAATCTGGTATATAGCTTTGTTTAGCTCAGATATGGGTGGGCATTACATTGTACTCATGCAACACACCGAGTTGTTCCATTGCAGCATGTGCGGACTTAGTAACTTCACTCGTCTTTGCGTAAACGTCAAAGTAGTGTTCTTTCTAGCGATCAATCTTTTCTCTTTGCCAGTAATAATTTCCCTAAAGGATGGTTTCAAGGGGGTAGACTTTCTCTGCGTAAGACGCGTAACAACCGTTATTCTCTCGTACAGGCTCCTGGTGTTACCTGTGACAGATACATTTTCAAGGCGATGGTTAAGCTCCACAAATTATGAATTACCACAACGCCTGTCCATCTACTTTGTCTCTTTTCTTGCTAGCCTCAAGTTGCACAGATTTTGATTGTTAGAGTAAATGTGTACTCGCACTGTATATGCCTCTTTCTGAGTTCCTTTGACTTTGCCTCAAACCAGTCAGTTGACTTAGCTTTTCTCCTACCAAAGCTATCTAGAGCACATTTGTGTGATGCTCCTTTGAACGACTACCATCGCCCGTCAGCCGATTTAGACTCAAATGTGGAACATTTCTTGACAAAAAGATCCGCAAACCGGGACACAAGCACATGATAATTAATGTTCGCAGTACTCAGACAGGGCTTTCTTTAGCCTTTTAAAGAAAAAACTTTTTCTGATGAGAGCCTAATTTTGCAACAAATAAACGAGTGGTCAGTATCGCAGTCAGCGCAGTGGTAGGATCTGAGAACTCTAACAGAGTTGAAGCAAACAAAACACCACGCTCCCATCTCTCATCTGTTTGTTTACCATGCCTAAATAAGGTGTAATTTTTTTCACGCAAGTCAGTAGCCTTAGCAAGGCGTATATCTTGCAGTGCAGTAATGTCGACGTCTACTCTAGGAGGTTCGTTGTTTATAACTGCAGTTATACTCAAGTCAGATATACCCATCAAGCCGTCTGAAATGCCAGTAAACATTGTCCTGACATACCAGGTTTACAGTTTAGCAGCTGGACTCTTTGGCATAGATTTTGTTTTAGTGCCTGGTGTCGTCAGTGTATATATTTTTTCGGCTAAGACGAGCACGAAAATATACCTTATAAGCTGGGGACTGCCCAGCTTCAGGAATAGGCGGTAGCTTTCCAATGGGGCGCGAAGACAACTCTCACCGTCGGAAAGAGGCCCCTGATGTTCCTCATTATTGACATAAGTCAGAGCTTATAACCGGTAAACTGCCTATCATCCGTGTTGTGCTGCGCTGAGATTAACTCGATGGACTGGAGTGTCCTCTCAAATGCAAGTGCTGTCAGTGCAAGAAGTAAAAAAGTAATAAACCTGCTGCCCAGTTGCTATCATTGCTCTCTAATTCCTAGTAGTTACACAAGCAAAGCATACGAAATGACACCGATTCGTCACAAAGGGACGCATATTTTTCATAAAGTTTATTGCTTTTATTAGTCGGGTAACGCCGACCATTGCTCATGAACATGGATCATCTTTCCGGCATTGTGGGTTGGGGCAATAGCAAACAGAACTGCATCAGATGCTCGTAAACATTAAATCTCACATGCTCCTATTACTTTACCTTTGTCCTAGGACGGCCATGAACCGAGCAGTAAACGCGTACGTAAGGCACTCATGTAGTTTGTCAGGTAAGTCGAAACCTGCTACCGGGCTGTGGTCGTCTTATACAGTGTGCCTTCTTGGAGGCATACATTAACTAAATATGCAGTTTGGACCAAAAGCTAATGACCAGATACCAATGGTATCAACGGCTGTCTTTCTCCAAATGTGCTACCACTTCTGCTTATCCAACACAAAATCTTTACCGTATCAATTGCAGGGTAGCTGCTGGGTACTATGCCTTACCAAATGGCAACTCACGATTTGGTCCGACACTGCTTATTGGAGATTCGCAGCTAACCTTTTTATTTAAAAGCCGTTTCACTATCCGCAACCCGAGGAGCCGGTAGATAGGAGGTTTGCTTCACCACACTTGATCTGTACTCATAAAGAAAAATATATTTTTTTAAATTTGTATGTATGATCGGCTTTCATGACGAAACATTTTAAAGTATATTTGAATACTATTAAAAAATCCTATTTAAATTTAAATTAACAGTGTACTTACTTTCATTATTACTGAAAAGGTGGTAATATTTAAACAATTACGTTATAATATGTTTATTTTCCTTCGTTAAAAAAACAAAACCAAAATATATTTCCTCCTGTGTTTTTATCTCGGAAATTGAAATATACTTAACGATCTGTTTTATGCGCGGAAAAGCATCTACTTGATGTCTACCTTCGATAGGGCTTGGCATAAAGGTTAGCTCCACAATCTTATCAGCTATGGAATTTCTAAAAATGCCCTTACAATAATAAAATCATCTTTCTATGATAGATCTCTGATAGTAGTTGTTGACGGGAAAACGACGGAAACACATAGCATCATGTCTGATGGATCCATTATGACTCCAATCCTCATCTTGCTTTTCATAAATGATCTTCCAAATAATATTCTGACATTATTCGTTCACATCAATGCAGACTAAACAAGTGTTTATGGAAGTATCAGGTTGGGAAGAAATTAATGTCGTATTTTTACTTCACACTTTGCAGCCGCCTAAGTTGTACACAGTTCTAGATTTTTTTCTGAATTGGTGTCTGAATATCTTGCTTTGCCTTTCAGATATAGTAATTACTTGGAAAATATTAAGTTTAACGGTCTCAGCCGTCAGAAATTGGATATTACTGAAATGCGTCTGATTCAAAAAAGGAAATTCAGCTGCAGAAGCTACAGGGAATAGTGGAACTGGCTATGGAATGAATGCTATGAATGATCGAAAATGTCAACGGTGGTTTGCAAAATTTTCCTCTGGAGACTTTAACCTGTCAGATCGGCGAAGTTCCCGAAGGCCAAACTCAATTGATAAAGACGCCATTAAATACGCTGTGGAAGCCAATCCAAAGTTAATGAGCAGAGAATTAGCTCAACAATGAAATACAACTCATACCACAATTATTTCATGCCTTCAAAAGTTAGGGAAAGTTTAAAAACTTGGACACTGGGTTCCCCACGATTTGACCGACGCTCAACGAAATCTAAGATTGACTGCTGGCACATCTTTGCTTTCCAGGAAGCATCGATAACCATTATTGCAAAGAATTGTGACTGGGTATGAAAAATGGGTATTTTACAAGAATGCCCAACGTAAAGGACAGTGTTTAGACCGAAACCAAAGCCTACAGTCTGTTCCAAAACAAGGACTACACCCAAAGAAGGTTATGCTCTCTTTATGCTAGGGCATGAGAGGACTGATTCATTATGAGTTACTAGAGCATAATCAAACAATCACAGCAGTAAAATATTGTTCGCAGCTGGATGATCAAGAATTACTCTATCAACAGAAAAACGTCAGCATTACTCAATACGACGAGTGTAGTACTTCAGCATGATAACGCGAAACCTCACACAGCAAAACTCACTCAGGAAAAAGTCATGAGTTTCAATTGGGAAGTTTCACCTCACCCGCCTTATTCACCTGACATTGCTCTATTCGACTACTATATTTTTTCCGGTAGTTGCAGCATCACTTAAACAGTAAACTTTATGAAAATAACGACCAACAAAAAAAGGACCTAAATTTGTTTTCTCTCTCAGAAAATCAGAGAATTTTTTTTTGAAGAAGGCATCAAGAAGCTAGTTAATCGTTGCACAGAAGTCATAGAAAACGAGGGAAATTATTGTAAACATAAAAAATCCCCTAAATGATGAAATAAATGTGTTGGACAAAAACGACATTACTTTCTTTTCTACCTGATACATCGGAGAGCATTAATGATCAATATATTCTGACGCCTCTTTTTCTTTCATTTTCTCTATTTATCTCTATCTTGCGAGTTTGAGCATGTAGTGTACTGAGTAAAAAAAGTAGACTGTTTCTTTTTACAACCAACTCTCGGATCCTCACTTTTTCAGTCGAAATGAATTGCCCTCTCCGCAAGGAAACCGTCTTCCCTGCTAAACTCCTTACCAACGAGTTCATGTACAGCACAATAAAACACACGCAAGAAGTGGCTTCAAATTTTCCATACTATACGATGATCAAAAGACCTGACACATCTGTGGTAAAGTTTGTAAAGTCTAGCAGCCTTTCACCCGGCGCTCTTACACTATTTTCACATTGATAAGCAACATATATATTAATGTTAACTAATAAACTCAAACAAATGATAGCAATAACTTAATCTTTCATTTGTATTCTTCAATAATTCGTCGAGGCACACTAAATGATAGAGAAAAATAGGAAATACTTCATGCTACTAAATTTAGAATATGTTTACCCTCCACTAACTTCCACGGAGTCGGACTGCAAAATCATAATTTAACATAGGACTGTTTCGATTCTTCGAAAGCTGTGTGCACCTATGTATTTAAGATCATTCGATATATTACAATTAAAGCGTTTTCCTTACTTGCATTAATTCAGTTTTCTATTTAGGCAAGTTAAGGCGCGTGGGGTCTGATCAATACCAGATAGGGGATATTTGAGAACAAGAGGTGCTGTGTATGGGTAGACCACATAACCTCCCATTAAAATGCAAAAACTAGTGTCGTCTTCATTCACTCTGACTTAAATATAAATGTGTCTAGGTGAATCTTCTGAAATTAATTATCTTCTAGAACATTTCTTTGTTAAGGAGAACGCCAGCTCAATCTGTCTTGTGGATACTGCACAAATAATTTGGCCCTAAATATGTATATGATATTTTATTATATCCATCCATATATTTTTCTTATTACTCTTCTTCATTATTTCTATCTCGTTTTCCATTATTTTCGTTTTACTAATTGATTTTCTCTTTTCGTTTTGTTATGTCTTCACTTATCGGTGCGTGTATGAACAGTAATACACCAGTGTTGTTGTCAGAAACTCATGTTCGTGCTTGTCTTTTAGTATGATTACTCGGACGCCGATGTTTGCTCTTTTTATGTAGCTTTATTACCAAGAGAATAACAGTAGCAGAAAACATCAGAGCTAGAGAGGAAGATTGATTTTTTTTCGTAAGAGACAGAAAGACAGACACATAGATATACGCTGGACCTAGTTTTATTGTGTGTGCCTATTCACTCTTAACGGAACCGCTTTGCTTGAACTTTCCCTAGCTAAGAGACGAAAGATATCCGTTGTAAATCACATTATTTCAGTAACGTCTGTTTTGCGGTCAGATCTGACCCTTTGGATGTCACTAAAACTTTCTATTAAAACAGCGGCCTTAGTTATGTAACATTTCTTTAAACTTCATATTTCTTCATGGATGGATAGCTCGTTCTGCCAAACCTTGTTACATGGTGCGCCTCCCATTGGAAACATAACTGGTTTTCTTGAAGTCTCGCCAGCTTAAGGACAGTAAATAACCATCGTAAGTCACATTATTTTAGTAACTTCTATTCTGCGGTCACATTTGACCACAGAATCGCCATTTCTCCATAATTTTGTTCATTGCGTTTATATAAAAATGTGCCGAGTAAAGAAAAACATTTTCTTATAAAACTATGTTCTTTGTGTTCCAAGGTCATTGATAACTAATATATAAGCAAACATAACCTCTATACACGGCGGCTTTTTACTCAATTCTTCATTTTGCGCTTGACTAACATATTCCTAAAAACTATGAATAGCAATATTAGCTTTGATGTTGAATCTGACCGATTACCCTCAACATTTATAAAAACTGGCGTTTTGGCTAAATAATTAAATACGGTTTACTGTGTGGAACCCGCGTCAATAAATCTCACTCGTTATTGGCATGAATTGTTTTCACAAGTCAGATATAATTATAAGATTTATAATGGCCCCTCTAAAAGAAACAACGCATTACTTTCTAAAGTGAGCATATAAAGCGAATACGCCAGCCTCTCTTATGCCGGGTTAAGACACGCATATATATATATATATATATATATATATATATATATATATATATATATATATATATATATATTATATATATATATATATATATATATATATTTATATATATTTATATATATATATATATATATATATATATAAGTGTACAAATAGGTTTTTGCAGGCAGGTTTCCTCAGAAGTCTGTATGTATAGAGCCGTCTTCGGTGATGTTAAGGTTTAAATCAAGGAGAGTGAGCCGGAATCGTTGGGGTGTTCTATGGTGAATTTTATGTGGGGGTCGGTGTTCTTAAAGATGTTGAATATGTGAGTTGCTACATCACGAGAGGGTGTGAGTATTAGTATGTCATCATTATTGATTTTTTTACAAAATGTATTTATTGGCAATTTGCAAATGCCTGCATCCAGTCCGAACCGAAAATATTATTTAAATCCTTCAGCATCAGTATTATTAGTTTTTTAGTATTTTCGCATTAGGGACACATTTGTGATTAATTCTACTTCAAATTTCATTTTTCCCCAGTCACTGTGCTGGCCAGCCTGTTTGTTCTTAATAAAGTAGGTTTATTTAAGTTTCTCCACGTATGTAAATTTATTATAGAGACATCCGAACACGAATCTAATTGTAATTTTATCTTTTTACCCAGGATTTTCACCTGTTCAAATGTTCTCATGTTCATGCATTTTTCGTTCTTTGTCCTAGTGACTTGAACCCGCATTTTGTTTCCTCTACTTGTTCTGCAGTGCGAACTTTTATGTCCGACCTGTTTGCAATTCATACTGGACTTAAAACAGAAAAGGCAGTCATTGTTCCAATGTGGACTACCACAGCGTGATCAAGGGCTCGGTGGTCATTTATTTGTCTTTTTACCTGGTTGACTTGTCTTTGCTGCATAAAAATATCACAATTTCTGTTTTGACTGATTTTTTTTATGAGATTTAAGTTTTGTGTTTTGATGTACTTTTTTATATGCGCAATGCCCGATAATTCAATGTCTTTTGACTCCTATTTTACATTGATTAATATTTAACAGTCCTCGGCCAACTTTTGCAGTGTAAAGCTTGGTTCATTCTCTAATTTATTTAGGACTCTACGTCTTATATCCGTGTAATTTCCTGAGACTAAGCCTTGTACGAAAATTAAACACTTGAAACTATCGGCACATAATTCAGCTAGTTCAAAGTCGTCACAATATTTGTTTACTATCAATGCAATAGTAGCGTAATCTTCCTCGTCTTTTGTACCAGGTTCATGCACTTCCAGCGTTTGTGAAATAACGTTGTCTTGGGACTGAACAATTCCGTTGATAATTTTACCACTTCTATAAAAGTTAAATCCCTAGTTTTCCAAGGCAAAATGGAATCCACGAATTTCGTATGTCCGGTGGTACCTAGTTTCCTAAGTAGCAGGCGATCATTTGTTGAGTCAGTCCAAATTGAGCAGTAATTCTATATGAATCTTTATATCTTCGAAAATATATTGCGAACGTATTTTCTTCCGAATATGTGAAATTATCGATGGCGTTCCACACGGCGTTCTGTGAAAACGCGTTGTCACTTTCATCTCCTTGGTCTCTACGCGATATCGTTTGTATAAGTGTTTCCAATCTGTCGTCATTTTCTCCTTTTGCTCGAGGAGAAGCTTTTGACACTCTTCTTCAGTTTGCTGTTGTTGTTGTTGTTGTTTTTCATTTTGCTTAAGTAAAAGCTTTTGAAATTTCTCCTCAACCTGTTGATGTTGGGAGATTTGAAATATGGTTAATTCCGCGATGATTGATTTAAGGTCATTTATATTTTTTTTTAGAAAATGAATATTTTCCTTTAGTATGGCTTTGTAAGAATGTATTTTCCTTAGATTAGCGCTTGCTAGACGCCATCTTAGTAGTAAAAAGATTATGAAACCTTTTTTTTACTACGCTTTACGCGTTTTAGTTTCAGAAAGACAAAAAAATACTGTTTCACAATTTTTTTCTTTTCGGTAGAAGTAAAATCATATATTCCCTTATTTGTCACATATTCTAACAGAGTCGAAATAACAATGTAGGGAGAGAGATAAAAAAACTGACCCTTTTTTTTCAATTAAGAAAATAATCAATTTGGTTTATCGTGTTTTTCTTTTTTTCACCGAAAACTTGTTTTCAGAACTAAACAATGTGTATTCGATTTCATCAAGTTTTGTTCCTGTTAATTTGTTTTTTCAAATGTTTCGGCAAAAATCATTTGTTGTTTTTTTTTCTGTTTTAACTCGTCGATAGTTTCGTTGTGGTTTCCCGTATAAGTGTGGGTACGTTGTCGACCGTTAGTTGGCGACCCGTGTCAGTTCGAATTGCCTCGTCGGCAGTTTGTTGTGACCCTGTTAGTGGCCGAAATAAAAACACGGAAACAAGGGGTTACAGGAACAAATATATATTATTTAAGAAAAAAATATATATATATACTAGAAGTGGTATTCTGAACTGCCAGTATAGAACGGGGGTGGAAGAAGTCAGTGAGTTTGAATTCTTCTCGCATTTTATTATAAATGAATAACTATAGTTTATTTCTTTAACCATTATGCAAAATTGGTCGGTATTTCTATATACCATCCAAATAAGGAGAAAGAAAGTCTATGTTATTTCTATAAAAAGAGCGAATTTAACAAAGCTCTACGTGACAACATAACTAAATCTTGCGATTGCAAAATTTCCTTGTGCACCTTGTGTTTTAATCTAGTAAAACTTCTGTCCAATCGTTAATTCTTGTCGGAGTGTTCCTAATTATTTTATACGTTATTCCTGATCCTCGGATTACAACTAATATACTTTTCTATTATTATCGGTTTTAGTAGCATTACACATATCCCCACTTTGCTTTCTTTATTATAATCAGAGTATCGTAATATATGTATAACTTCATTGTTTTACTAAATATATTTCTCTGTTGTAAAGCTTTCAATCGATAACAGACTGAATAAAACGGATATTTAAAGTCTTTGTTTCTGTGTAAAAGCAAGTCTTATAGACACAGTCATAAATTAAACACGATTTCATTCCATAATACTCGGTTGGCTTTGAGGACCGCTTGATTGTATTAACATCAACTAATATCCCCCGGAGGCCTATCATTGTCTAAGTAACAAGTTACATTGTAAGATGAATCTGTCTGCAAACACTTTCTTTTTGCGCTTTCAATCGAATACAATGCTGTCATATGTGACATATGCATCAAGTGAAAAGTTTTCTCTATTGTTTGTCTTTATGACAACGAATCTAAGCATTCAAAGGAATGCGCAGAAATATTCTGGCCTTTGATTAGGAGCTTTTGTTTTCTAATCAAAAGAAAACCATTGTCTTCCAGTTACTTAAAGTGTATTTATTTGATTCACTCTTGCATTTTATGAAATTTCCCGATTGCCAAATGAAAGTTTACTTTTATTTTATATTGTCATTTATTATTAGAATGATGACGCGAAACTTATATTTGACAAATATATTTGATTTATGAAAACTCAAATCTGAGTTCGCATAGTATAGAGCATAAGCAGGTAGATCCGACGTGGCTCGGAATGAAATACGAATTACTACTGTGAACTTTTTTCACTATGCTCAGAACATCATAATACCTTCGTGGTTGCTGCCCCTCTCTTCCCGTTTTGCCACCTAATATAGGCATGAAAAGCTAAAGTGCTTGAAAACTCTCTGAATCAGTGTTTTATAAAAGAGTTAAAATTCTATTAAAATAAGATATTCTTCTACCCTATGGCTCACTAGAAAAATGAGCACGTAGATGTTGGGCACATAGTGGGTAACGTACAGCTTCGAGACCACTTCTATTGTTTTCGTCGGAGAAGTTTATACATATGATATAAATTGCATCAACATAATAAAAGATGTACAAGAGGTTCGGCTACCATAGTTCACAAAGTTTCTAAGGGCATTTAGACATAAGGACCCTTTTAAAATGTAATGCATATGCTAAAAATTCCCTTAAAATAGAGGATATATATTAATAATTCAAAATGGCGTATTAGTGGGTTCCCCCATGTGTACGTTTGTTCTTTTCTTTGTTCTTTTGTGTATTCTCATCCAAAAATGAACCACTGTATATTGTAGGTTTTCTCAAGACACTTTAATCCAAGAACTTTTTTAAATTTGTGAATTTTTCTGATGATTTAGCAATGTTGCAGAGACGATATTGACATAAAAATGTTGTTTGGCACAAGACAAATGAAACGGACCGTTAAAAATATATCTCACAGAAATATTATGTTTTTTGGAAATGTGAAAAAATAAAAATAAAAATGATGAAATAAAAACATGGTTATTGGAATATAATATGGAATATATATATAAGAAGTGTTAATGGACGTATACACATATAGCATCCTTAGAGGTGTACTTAGTTATTTTGAAACACATCCATTGTATTGCCCGGTAATTTTTACATAAGAATATTCTTGTAGATTTCATGTAGAACCTCTATTTTTTTCTAGTAAACACACAAATATCATACCCGTACACACATTATGTTTTATATTTATAAAGGACATATCAGTCAATATTTTCGTTCAATCTTAAATGTCTATTTATATTAAGTACAACAAAGGATTACAATATATTGTAAGACGGAAGACTATGTAGTAATATATATATATATATATATATATATATATATATATAAACAAATACATCATTGTAGAAGGAAAGGCCACATCAAAGGTAAGAATGGTTAATTACATCCATACAAAAGTGTACTAATGTTTTTGGCAACATATTAGAACAATGAAAATAAAGAGTTAGTAGTGCATGGGATTTTAATGTCTCATAGAAACAAAGGGAGTAGATTATATAGACATGGTGTGTAGATACTTGCCTTTGTTAAATCAGCATGAGAGTAAAATTATAGTATGAATTTGGGTACTTTTTACATAATCTTTTTTAGACGTGTATTATTACTACCTAAAATATTACACTATTTTACGTTGCTAATATTAGGACGTCCAAGAAAAGAATAGTAGTTTATATTATTTTAAAAATACAGATTATCAATCATCATCTAATCAAAATAAGCGTTTGTTTTTACGGCAAATTAATAACGTTTATATCGGCTAATGTCAACAAATTATATATTGTAAACAATTGTTTTTAAACGAGTAATGAAATAAATTGCTAAATTACACAAAATTTTAGTAAATAAAAGTTGCTAGTATTTTTGAAATGTTTTCGTGTATAGATAAAGTGTAACTGGCTTCACTATAAGAATGAACACGTAATGATCGATATGTCTCATATCTTCATTCCGGGGTAAATGATAAGATATCTTGTTTCAGTCTTATTAATTACTGCATTTATTTGAATTACAGAAATTTAAAACGAAACAAACATTCATAAAAATAAAGAAATTATAGATTAAATCGATTTCATATAGATTTTTAATTAGGGATAGAGATATATAAAATAATAAAGATTTGGCGGCATCTTCTCATCAGATTTGTTTTAATAAAGTGTTTAGTGTCACTTCCCTGGATGTTAAAAACGGACGCAAACAACGTAAATGAACAAAACACTTAAAGAAAGCTGAGGATAGAGAGATCACAGTGTAAGTGTCTGGCATCACGAAAGTCGAATACCGTCATTCATCAAACAAAAGTCAGGGAGAAGTGATCATTTGTGATGTTTTTCCTATACGAACTACAGACAGTACAGCGTATGAGATTCTCAATTAGAAAAGTGTACTTTAAAAAACAGTAAATAATGATCCCTCCAATCGCACAATTTTGCTAGCATGGGAGGATCGTATTATAACTTAAATAACATATGCCACACTATACTCAAAGGAAGAGAGTATGCCTGGAATGATGTTCTCATCAGAGAAATAAAGATACTATATTATTCTCCCAAAAATATGTAATTTAAAGGACGATATCTCATATCAACAAAACAAAAACAGCCCTTTCCACCGAAAGATAAAGTAATATTTAGGAGAGCGGTATCGTTAAAACTTAACATATACAAGACTTCGGCACTAAAACGGTACACATGATGATTGAGAGGTTTCCTAATGCCAGAAGATCATTCACTATACTATTCCCTAAATTGGACATTTACAGATAGCACATAGTCTGAAACAGAATTACGCAATAGATTAAGCAATGAACGTTTAATTACAATTGTTTATCCATGGAAGAAAAAGTATCGTTTCGGTTTAAGACAGATATATACCAGTGTTCACACAATATATATATATATATATATATATATATATATATAGATATATATATATATATATATAAGAGATAGAGAGAGACACTTTCTGATGACCAGTCATTTCTTTGGTGGCTATCAGATGTGTGTGTTTTTTTTTACAGGTTAGGTAACGCGTTAGATATTATGCATACAAACTTATCCAGGATACGGTAAACAAATCACATGTGTTATAGTATTATAAATTATATCCTTATATATTTACGTAAGTGTAGCTTCAATTATTACCTCTTAATTTGAACAAAGGAAGATTACACGCCTGCTTTTACGACAAGAGTGTCCTCCCTTACAAAAATATTAGATCGTTGAGCTCATGACAGCATCAAGGAGGGTAGGGTTTATGAAATATATTTACTATACATATTTAAAAAAAATAATGATTCGGTTTTGAGTGCTATTTTTTTGTTTCGTACTTCTGTGTTTTAAATTAACACTCCTAATTTAAATTACGGTAATTATATAATGAATGTTATTAGCCAGTTGATTAAGGTAATGTAATAAAAATAAACTATAATTAATTTGTAACCAGATTTAAATATTAATCTGTTATAACACATTTTCGGTTAATGATGTGCGTATTACTCTTAGCTCAGCATTCGATAACAGTATGGGTGCCTTCTCGGGTGCTGATTTGAGAGACGCTAGATGTTGGTTTTTCTGATGTAAATTTCTGTTCGTAGACTGTTTGCATTATCGCATCGCTATGTATATTCTTTTCTTATTGACAGCTTTTGGAGCTTTTTGATGCTTCGAGGAGGGGGGATCCGATATTGACATACAAATTTAGCTTGGTCTTTTAATGACGAAACGAGTTGATAATTGTACCAAAGTAAGAATGCGTTGAAAAACAAATTGATAAGTGTCTTCTGTCACCAATGTTTATTGGATGTAGTATATATATATATATATATATATATATATATATATATATATATATATATATATATATATATATATATATATATATTAACATTGGTTGCAGACGACGTCAATAGATTTGTGTTTCAACGCATCCACGTCTTCTCAAGTCTGTGTCTAAAATTTAAAATCGGGTTTAAAAACCGCCCTAAAACCCAAGATTCACAGAGGGGAAAAAACAAAATTAAGAGAGCGCCCGGCCAGAAAATTCGGTCAGCGGATGCGTTGAAACACGAATTGATTAGTGTTGTCACCAATGTTTATTAAATTTTATGAAAGCTCTACGTTGTATGAGCTCTTTAGAAACCGTATTAATGTTGTGTTCATTATGTAAATATATTTTATCTTAAATAAGTCATATATATATATATATATATATATACATATAATATATATATATATATATATATATATATATATATATATATATATATATATATATATATAGTCTAAAGAATCTTTGAGTCACTTTAAACAATGAAAGCAAATGCAGTTTAAATTTACAGGGATACTAACATAATCCAAAATATCGCAGACTTAGCAGTTATATAAGCCGACTAACCGCTGGAATATTTACAAGTATTAAAGGGGATTCAATTAAATAACAGTAAAATAAAAACAGGGGGCCTTAGCTTAAATTGTGAAATATTAAACGGGATCATCAGCTGTTTACCATGTAACTGTTTTGGAAGTTTAAAAAGAGTACAGTTATAATATGCATGGCTCTGCATTTGTACTGATCTAATAGCAACTCTCCCAAACTCCAAATATAGAAACAAGTCCATTTTTATTTCATTTATTTATATACATAAGTAAATAATAATAATAATAATAATAATAATAATAATAATAATAATAACAACGATAATAATAATAATTATAATAATAGTAATAATAATAAAACACTACACTTAACACTACAATGTGATATGGTAATTTACATATCATATAATAATCCTAATGATGTTGCCTTCCCTATTATTTCGGGGTACAAGAATGACAAAGAATGACAAAGAACAAAACGTATATGGAAAAACATTAGTTTTTCTTATTTCCCATCACCGGATGGTTTACGCCGGCTACGCACACACATATAATAAAAACATCTTCTGACATACTTTTGTCTCATGAAAGTCTTTTTCTTCCTGAGGTCACAGATTTTGTTTCCGCTAGAAACTCGTTCATATATAAATCCGCAATTGTTCCATAAGTCCTTCCAATTGTCTCTGTGATGAAATACAAGTTAGGGGATTCGTTCACTGTACCAAATTGCTTATCAGTCACATGTTTAGTTAGCGGACACAAAAGCCTAACAGAAAGGCGGGCTTGGGTAAAATAGCCAATAAAGCTTCATCAGTGCCATAAACATCGGTAAACTCCCATTCTTCCGGTACTTCGATATTCCATAAACAAAGTGTTACAGCTTTTCGAGTTTCTGAAACCGCCGCCTTTCAAGTCTCGCTTGCACTCCCGAAACTTCGCCTTTTCAACAGTTATCAAGTCGCGTTCTTTCTTTCTCGACGTCCCACATAAAATGGACTTGTCCACGATTCATTTTTGCCACTCTGAATTATCTTAAAATTATATCAATAATAATAATAATAATAATAATAATAATAATAATAATAATAATAATAATAATAATAATAATAATAATAATAATAATAATAATGTTTAAATGGATAATACTATTAAAACACTACATTCAAAAACCATTCTGCAAAATGATAGTTAGCATATAAAATTATATAGGAATAAAAGATGCATGAAAAAAAGCTTAATTATTTTTTGGTACCGGAGAAACTAATAGATATGAAGAAAAAAACCTAGCCATAAAGATCTAAATATCTAATATATAGTCTAAAGAAGCTTTTACTCATTTTAAACTAAGAAAAAAATGCAGGTTAAATTCCCAAAAATACTAAATGCACTTGCATAAGCCGACTTATCGCTGGAACATTTACTAATACAAAAAAGGAACCAAGTACGTACACACACACATACACACACACACACACACACACACATATATATATATATATATATATATATATATATATATATATATATATATAATCATAATGACACATACGTTTGTGAAATCCATCGATGACAAAAAGGTTTATATCGTTAAAACATATTTTCTTCCTAAACGATAAACCGGAAGAAAATCTAAAGAAGATAATAAAATCCAATAATTTTAAAAAGGTTATTTGTATAAGAGCGGCAAAGGTCACATAAAAGAGAAATATAATTATTGTACTTTTTAATGCTGCATTAAACCCGTTTAATGAGAACTCATTAAAATGGTAAGGTTAGCGCTTTAGAAATCGTCGGCGATTTTGCAGTGAAAACGGGGTGTCAAAAAAAAATTACAACAAATAACTTTTAGCAAACGAAAGTAAATGAAATCTATCGACTTGCATGGCATTTTAGTTTTGACACTTTTACATTTTTTTTCGATTTTGTGTCGTTGCCTGGGAGGCTTGTTATAAACGGATTCGAGTTGGCTCGATCACCATAACAATCACATAGTTCCGTAAATCCGCCCTTTTTAATTCAGAATATCGGATATAAACGAATTATTAAATTTGTATAAAAACAATTTCAAAGACTTTAAACATGAAAACAACTTACGCAAGTAGATAGAAAAATAACATGTATTGACTATGATAACAGTTATTTGTTGAATATCTTTTCACAATGTTGTTTCCTGTATACTGCCAAATTGGTCTCTATATATGTTAACATGTAACCAAAAATCTCTACAGTGATTTATTCATCTAATTGTTACCGTTGTCGCCTATGGAATTGTTTATGAATAGTTCAAATCCTATCAGGTAATTTTGTATCATTTACCGATTAATAAAATTGCTAAATATTCTGGCGAAAAGTATTGATTTTCTGAGAACGCCCTCTTGTGGCATCCTCCATACGTTCCAGCATTATGTGTTGCGCCAAATACATGATGTCCCTAGTTGATAACTGTGAGTGATGAAGAGCCATATGGTTTACAAGTTTAACCATTTAATATGCATGAACGTGACGGACATATAGGATTAAATTTTGAACAAGAATAACTCTATGCCTTACAGCATCTTTAATTAGGGTAATTCTTATATAAATGGCCGTCTAAGGCGTTTAATACATCATCAATAATCCTTCAATACCTTATTTATATAATGGATACCATCGCTGCTTATGGAATCTTGTATGAAGTGTTCAAATGCTACCGGGTGGGTTATGATCATATACACACTAGTATATCGATAAGAAAGCAACGCGTCTACAATTACTAGATCATGTAGAATATGTATAGTTTTTGAAAATTGAATGATGCTTGATTGTTGACAGATATTCTATGCACGTTATCTAACTTGTTATTAAACTCCGTGCCTTAAAGTTTGGTTGACTTCCGGAAATGTGCGTAACGACATATAATAGGGGGAAAACGTATTGCTCGATGTCTTTTCTATTAGATGCTGTTGAAAAAGAGTATGCATGAAAGGGTTAAATGGTGTATTAACTGTACAAATAACAAAGGGTTAAATTGTGTATTAACTGTGCAAATAACAAGGTAATAGTGGTTGGCCGCATCATGTAACTAGAAATTGGCACACGTCTATTACATATTTTGTTTGTTATATCATTGATTAACAGGAATGATTTAAACGTATCAATTTTTCAAACCGATGTTATCAAAATGATTTGTGAAACGTTCGACCAATGTTCATTCCTTGTGAGAATTTCTCTGATTAAATAAAATATATCGGGTTATAATGTATCTCCGATCAAAACGAGAAGCCACTCCATATTGACGTTTAATGATATTGACAGGTCGACTGTACAAAATATCATAAATAGTATGCGGTGATTGAAAATTATGAATTTAACGCATCAAATTTGATAACTTTTAGGACAAACTATGACGATGTTTTATTGATTTTATAATTAAAGTGATGATATATAGAAGGAATTAGTGGAAAGAAAATATGTTCATCGAAGTTCTGTTCGAAATTAGGCGACGTGGAGCCTAGCCAGTACAAGATGGGGTACCATTATTTAGTTTTATATTCTAACACCACAATGGTCTGTTACGATTTCTCTGAGGATGCTAGTTTTATCTAGCAAAATGATTAGAAAAAAGCGAAGATGAAGAAAAAATAATGCAAGACTATTTTTGTTGTGTTCTGGTTATACGCTGAAAGCAAGAAGTGATACGAAGCAAATGAGGAACAGAGGTCAAAGCAAGGACAACAATCAACAACGTGTTACTTCTAGTTCGCCCGGTCGATCAAGAGAATGCTGACGTGTCCGGTGTTGTTTATATATACAATCAGAAAGAACAAAGGGGGATAATTACAGATTACTATTGTTTTGGTGTAAGGGAGACAACTGTTGTCATTTCCAAATGTACGATTGGATATTACACCTCTCTCTTTCTCAATTAAATGTACGTGTGCTTACGTATGGTAAGGGGAGGGAGTTCAGTCAAGGTATGTTTCACCGATTAACAATTGTCTCAGTCAAGGAGGAATCGTTTTCTTTTCTGTCCTTTTTTTTCTTTTTAAATACACAATTGCAAACTACTTACGTCGTCTGCAGGATGGGGGGGGGGAGGGAATCGTCTTTCGATTCTTCAGAATCAGAATCTGTTTCTTCTTCAGGGGAGCTGACGGAATTTCCAAGACAGAAATAGAGACTTTACTCACTCATCTAACTATCTGATATAGTCCTCAAAGCGTATCGGCGGGAGTCGTTTCCGTGTTGGATTACGTCTTACCACTGGTGGATTATGTTTTGGTATGGGCGGTAAATGCGTCTGGCCTTCGTGTCTGGAGTCAGAGTTTTCCTGTTGTGGATATGAGTATAACTCATCTTCGGAGTCTGATTCTATGTTTTCTCTGGGAAGATTATCTGGACTTATCCGCTTAAAGTGAGAGGAATTCCGGGTAACCTGGTAGTCATCTCTTTGTGCTGTCACCATGCTATCCTTTATGCCGATAATCGTCAGTTGATTCGGGTCGAATGGTGGGGATAGCTTGTTGAGACGTTTCTGCTTGACAAGTACTTTGTCACCTAGGCAAAGAGGAGAGGCCTTTGTCTTTCTTTTTGTGTCGGCATAGATCTTCATTTTCCTCTTCCCTCGTGCATCATTCTCCGCTATGTGAGTGTGAATCGGCTTTGACATGGGTTCTTTCAGAACAGCAGGTATGCCGATTTTCATCTTCCTTCCAGTGAGGGCTTCGAATGGAGAAGTTTTGGTTGTACTGTGGGGGGTGGCCCTGTATTGCCTTAGAAAATGGACTAGTTGGGTTTTCCAGTTCAGACCCTCCACAGTGGAGGCGCGAACATACTTGTTTAGTGTTCTCATAAACCGTTCGACCTCTCCATTCGCCTCTGGCCACGCAGGGGTAACTCTTCTGTGGCGGAATCCTGCTTGAGTGGCAAAATCCTTGAATTCTTGCCCTTGGAAGGGGGGACCATTGTCAGTCTTGACAATATCGGGGTATCCTTGTCTGGCAAAGATTGCGTCAAGGCGGGGAATGACCACTTTTGCTGATGTCGAGGGGAGTATCTCTACTTCTGGGAACCTACTGTAGTCGTCGATGACGACCAGTACATAGTCTCCAGAAGGGAAAGGACCTGCGAAGTCCAGGGAGATTTCAGTCCATGGGGCAGCAGGGAGTGGTGTGGTGCGTATGGGCTCACGGCGTGATGATGTTGAGTTGGTAGCTTGACAAGGGATGCAGTTGCGCACTGTCTCCTCCACCAGCTTGTCAATTCCATGGAACCAGACCTTTTCCCTCATTAGCTGCTTCGTCTTAACAACGCCCTGGTGTGTGTGGTGGGCTATGTCTACGGCTCTCTTCTGCAGGGTGGACGGGACCACTAGGCGGTGACCTCGAAGGATGAGACCATCATATGCAGATAGTTCATCTTTGACATGTGCGAGACAGGATAACTGCGGGTCGTTCCATTTTCCATCTGAAAGTGTTATCATCACTTTCTGTAGCAAGGGGTCTTTTCCCGTGGCTAGCTTCATCTCTTCGAGGGTGATCGACTTAGGTATGGCATGGTGAGCCACGTATCTTATATACGCCTCAGCTGAATTGTCCCTCTCGGGTTTGTGGTGAGGATGTCGACTGAGGTAGTCGGCGGGGTTCTGGTCATCTTTTCCCGGCCGGTATACCAAGCTATACTCATATTGCATGAGGCGTAGGCGCCATCGTTCGATTCTGGATGTAGCTGGTTTGAGACTTTTTACAATACCGAGAAGTGGTTTGTGGTCAGTGGTGATGGTGAACCTTGACCCATACAAATAAAGATGAAAATGCTCAGCAGCGTATACAACGGCTAGCATTTCTCTCTCCGTCTGCGAGTATCGCTGTTCCACATCTGTGAGAGCACGGCTGGCATAACACAAGACCTTCCCGTCTTGTGTAAGCATTGCCCCTAGTCCAACGGGGCTCGCGTCTACCAGGATGTTTGTCTCCTTGTTCTGATCGAAGTAGACCATAACTCCAGCTCCAGTCAGGGCCCTTTTTAATTTTATCACTGCCCTCTCTTCTGTCTCTGACCACCTCCATTCTCTGTCTTTTCTTGTGAGTTGTCGGAGTGGCTCGGTGACAGTGGCATAGTGCGGGATGAACCTGGCCACATATTGGACCATGCCCAGGAATGAGCGCACTTCTCCAACGTTGGTGGGCGATTTGCAGTTTGTAATTGCTGCTATTTTGTCTGGGTCTGGTGACACCCCTTTTTCGCTGAAGGTATGTCCAAAAAAAGTTATTTGTTTCACCGAGAAAAGGCACTTTTTCCTGTTTAGCCTGGCCCCGGCATTCTGTAGTCGTTCCAGCGTGGACCTCAAACTGGCATCATGTGAGGCTTGGTCACGTCCATAGACGATAATGTCGTCTGAGAGGTTTTTGACTCCTGGAATGCCCCTCAAAAGATCCGCAATGGCCTTTTGAAATATTTCAGAGGCTGCATTTACTCCGAACAACAGTCTCTTGTATCGGAATAGTCCAGCATGTGTGGTGAACGTGGTGATGTATCTGCTGGACTCCCCCAGCTCTAATTGGTGGTACGCGCTCGACATGTCCAGCTTGCTGAACACCTTTGAGTGGTTTAAATCTGCAAACAAGTCATCCACGGTCGGCATGGGATGTTTGACCCTTTGTATAGCTTCGTTTGCTTTTCGCATATCTATGCAGATTCGCACGCCACTCGGTTTTTTGGGGACTATCACCACGGGACTTACCCAGGGGGTAGGTCCAGTAACATCCTCTATTACGTCCATCTCCTTGAGGCGTTTTAATTCCGACTCGACGTCCTTCCTCACGTGAAAGGGTATTCTTCGTTGTCTCTGTGTCACCGGTGGGATCGAAGTATCGATGTGCAGCTTAACAGTGGGTCCAGAAATCTTTCCCATTTTTCCGTCGAATAATGAGGGGAATTCATCTGGGATAGATGTTGCCACATTGAACGTAAAATTAAAGGATATCATATCCAGTGCTTCAGCAGAGTGGGCACCGAGTAGATTTTGTAAATCGTGTCCGAACAAGGGATTTTCATTGTCGATGACGAACATTTTTGCTTTGCAGCGTTTTCCGTTAAATTCAATGGGGGTATTGATGAATCCACGGACTGGCATGGCTTTTCTGGATCGATATGCAAATATCTGTGTGGCAGTGTTGTGTATTTTCGGCCTGTACTGGAGACCGTCGTACGTGCGTCCAGACATTATATTAACACTGGCACCGGTATCCAAAACGAAGGTCACTGGGGAGTCATTAACGAGGATGGTGGCTGTGGGTGCTTTTGTCGACGTGGGAGTTTTTATTGTGTAGACAGACTCATCACTCGACGTAGAAAGGGATTCTATATCATTTCGATATGAGTAAGAAATTTGTCTTACCGGTTTTGAATTACATACTTTTGCAAAGTGGTTCTTTTTCCGGCAATTTCGACATTCTTGACCCTTCGCTGGACACTTCACATGTGTTGCTGAGTATCCACAGTAGTGGCAGACACGTCCGGCGTCTTTGCCACGTGGCTGGGTCCTCGGAGTAAACTGGCGATTACTGCCTTGTGTGTGTCCGTAGTTGCGTTTTTCGTCGGTATTTTTTCTTTCTTTTTCTCTGCGTGTGTACTGCCTGCTGTCTCGTTTATTGTTATGTGACGACAGGGCATTAACCACCTCTTCCCGTTCAATGTCTGCGGCTCGTGTGCGAGCTAATTCAATTGCTCTGGCCTCGTCTAGCACTTGTTTGAGCGTGGAGTTGTCTCGAAGTGCCCTTCGTCTGACCTTAGAGGATGAACAGCCTTGGACGATCTGTGCGAGTATCTCCCGATCTGTATCCATGAAGTCACACGTGGACGCTAGTGTCCTCAGTCTCACATGAAATGAGTCTAGATTTTCGTCAGCATTTTGCGATGCGCGTCGAAATTTGAAGATCTCATAAGACATATTTCTTTGCGGTGTGAAATAGTCGGTCAGTGAGTTCTTTGCTACTTCGTATGTGTTTGGTGTCGTGTGATCCGTTTCGACGGTTGCATCAACGCCTTTTTGAATATCCGTGAAATTGTGGAAAATATCAAAAACTTCGTCACCTGCAAGGTGCAGCAAACACGCTTTTTTTCTACGGTCTTCTTGAATGTCTAAAGCCACGAACACATTCTCAAGTTTCTCCAACCACTTTTGCCAACGATTTGCGTTAGTACTCGGATTTTCGTGGACGCTAAAACTTGGAAAATTGGGTATTCCGTTGTAAGACATTTTTTTTTTTTTTTGTAATTAAAAAAGAATTGGACTTTTTTTTTTTTTTTTTCGATTAAACGTTAGCTCGTGTGTTCGATTACTGTGAGTTTTTTCGTTTGAATTCTCGTCGCCAGTGTTGTGTTCTGGTTATACGCTGAAAGCAAGAAGTGATACGAAGCAAATGAGGAACAGAGGTCAAAGCAAGGACAACAATCAACAACGTGTTACTTCTAGTTCGCCCGGTCGATCAAGAGAATGCTGACGTGTCCGGTGTTGTTTATATATACAATCAGAAAGAACAAAGGGGGATAATTACAGATTACTATTGTTTTGGTGTAAGGGAGACAACTGTTGTCATTTCCAAATGTACGATTGGATATTACAATTTTGATTTTACTAAATAAGTTGCATCTGACACATGCTTTTGAAGGGGTTTGCCTCATTATTTAGTTTTCAATACTTAAGATAATTATATGAAAACAAAGGACTCCGCCCAATGTATACTCTATTCGCGAGCATGCGCCACCATCTCATATAAAAACAACACGTTAACATGTGTCCACATTACACGAAAACGCTGCTTCTAACAACACCAAGGACTGATAGGATTTCTCTGAGGAGGCTAGTTTTATCTAGCGAAATGATTAGAAACATTAGAGATTAATAAAAAAAAAAGAATAATACAAAACTATTCTGATATTAATAAAAACACGTTGCATCTGAAACCTGCTTTTAGAAGGCGTGTGCCTCATTATTCATTTTAAACATATATTCTGTTTATTAAGATTCTCATGAAATAAGTATCGAATTACAATTAAAAGTCAACTGTTTAATAAAGTTCAAATAGCAAAAGTGTATAAATCACGTAATGGCTTGTAACATGGTGTACGGATATTCTTTCATTAGTAATCACTATCAATGGATATACAATTCCGCTATCTATGTAAAGAATTGAATAGATCTAGAATTACTGTACGGCATAATCAGATTGACACATTAGTTCTGGTTAGATCACCGAAGTTAAGCGCCGTGGAGCTTAGCAGTACGAGATAGGGGGAGGCATTTGGGAGTGTGACGTGGTGTATGTCATCTTCCCATGACTGGAATATGCATGCAGCTGAGGATCATTTGTGTATCTTATATTCCATGTAAAAATATTTTTCGGAAAGAAGCCGCCTGAACCCAGGGCAAATATCATGGCCAGTCCTTTCGTTTTTACTATGATAATATACTATACCAAATATGCAATGTGATATGCATTTGTTAAACTGTGTAACTAGTGATCTGCACTACGAGAATACTATTTAAACGTTTGTTGATTTTTTAGACGTAATACCTCACTAAAAAGATTCGAGAATATATCAATTTATTTAAAGGCTATTAAAACGTCCGTTTAAGCGATAAGCATTCCTCATCAATACACATATATAATTAATTGAATACGTAATCACACACATACGAACACATGTATATATATATACATACATATATATATATATATATATATATATATATATATATATATATATATTATATGTACATATATATATATTAATATATATATATATACATATAAATTGATCAAGTTCAAATATGTTAATAAAATGAACAAGAGCATTTTTTCAAGAGGGCTCAATACCAACTACAGTTTTTATGAAATTATATAAACAATATTATAATCTTACATCAATCAAGCAGCGTGTTGATGCTATGGAATCTTCTCAAAGACTAAATAGAGATTAAATAAAAAATAAGATAAAGAAGCGCGCATTGGAAAACTCAGCATCTCAAGAGGGAACGAAAGTGGAGAAAAAGAGGTAGAAGAAATGTTAGGTCCGGCTA
Source organism: Sepiola atlantica (assembly GCA_963556195.1). Classification (NCBI taxonomy): domain Eukaryota; kingdom Metazoa; phylum Mollusca; class Cephalopoda; order Sepiida; family Sepiolidae; genus Sepiola; species Sepiola atlantica. The sequence goes on from OY744515.1 coordinate 199,408,666, forward strand.
AAGTTCGTGTAAGTCAAGTATAGCTCACTATACAGTCATCCGGTTTGCACATATGAACCCTAAATTATTTGAATATCTCCATTCGGGTGGCCATTAATTCAACGCTTGCTATTCCGAACAAGGATGAAACAAAGTAGAAAATCAAACAAATCAGCAGAAAAATAAAATGGGGATAGAAATATATATATATATATATATATATATATATATATATATATATATATATATATAATCCAAGATTCAACATTTAAAAAAAAATTAATATTTCTTAAAAATTGGAAAAATATAGTTAATAATATTTTTTCAAATTTTTTTAATAACATTTTTGCAAATGTTCAATTTTGGATTTTCCACTGCCAACATATCTATCTGTATAATTCCTCAGATGATAAGATTTCGATCTTTGAAAAGCCTTGGCTTAAGGAAAGATAATAAACATAATTTTGTTACAGAATATACCTTGCATTTTACAATCCAAGTTTGAAATAAATCTTGACATTCGTACATGTTTATCACTCTTCTTTTTTCTTTCTTTATAATTGGTCTACCTCGTATATTGAGCTTAAACCATTACATCATAGGTTCTATCTACTAAAAGTTTACTTTTAGTTTGACATTTGATTCTATTTTAAGCTCCTACAAGGTTCAGCTTTTTGTCCTATTTTGTGAAATGTTAAACAAAGAAGTCTACCACTTTCAGCAAAAAACACCCACCCCTTCTAATGAAGCTTACATTTGCAAGCTTATTCAATCTGTGAAAAAGTTTATTACAAACGTAAGATGGAAGGTGTTTCACCTTGACTGAAACTCCAAATGTAACAACCAAAAAAATGACGCGAATAATATTTGATCTCCCAAACCCAACGGATTTGCACTCCCCATGAACTCTTCCAGGGAATTGGAAAGGTTAACTGCATCCAGGTACGGTCTAAAAACATCTTCTTTTCCTTAGCAAAATGAACACCTCAACAATTTCGAAAATGATCCATTGTACCTGCAGATAAAACGAAAAACTTTTACAAATTGAAATACTCTGACTACAAAAGTCTAATCTATAAGGAACTGAACAAATCCTATAAAACTACTTCTTGTAACATCTTGAATAGAAAAAACAATTATTCTAAATCCCCACTACCTTCTTTAAATATCCTTAATTGCACATAAATTTTTACCCCAGCTACACCCAGATGCACTTTAAAGACCACAAAAGTAATTTTCACGAAAACCCATCCGTTAGACTAATTTGCCCATCAAAATCTGACATAGGCATTATAAGGAAATTTTTTTCAGATAGAATCATTCCTAACTTAAAAGAAAAGAATTTCATACACCCTATCGCATTCCTCTCGTGAGGTCACCAATTGGTTTCTAAACCTCAGTGATAAATCTAACTCTAACTTGTATTTTATCACCTTCGAAATTAACAATTAGTATCAGTCCATTTCTCCTATCCTACTAAATAAAGCTTTTATATTCGCTAAGAATAACTCAGATATAACAGACTTATACATCAAACTAATAATGCTGGCCAGGAGATCCCTATTAGAATTTGACAATAAATTTTTGACCAGGAAAGATACCTCCAATAATTTTGATATAACTCTGGGAGCCTCAGACTCTGCCCCGGTTACTGACCTTTTAGGATTATACTTATTGAGAGAATTGAAGTTTTACTTAAGACATGCAGGGACGATGCACTTTTTGTTTCTAGTGAGAGATCAAGACAATACAACAACATCATTAAAACCCTACACAATTTTTTTTAAACTTCGGATTAACCATAACTATAGAACCTGAGAAAAGAATATCTAACTTCCTTGACCTAACAATGGACCTCAACTCCAAATCCTTTGGCACATACCACAAACAAGATCTAACCCTCTTCTACGTACGTAAGATATCTAACCACCCAAAATTCATCATTAATTCAATAGTCCCCTCAGTTTCAAAAGAATCTCAAGGTTATCTGCTAATAGATCTATCTTCGAACAAAATCCCAGCTTCTAAAATAATGCGCTTCTTAATTCGGGATACACTGATGAAATTAAATATGAAAATAATCCCTCTATTCAGAAACACAAACCTTTAAATGTAATTACACACAAAATGGCAATACAGGATAAACAGCGAGCTAATACCACACTATCCAAGAAACCCAAGACATATATAAATAGACCCACTAAAACTATCAATATTTACAAACCAGCTAACCCTCAAGAACGCAGTAAAAATTTTAAAAAATAGGAGAAACAATAGTATTTGGTTATTCCACCCTATAAGTGCAATGTAAATACAAATATAGCTATGGAATCTTTCAAAATTTTAGATAACTCATTCAAGTGCCCGCATAAGTACAGCACTATTTTAAATAAAAAAATCTATTACAATTTCCTTCTCCACAATGCCCAATATAGCACAAACCATTATCACATCTAATAACAAAGCAATTAAATCTGCCCAACAACCAACACCTACTATACACCCACTAATAACTTCAACTGCCAAAAATCTTGAGAATGCCCATTAAATGGTAAGTGCATACAAAGTAACGTTATCTAGGACTGTACTGTTAACCAATTCCTCCAAAACTCAATTATGCAAACGTATACCAACATACAAAGTTTCCTCTCACTCTATAGCTAGCCCATCTACAACTCCCTGTATAAACAGAACCCTAAATTACACATCTTACACTAACCAACAACCCCCGCTAACTTATAATACATTTGATCTCACCCCTCAAAGTGTCTCATCATCTCCAACTAACAATCCCGACTTAAGTGTGGCCAGAACTTTAGCATACAAACCCAAAACATGTACGATACTATAAATAACACAAATACTATAACAACAATCTCATAAAAATACACACTGATATTGGAGCAAGTGCCTTCCCCATTAAAACTCGAATCTCAAACCATAACTACTCTTTCAAACACAATAATAACAATGCCACTAGCACCTCTCTATCCAATCTAATAAAAAAATACTTTAACATTAAAAACATTAAAAAACACTCCCTACGTTGGACTATATTTAAAAAGTCTAATTCCTACACTCCAGGATCCGCATTCTGCCAACTATGTACACTATAAACATTTATGACAGCTACATCATCTAAAAGCTTAAATATTATTAACTCTAAAAATGAGCTCATCTCTAATTGCAGGCACAAACGAAAATTTAAATATATTATTTCATTACTCCCTCTGACACAGCCTCGCTCCTCCCAGCCAAAAACCCCCTATCTAGCATCAGTAAATTTGTTAAATTCTATAATTTTTTTATTTGCTAATATTTAATTATTAACTTCTCCAACCTTACAAATAACCATTCCAATAACATAACATATCCTCCCCAGTACTCCTAATAGCTATATCAACCCATTGCACTTATTGTAAATTGAGAACTAACATTACTCTACTTACACCCCACCGATCATTAACCGCTCTAACTCAATACAATTATTCTTACTCAACACTATATCTCTTATTTCCATTGCTTCATTTTTCCTTCTTCCTTTTTGTTCTTCTATTTGCCAACCTTCGCATACACTCTTCCATTGCTTTTAATGCTTTTTATTTTCATCTCCCTTGTACACATTCTATCGACGCTGTATATGCTTCTCTCTATCGACAATATTTTCATCGTATATTCCATTCATCTAACCTTTAACTACGCTCCGTGGTTACTCCCTCAATTGATTATTTGATTATTTAATTACTTAATCATTTAATTATACATTTAGGCTTGCCTCATTCAATTATTTATTAATTTATTTATTTAATTATACATGTAACCAACTAGGTATCCCTTTAAACTCTTTAGAATAATTAACTATGAAACGTTAGTCTTTGCCCGACGTATTTCATATTAAACCTTAAAACTACAGATTCCAATTCATTGGAACCCTAATCTCTCCAACGGAAACCCTTTTAAACTTTCGAAATTATTTTTGTATTTCGTTCAAAATCCGTTTTAATTATGGCCTCCCTTCTTTTCAAATAATATATACACTCAATGACCTAAATCTTCACCTATGGCCAATCTCTACCCGCATCGGATCTAGTACCTACCAACAATACCCTTTTCACTAGAACCCTTCCTCTCCCCTTCCTTTTCCCTTCCAGCAACAGCCATGGCTCTTTCAACTAACTCTCTAACCTCCTTCTCTTATGCTTCACCTTCCCTTCTTTCCAACCCACCTCCTAGTTTAGCCTCGTTTTTTACTTAAAAATCTCTTCTTAGAATCGCTTAACTACTTCACTACTAAAGTCATTTGTATATGATTCAACTTCGCCCCAGGAAGTATTTTTTAAATGGCCCGATTTCTAATATTAATTCCGTTTAAGTGCGCTCAATCTACGATTTGAACTCAACATCTCACTATTGAAGTTACTTCGTTTTTGAACGCTTTTCCATGCTGCCTCTGCGAAAAACTTTTTCTTCTCCATCTAAATTTTCTTTCATTGGACACCTTATCAGCGGACAATTACCATCGTGACAAACCCCATATCTTTTTTACACGAACCTTTTTTTACTCTCCATTTTTTCATAATATTTTTTCAAATGTTGAATTTTGGATTTTCCACTGCCAACTTATCTATCTGTATAATTTCTCTGATAATAAGATTTCGATCTTTGAAAAGCCTTGGCTTAAGGAAAGATAATAAACATAATTTTATTACAGAATATACCTTGCATTGAACAATCGAAGTTTGAAATAAATCTGGACATTCGTACATGTTTATCACTCTTCTTTCTTCTTTCTTTATAATTGTTCTATCTCGTATATTCAGCTTAAACCATTTCACTATAGGTTCTGTCCACTGAAAGTTTACTTTTAGTTTCATATTTGATTATATATATATATATATATATATATATATATATATATATATATATATATATATATATGAACGCTACGAAAGAACTCAAACAGTTAAGGTGAACTAAAACCCATTTGAACATACGGATTTAATATATATCAAATAGTATTATTACTGCTATTATTGCCATTTGTATCCTTGTCATTATATATTTTACTGCTGCTACATTTCCTATTCCTAGTAGTAATTTGTAATATAATTTATGAGCAGAATTCTTAGGGTTTTTTTTCTGGGTGGAGAGAAGGAAGATAACATGCTGCGTTTGTTTTTTTTTGTTTCTTTTATGTAATCGTTCGGCAATAATATTCTCTTTCGTTTTTATCATAGTTTACCCCAACCAAAGTAGGCTGTCACTATAGAAGTAAAGGACTTCTGAGAATTAGAGTGAAAGTTTTGGAGGTCATCTTAAATTGGGAGCTGTGCAGGGAGATGTTTGTTTGCATTAGTTTGACATTCATGCATGTCCGTGCAGTCGTGGAAATAGGGAAGAGTGAGAGAGTTCCAAAGCTTGGCAGCATGAACAAACAAGCTATTGGAGTAGAAAGGGGGCTCCACAGTGAATGGTGTGGACTTAGCTGATTGTCCGTTGAGTCTAGTGTATTTACCTCGAGGGGGCACAAAAGAAGCAAGTTCATCGGAGGACAATCCATTGAAGTACTTGTAAAACAGGCACAATGATGCAACATTCCAGCGATTGGACAGGGGCTGGAGCTTGATGGATAGTGAGTGACCGATTAAATAAGTGACTGTTTTAAGCTAGTCGAAGAGGGGCAGACTAGTGGATATTGCAATTCATGGTATATGTGAATGTTAAGCGGAGCAGTTTACCATTGGACTTTCAGGTAGGATGTTTTTTTTCCATGGCAGTCTCTGCCTGAAGAAGGTTCTTCAATTTATAGAAGGTAAAAAGCTTTTTTGCATTAAATGTTACGATCTATATATGACCAAATTCTACAACTGACTAGAGGTCACTTTCTAAAGAATTAAGCCATTGAGTCAGATATGTGCGCGCACGTCTTGCCATCATAGCGAGAGTAGAGCGTGGTGTCGTCAGCAAATAGACCCATCTCAGACACAATGACATCGGAAAGTTCGTTTATGAAAATCAGGTATAATAAAAGAATGTCATATTGTTTGGGTGAACGGCTATCGATGACAACCTGGATCTTTCCTTTGGTGGAGAAGGGTCTACTTATATTAAATATTTGTCCTGTAATATCATATGAATAAATATTTATGAGAAGCCCTTTATGCCAGACCTTGTCAAAGGCTCGTGATATATCAAGCTCTACCTGCCTTATCCAGTGCATGGTATATGCGTACAGAGATGCCAGTTAAGATCTCCGCAGTACATTGCTCTTGCCTAAATATATACTGACAGCCAGAAAGAAGTTATGCATTAACGAGGTATCGGACTATCGCTTGATTGATTAAGGATTCAAATATTTTAGCAAAGATTAGGAGTTAAGTGATAGTGCGATAATACTGTCATTTCCAGAGTTCTTGAAGACTGAAACAACAGAGACAATTTTCCAGGTAGCAGGGGACCAAGATTCAGCGACGCATTTGTTGTAGAGTTTAAAGAAGACAAGGGCCAGTTCAGCAGAGCATTTTTATTACTATTATTTGTATAAGATTAGTCCTACATGCTTTGGAGGTGTCAAGTTTTTGTTATATGTCCCTGACCTGAGATGCTGTGATGACCAGGTTAGCAAGTTTGGCCTCAATCCGCAATAAGGATTTGGTGATGGGGTTGTTTGCTGAATCCACAGTGAAGTTTTAAGCAAAACGCTGAGCAAATAGTTCCGACTTAACAGTAAACGAAATGACTGTGGTTTGTATAGCGGGGGATTTTTAATTGTCCCTAGTTCACCAAACTATTGTAGATTTTCCGAAAATCGCGAGTACCTCGTTTCTGCGACTGAATGCGTTTTCTAGTCATCTCTGTATAACTTTTCTTTGCTTCAACTTTCATTTCCTTACACTTTGTTATTCTATAAATTGTTGTCTATTCGCAGTTGACTAATGGTAGTAGAATTTACTATTATTAGGTTTATAGGAGAGATCCGTATTTTCTTAGGGAAGTTAAAAGACCGAATGATAAAATCACATGATGAAGAAAATAACCAATTACGGAGCAGGTTGGGTAATGTCTACAATAAAGAAGGTTTTCCTGTGATTGATGGGGGTGTTTGTAGTTATATGTGTGTGAGTAACACAAAATCCTACATAATTTAAGTATTATTTTTGTGAGAGTAAGTTTGGTTATATGTAATGTAGAACATTAAATAATGTGATGAAACTGAGTGTTAATTTCTGGAACACGAATAAGGTATTGCTCCGTGTGCTTAAAATCTTCTGAAAATTCAATGAACAGAGTTTCAATCCAAGAAAGTGTCCGTCTATAAGACACGTTGCAATATGCAAAATATTGATGCCCCAGTGGATCCAACGGTGTTATTTGCTAATCCAATTCTAATAAAAACTTGCCATATACCGTACCTTTAAAACATCATATTTAATTAAGTTTATTCATTATTGTCAATTCGCTCTTAATATTAATTTTCCTTCAACTGAAAATATATCCATGTATTTTACTGTTATTCTCCAGTGATGTTCAGCCTTGAAAAACTGAGAAGTCATTTTTAAGATGAAACATTATCTTTTTCTTTATTTAAAGTTGTAAGAAGAATTATCTAAAATGTGATACAATAATTCGTAGGGAATTTTGAGTTAGATTGTGATCTATTTGCTGTAAGTAAAACGCAGGCAGAAATATGTATTAATATTTATATATATATATATATATATATATATATATATATATATATATATATATATATATATATATATATATATATAAAATAGTAACTATGTGTGTGTAGTGTGTATAACCCTAATCATTGTGTGTGATGTTCATCAAAAACGCTGGACATAATGCTTGAAAATTGGCATGAGGACAACTGCCCTCTCAGTACAGCTCATAGGATATATGGAAATATATCGCTAAAACGCTCAGGTCCTCTGGGCGCACAATCCTCTTACTAAAATGTGGTTTACTGTAAATACGAATGAAAGTTAAGCCATAAGTAAATGACAAAACATGATGTGTATTTCACAAGATTTCAGCAAATTTAGATCATATTAAGAGCGTGCCCTCTACCGAAAACTGTTTTCCGTTAGATTATAATGAAATCTAAACCATAGATAAATGACAAAACATTATGTTTATTCCCAACATTTCAGCAAATGTGATAAAATTAAGACGGCCCCCAGGGCACAACCCCTCCAGTGAAAACTATTTCCCTTTTGATTTAGATGAAATATATATATATATATATATATATATATATATATATATATATATATATATATATATATAGATATACATATATAATAAAGGAGAACACCTCTCTGTCTGTGCATCGCTGTCTCTAACGAAGACATACTAGGAATTCTACTTTCTATATTATTGTACTAACATACCCAATGTGCATGTGAACATAATGGAAGTAGTTGTGCGTTACTAGTTGCCCCTTAAAGAAGCAAATTACAATATTAAAACATGTTACACAATGAAATTAATCTATTGATTAGCGTTAGTTTTAGAGTATTAACATGTATTTGAATAACTTGGCGAGTAAACCTGACAGCATAAAGATTTCTGTTAAAGTAAACTCTCCCTACTATAATGTTGCATATGATGCTATCCGACATTCAAACCTGGGCAACACCACGGGTTGCTCAGCTAGTATATATATATATATATATATATATATATATATATATATATATATATATATATATATATATATAAATCAATGTTTGTGTTCATGAGTGTGTGTGTTCCTTATAGAATGAAAAGTTGGAAAATCTCAATAAAACCTAAAAGTGTATTTTTAAGTTAAATCTACCGTAGAAGATAGTGTCAGTTTTCCTTAAGTGCACCCTTATCAAGCTATAAAGGCGTAATACTTTAAAACTTAAAATATATTCTATTTCATGATATTTAATTTATATTTATTATATTTCATGAATCAGACAATGCAACTGGTCTTGAATTTCTTAGTAAGGCTTTATATTCCGATGATCTACATGGCTCACCTCTAAGGTTCACATGTCTGAACATGTTAAAATACGTATGCCTAATTTTAAGTGTAGTTTACTACATGTATAATACACTAATTCAGATTGTTTACCAACCTTTCCTCTTTTTCCGACCTCCTTAGATAGCGAAACCGAAAGAGGAAAGGTGTACAAACAAGGAAAGTAATATTGTGCCATGAGTATAGTGGAAACGTACCTAGTAGTGATTCTAATTCAATTCCGTATTGTCAATCTATATATATATATATATATATATATATATATATATATATATATATATATTCATATGGGTGTATATGTATGTGATTGTTTGAGTATGAATGTAATTGCAGCTTTCTTTGCGCTCTTATAATACATTACATTATCCCACAAGATAATAGTGGAGTGGAGTCTAAAAAATCGAAACCCCTAGACGAACAAATTGCTTATACAGGGAATGTATCATGAATTCCTCATGTAACAAAAACATTCATCGAATGTTATTGTTGCCATCTACATTAGGAATAGCATTTCACCATGAAATAACACACTGCAAAACAAAATAATTCCAAAACAAAAACAAGAAGCTGTGAGCCACGCACGCTAGTACACTACTTTACTTTGGATTTCTCTTAACCGAAAGCACGAATCCTATCGATTCCATTCTCCAAAGAGTGATCAGACTAATGGACGGCTTACCCTGCAGCAAATTACTAAGCGCCCTATAGTGCACTTCCAAAGAATAACACGGAAATTCGATAATATCTATTTTAAGCCGTGGATAGATGTGTATACATGTAATCAAGCAGTAACACCAGATGGATTAAAATACTGAAATAACATTTCGATATATTCATTAGGTTAGAGAATGGCATTTTGTTGTAAATGAACTTTAAGGAGTAATATAATTATATAAGTTCGAAAATAAAATGTGATAAGACTTTGTATATCATAAAATATTTATATGTGTGTTCGTAATAATTTTTTAACATATTTCACCCCAAACAAGGCAGGCTGCCACTGTAGACGTAAGTGGTTACTGAGAATTAGGGTGTAGGTTTTGGGTGTCAACCCGAGTTGAAAGCAGTGTAGCGAGGTGTTTGTTTACATTAGTTATACATTTCTGCATGTCAGTTCCGTCAGGAAACACGGAAAAAGGGTTGGAGTGCCAGAGGCCAGGAGCACGAGGAAAGAAAGTATTGGAGTAAAAGGCTCTGTGGCATATTGGGGCCTCCACAGTGAATGGATAAGATTTAGCTGATTGTCGAGTTAGTAAAATATATTACATCGAGGGGGCACAAGAACAACAAGTTCATCGGAGCACACTCTATTAAAGTGCTTGTAAAACAGGCACAAGGGTGCAACATCGTGGCGATGTGACAGGGGCTGAAACTTGGTTGATAGTGAGGGGTTTATTAAGTTGGCGACTCTTTTTTGGACCTTGTCTAAAAGGGAGAGACTAGTAGATGATGCACTAGCCCAGATGTGGCAAGACTATTCCATGCATGAGCGGATCGTGGTTTTGTAGAGATACAGTATAATGTCAGGTGTGATGAGTTTACTAGAACGTTAAAGGGAGTCCACCTTCTTTGCTGCAGATTGACAATGTCTTCAATGTATTTGTTCCAATTCTTGTGTAATGCCCCTATGGGAATGGATGTATCTGTTGGAAATCGTTCGTTTTACTTGCGCGAATTAGTGCGGTATGGCCCGTGCAGTCTAGTGCAGAATGGGGCCTGTTCTCACAGTCGGAGCTCACAAACGTGACAGAGTCACCGCGTGACGAGACCTCAGATCGAGGGTCAATACGCACCTGCGATAGAAGCTCTGTGACGTCACGGACTTTTGCGTGGAAAGCATAGGGACCCGTGACGTCACTCGTGAGAAGCGAGGTTTAGCAGTCTGGGTTTTGGAGGCGAACCTATCAAACGTGAATATTATGATGTAGTCTTACAACATACATAGGGGAATTATTTCCCCAAGGAAATACAGGCTAAAATTAATTATGCGTACACCGAAATCACCCGCATACATAACTAATGCTCATCCACTACCGACAAAACAACGCACACCCAAGCCTTCCACCAGACCCTCTTAACAAACGGTGTCTCCCCCACTACCATATCCAGCCTCAATAACAACAGAACCCTGCTTCCTTAAGCTCCCCTTCTTTAGTTACTGCATCACTTCTGCTATCCGCAAAGTTATACGTAGTGAGAACCCTGATATACAACTCTCCCAAACAGGCATTTCTCTTCGACAACATTTGGCGAAAAAAAGCCACAACACCCCGGAACCCTGCTCTCTTGTTAATTGCCCCATCCCCAACTCTGGTCTGCTTCCGCACCTATACTGTGTACATACTACAATGCGTTAAGTGCCGGAAGTTCTATATCGGTAGCACCGTCAGGCCTCTACACCAACGCATCAAAGAACATTTGAACATCAAATTTCTTTCTTTCAGAAACACATAGAATCATGTGGTAAAACACATTGCTCTGTTAAGGCCTGCATCCTGAACTCAATTCGTAATGTCGGTCAACTTCGAATTTTTTAAGCTATTCTCTAAACATACCCCCTCTATAAATAACAGATTTGAGCTTTCTTTTCCATGGTTACCCTCCTTGCCTTTTCTTCCCAGCCCTACCTTACAACGCCCACCATCTACCTGCTCAGAACAAATCCACCAACCGCATCGATGTCTTTCCCCCCTCTCCCCCTACTTCCCGCCATCCAAATTTTAGTCTGTGCTTAAATATCACTTTTAATCACATTAAACTTTATTAATCTTACATAAAATAATTTTTTAAAAAATTAAATAAATTAACTTTAGAAATAATTATACCCTATACCATAACATATCAATGAAATAAATAAAAAAATTGAGAAATCTAAAATATAAACTGTATATATATATATATATATATATATATATATATATATATATATATATATATATATATATATATATATATTTATAATCTCTTTAATCCCTTATAATTTATAATATATACATATATATGTATTTAGAATCTCTAAGTGGTTCCCCCACCATCCCTGATCCTTTTTCATTCAACTGTGTCTTGATCTTCCTTAGATTTAACAATTCATATTACTATTGATTTACCTTTTATTTCACAGTTGATTTCAGTTTTGAATTTTAATTGTAATTAATTCTAACCAGATTTTTTATTTTAACAGTTGCCTGCACTTGACCGATTATTTTCTAGTAACAACATCTAAACGTCTTTCGCTAACAGTAATTCATCAAATTAAAAATTGAATTCATTTTTTTAAAATAATTACAACATATAATAAAGTATATAAAATATATATATATATATATAAATATAAATTAGATAATAAGTTTGAAGCTGAATTATTATACAATAAATCAAAAAAATAAATTATGACAAGAATAATTAATATTGATATCCAATTAGCTTATCTACACTCATTTTCTGTGAACCGGCCACCAATTCGGCATTTCGTCAACAGATGTGTCTATCTCGCCTTTTTGATACTTGGTCCTATTTTGTTATCTGTTTCTTTTTATAATGAGAGGTTCCACTCTCGAAAATTAAAGTTTATTCCGGACCTTTTAAATTGCTTGACAGTAAACCTTTTTTTTCTATTTACTGTTTTGCTATTTAAACCGTGAACTATTAATAAATTGATTTGAGATTACATTCATATTTTCTCTTCCCATTTATTTTTGTTCATTCGTTCCACCTTCCGGTACCTATATCGCATTGCTCCTGCCTCGGATTACGAACTTACACTTATATATATAAATACACACACACACACACATATATATATATATATATATATATATATATATATATATATATATATGTATATATATATATATACATACATATATGTATATGTATATATATATATACATATATATATATACATATATGTATATACATATATATATATAGAGAGAGAGAGAGATAGAGAGAGAGAGAAAGAGAGGAATAATCTACAAAGAATGTGGTTACGTTCATCATAGCTCTTTTGTTGTAATAGATACGCAAGTAATTCAAACTAATTAAGAAACCAGAAGTGTTTCACATCATCAGCAAAAACTATAAAATGAAGAAAAATCATGATTATACCAGCATTTCTAGCTGTAGACATTGCTCTATTGTTTATCGAAGTGAAACGCATTACTGCTAGTTGCAGCCGGGATTTATGTATCACGTGTCCTTTTAAATGGATGTCTATGTTTCGTCCTTGACAATCAGCTAGACAGTGGCTTTGTTGCTGTTGGGCTAAGGTATCATATTTTCCAGAACTACGAAGGCCACCATCCCAACCGTTATTATTTTTTCTGAGTAGGAGTTTGTTTATTGCTAATCCCCGTAATCGCCCCTACGTTATCATGTGTGAGGGACTGCTCAGGCATTTTTGTAAACAAAATTTAACTTCACCTTGTGCTCTAACTTTTCAAAATCCTCTAACTGTGTGTGTAATCCCCTACAGAAGAGGTAAATAAACATAAATGCAGACAGGAAATATATATTATAGTAACATATAAAATAAAATAACTAAGAATGTCTTCTTTCATTCGATCAATAGCTACATTGTTCCGTGTCCATCAAAATAAATCGTGTTAATGTTCATAGTATGATGCTTAATGTGCTATCAGTAAATAATTGCAGGTGCATGTGTCGTTTACAAAAGCATATATGTATGATTCCGAAGTAA
>OY744515.1:199427359-199449859 GCA_963556195.1 Sepiola atlantica
AATTTTCCGCCGATTTCTGTCGATAGAAAGCAGCACCAGTTTATTTTACACGCCATAAATAGCCAGCCCAAAGGGTAACAGTCGCCTTAGATATCTTCATAGTTTATTTTCTTTTTCTGGTTGGAATAATTGAAGCAATTAAACCAGATGTTAGTGCAATTATTCGCTCTGATGTGTACTTTATTTTCTGCTTGATTAAATTTTTAACGCAGGTAAATGCATCTTTTCGTCCATGACACGTTGGTTTGATGATCGATCTCCGAAAAGACGTCCGTACGTGCTGAAATCATAGAGCGGTTACATTGGCAGTTAAAATGCAATAAATGCATTAATATAATAATGTGATGACGTAATTCAATGTTTCCTTTTGGCATAGTAAGACGATTTTTGTTGACGGTGTTTATACTGAAATATGTACGATTTCATTATATTATCTACGTGATGTGTGCGATAATTATACGAGAGTGTAATACTCGCTGTTGTTATAACCGTTTACATCTGTTACGGGTATAAATATATTCGCTCACAAAGGGTGAATATGTGTGTAATATAAGAGATAATCAGTAATATATGTGTATGTCTACATATTAAAATTGCAAATAAGTTTCAGTTGTAAGTTTGATATAAACTTGTTCATATATGTCATAATATTTAGTAGTGCAATATGAGTCTGCTTGTGTGTGGCAACATCTGTGTGTATAATTTTATATTACGTGATACATTTGTGCTTTCGTGTCACTGTTACCGCTCTAATATGTAAGATTTTGGGTGATATGTTTGTGAAAAGGGTGTCTTAAATTCGCTTATTTTCATTGAGTAAATAATGATACGTTTGTTCTTACACCTCTTTCCCCTCGCACTGTATAAACATTAAGCGGAATGTGCATGTCGGTTGGAAAATGATGCTGATTATAATTAGTTCATAAACATCAGATTTTTCTTTTGGATATTTTTATTTTAGTATTTACTGCGGGCCAGTCAAGTTGACACGGTAGCATTGAAGCATGAATTAATTCGTGTAGAATATTGTATATATATATATATATATATATATATATATATATATATATATATATATATATATATATATATATATATATATATCAAGCAATCCAACAAAAGATATAAGCGTAAACTAATATCTTATAATTAGTGAAACATCCGGATAAAAACTGAAGCTCAATATACTTGATAAGGCATTAATATTATAATATGAAATGAAGTAATAAAATAAGGTGACAATCAAATTCTATTATAATTCAAGGTTCAAGCAAAGTATCTTAAAGTGCTTAGCTCATGAGTTTTCAAAGATAATTCTTCTCCTCAGAGGTCCATTACCGCAGTTATACTACTACAGGTAATAAAATTAAACTTTGAAAATATATAAAAAATATATACAAAAATACAAAAAAATATATAACATCAAATATATCAACCCAAAAACACACTTAAAGATACTTTGCTTGAACCTTGAATTATAATAAAATTTGATTGGTACCTTATTCTATTACTTCATTTTATATTATAATATATATATATATATATATATATATATATATATATAAATATATATATATATATTGTTCTCTCGCTATATATATATATACATATATATATATATATATATATATATATATATATATATATATATATATATATATATATATATATATATATATATATCACTCTTTCTCTCTCTCTCTCTATATATATATATTTATATATAGTAAGTCATGAATATATATATATATATATATTTGATGCAAGTAAGCATTCCTAGTGTTATCCACTTTCACGAATATTTTAATAGAGTTGTATATATATATATATATATATATATATATATATATATGTATATATACATATATATGCATATAAAACTCAACGACAATTCTCTGACGACCGAAATGTTTAGTTTCCTACCTTTATTTGTTCAAGTATGCTTTTGATTTACTAGAAACTCACTTCTCAAGAAACAAGACACATACTAATTTTATTTACGTTATTATATTTAGGTTACAATTGACAATTATTTTTTACGGATGAAGAAAGGGTTTTCATTTATTTACAGTATTGACTCTCACAGTCATTTATAATTTAAAAATCAATATTATTATTAACAGTAAATTATACAGATTGATGTTCAAAACAACATGGAATTTCGACGCTGATTCGCTATTAACAGTTAAAATATATCATTATAACATAATCATAACCTTGGAACATACATATATCGAGCACGGTTTATTATATGAGTATTCAAATTACAAACACTGTATCTTAAAGCACGTAACTTAATAAAGGACAATCTCAACTTCTTTACTATTTCTGAATAACTGAAGTTTATAACAGATATAGGTAATAATTTCATATAAAATTTTACTCATTTTTATCGATTCATACGAAACTACGGCGATTACTGCGTTTTTTATTTCTATTTTTTTGTCATTTTTCTTGTGTCCAGTTTTATTACTTTACTATTTATAAGGTTGTAAGTTATAACTACTTTACAATTAAGTGCTGTAAATTCACACACGAAACTTTAATTTTGCTGACCTCAGGCCGGCTTGGCAATGCATTTAATGGACTGGCAGTTCTTGACTTTGTGACAACGGTTCTTTTTCACAGCGGAATATCTCAGCCACACCTCTCGATATCTCTAGGATATAACTTCACATCTATCTATCATCTGTGCAGATATTCTGTCGTTTAAGCTTTCACTGATCTTAAATAAATGATTGTAAGTGCCAATACTGCATGCCTCACAGAGATTTTAAATTAAACGAAAACTTACAGAAAGTACGAAACTGTGTCTTTATTATCTTGCCAGTTCAAACGTAATAGTTAATCCATGCATACAGACACATAGAACGAACCAATTAGATAACGAAAACTTTTTTTATTTCGCTACCATATTGCCTCTATATAAATAAGCATTTGCATGTTCGTATTCTAGTATACTGAGCTAGTACGAAAATAACTATAACATCTTTCGGGATAAAAAAGTATTTCTTTTCAACCAGATATATATATATATATATATATATATATATATATATATATATATATATATATATATATATATATATATAGTCTCGGAAGTATCTCTACCATTAAAACTATATATGGAAAAAAAACCTAAAGAAAACCTTAAGTCCGAAGTCGTTCAGTTGAAAATCACTCATGTAAGTCAATTTAATTTGTACAGTTATTATATTAGTTTGCTTCTAACATTATTTAAGGGATCATCAGTAATTTACCATGAAAAACTGTTTCGGGAATTTAAAAGCATGACTATTTAATTTCATATCTTCCTAGCAGAGTTGATCAGACCCCACTTCCCTTTAATGACAAAAAACATAAACGTTCCGTATACAAATTCTAAGTTTTGTTCCGTATAAATGTTTTGCTTACTTATATTAGTTATTACAAAAAAAAGAAGTCCTCTTTACCTGTGTTGTTCGTCTGTCTAATAAAATGTATCCATTACTTACAAAAATGTTGCTGCATTTAAAAGTGTTTAGATAAATCCATTACACTACTTTTTAGGTGATTAATGTGTTTTTAGTTTTAGTTTCATATTACAATTATAAAAATATCAACGCATCAAAATATTTAAAAAATTTAATTATATATATATACATATATATACTTTTAGTCATTTTTCTCCCCCTCCTCTTTCTCCGCCTCCTCATGTGTTGTTTAATTCCTTGTCATCAATTTTAAATAAATACTATTCTTCCTTGCCCACTCACAACGTTCATAAGCTTAACTGTCGATTTTTTCTCTCTCTCTTCTTTTTCTTTTTTTTAACTCACAGCGTTTCTAATCGGCGTTCATAAGTAAACTGTCGATTTTTTTCTCTCTTTCTTCTTTTTCTTTTTTTAACTCACAGCGTTTCTAATCGGCGTTCATAAGTTAGCTGCCGATGTTTTCTCTTTCATTTTCTTTATCTTTTTTAACATTTATTTCTTTCTTTATCTCTTTCTACTGTTTATTACACGTAACTAGTTTTTTTACATAATTAGTATATGTGTTATATATACGTTTATACATATTCTACATTATTTTTATTAATATATCTAAATGTTTTGAGGTACAAAACTTATAAATGCATTTAAAAAGGATGCGCGGAAATCTTTAAAAGTCCCTTTCGACTATCATCTCGACAGGAGACAATCGATAGTTTTAATCAATAATATTGTCGAAAAAAAGAGAATACAGTGAATTGAATGTGCCAAAATTAACGATAAAGCGATTAAAAGTTAATTTAATGATTTTGTTAAAAAAACACGTTAAAAGGCACTATGTTAGGGGGAAGAGAGGGAGTTCAAAGTTCTCCAAATAGATTTAGCGATCTGACAAATTCCTTCTACCGGCACAAGGAAAGTTTGCGAATAGCGATAGAGACAGATTCCAATATTCTCAAATGGTTCTTGGAATCTGCTCTATGCAAGACATCAAAACGGTCTATTTTATAGTTTCTGGCACAACTTGGGGTTTCAACAAAATGCTGGCCAATAGCAGAGTCCAAAGAATTAGAAGAGAAGTAACACAAGGATCCTACCCTTCCCTGACGTATTTTTGATGGAGCATGCTTGTTTATGCGAGTCTGCAAATGCAATGAAGTGCGCCCTATATTACCAGCATCACATTGGCATTAAAATTAATATACAATATTACTATAATTTATATAGGGCACACTATCCTTGCGAAAGGAAGGAAAAGCAGGTTTAGTAGCATAAACTAATCGAAAGGAAACAAAGTAGAAACAATTACTTATACTATTAACAATATGTTTACCTAGTTTAATACTATTTCTTCCTATCCAAGGTAATTTCAAATAAATGGAGCATTTTACAGGCTCAAATATTTGGGGGGATTTAAAGTCAACAACCTTTTTATTAATGCAACTATTGATAAGGTCCTCAGGATAGTGTGCCCTATACACATTATAGTAATATTGTATACCAATTTAAATGGTACACGTATTGTAGTAGTTTATGTAGATGTAAATCCGTTGAAAATCTAATGTTTAGAAAAAGTGCTTAATAACAAGTAGAGCTGCGCTTTAGCTTACTTTTTATACAAACATTATTAGTTACATATGTACGTACATGTTTCCGTTGTACTCTTCACAGAGAGTCAACTTCTTCAGACCAAAGTAGATAAGAAAGTGAGATAAATTTGAAAAACATTCCCATGAAGTAAATATTTTTTTGAGATTCGTTATGTTTATAATTTTCACCGGTAAAGCTCAGTATCGGATTAATTCATTTACTTGTTACATCTTTCAATCAGTTTCTATCTTTTTCGTCATTTTTAGTACGTACTGTTCCTTCTAATTCTTTCTTTTTTATTTGTTCTGTTACCCACTTAGCTTGGATTCCTGTTCTCCATTTAACACATCCTAGTTTTAATCTACGCACATACATGTTCAAGCATAAATATCTGATCTGAGAGTACAACCGAAACACGTATTCACATATGTATCCAATAATATGTGTATAAATAAAAAATATATACTATATATAGAGAGAGAGAGAGTGAAAGAGAGAGATAGAGAGAAATAGAGAGAGATATAAGAGAGAGAAGAATGTTTGTATGAACTTATATTCATTGAAATAAAGTTACTCAGAAGCCCCGATATTTAATCCCCCTCAAGAAATATCATTCCACGTACACGAAGTTTTGTTAATAATTGTTTTATACATCTAAGTAGTATTTTGTAAAGCTAACTAACCAATCAGTTTCATTAATATTTCTCTCACACTATCTGTTTTTCAGGCAAAAGCTTGGATGACATACAATTGATATTTTTCGTGTTGTGTTGTTTGGGAGTCGCTCTTTTGTAACCTTTTCAATTCAATAAGTTACCATATTTTAGCACGTATGTTATTTTAATAAATTATGTTCTATTCATATGTTAGTCTTTGTTTTTTGTTATCCTAATTGAGTTAGTTTTTACTCATTCATTTATTTTTATTTATTTATGTTATATATATATATACATATACTTACCCTAACGTGATGTTTATTCTATATCTACAGTTAAAAGCTATTTCGCTCCTACAGTTTAGTAAGATTTAGATATATTTAAAATGAAAAATCCCAAGCTCCTCATTCAAAGATAAACTACACAGGTCGTCAAAATGTCTTCATGTACTTGTCTGTCGTAGTATTTTCCACTGGAGTACTTGCGAGCGTCCACTTTCTTTAGGTTCACAGTTCAATGTCGCTAGTGATGTATCGTGTTATACAATGTGATTTTATGACTGTTTCAACTTGTTTTAAAATTAAGGGGAAGGTTTCTCTTATGCATGGTTTTTCTAATATTTGAATGTTGTATATCCTTATGTAACTATTGATACATTTAAATTGAAAATAATGATAATAATGATAATAATAATAATAATAATACTAATAATAATAATAATAATAATAATAAAAATAATAATAATAATAATAAAAATAATAATAATAATAATAATAATAATAATAATGATACAAACAAAAAGAAGAATGAGTAGTAGATGAAGAAGAATAACAGCAGTATAAAAAATGGAGACACTACAAGGTCGCTCAGAATATATAAAAACTTTATGAACTTGACCACAATTAAAAGTGGTATCAGCATAAGCCAAAAGTGGTACAGGAGAACAAAAATGTCTCATTTGGCGTATGCGCATACGGACTGATAAGGTTGTTGAACATTACAAACCCGACTTAATCTTTCTATACAAAAACAAGAAAACTTGCTTAATCATTGATATAACCTTCCCCTTCCATACATAGTGCAGGAGAAAGAACAAGAAAAAATTAATAAAGATCTAAAATGGGGATTTATTAGACTAAAGAAGTAAAGGTGATTCCCGTTGTAATTTGAACGCTTGGAATTATAACGAAAGCCACTTTAAATGGCTGAAACAGATTGACGAGACAATTAATTTTCTAATTCTGCAAAAGGGTTGCTTGTTTAGAACAGCGAAAGTTAAGGCAGAGCTTTATTGTCTAAGCTTAAAAGAAATCTTCAACTAAAAACATCCAAACGGTTGAGACTATGAGATAATAATAATAATAATAATAATAATAATAATAATAATAATAACAGTAATAATAATAATAATCGAAATAATAATAATGATAATAATGATAACAATTAGTATAATAATAACAATAATAAGATTATTAATAATAATAATAATAATAATAATAATAATAATAATAATAATAATAATAATAATCGATATATAGATAGACAGATATGTAATTTTTAATAGACTAGAAACACTAAAACAGACAGTTGGTGTAATGAAGATACACATCGTAAGTACACAGAAAAGAGAACGTCATAGATAAGTCATTGCGATGATTTGATGGCAAGAAAAATTAGAATAAATAAGAATTGAAGAGGAAAGAGTAAGTAAGGAGATGGAAAGAAAAGCGTGAGTTAAAACATTTTTTCTTTTTTTACGTGGTTTATGGTGTGCATTCTCTTAATAAAATACTAAAGAATGTGCCATGATTTGCTGGAGTGTCTTTTAATATTGGTTTTAGTTATTTAACTACATAAAGATGCAAGTAATATGTTTTCATTGGTTTGCTTTGGTAAAAGACGGATTAATAAGAAAAATGAAAGGAAGATTTTGACATGATCGTTTCTGGGTTTGTTTTTTTTTGGTTTATCTGATGTGAAAGTATAATCACCAAAAAAAGGGTTCTTAGAAAACATCCCGAATTTATTACAAAAAACGTGTGGTTTGAAAATGGACAGTCATAATTGTATGAAAAAAGATCTAATTTTAAAACCACTTGGGAACATACGACGTTACACTTTATTTCATTTATGATTAGGACATTATCGAACTTTATAAATTTGCATAACTATGTTAGTAAAGCATGCAGAGATCAGAACAAAAGTGCACATAAGTCCTCTAAGAGAAAATTAATGTCATTTATACATTCATGAAAAAACATTTCGGCACATTTTACTTTACTTACACATCATCCAAATCAATCAATGTTGACGACATAATTACTCCCTAGCGCCAAAATATTAAATCTAAGAAAACACATAGTGTCCTCATTTAATCCGAAGCAACGGCGGTTCTCATATAATTATTTTGATATTTTTAAATATCTCTATTTGTCTGTGGGTCAATTAAAAGCTAAATCACTCCACTTTAAAATGAGATGAGATTTAACGTGACGCATGCTTGATTTACATTAGGTGTTTTGAAGTTTTAATTAACTACTACTACTATTTAATATCACGATTATTGCTACTACTCTTACTAAAATTGGTATTACTAGTAACACTACTACTGCTACTACTAATACTTAAAATTATGATAATAATAGTAATTATAATAAATATAAAAGTGTCACAGACCGGAATCAAAGACACACAAAGGCAAAACTGTGGAGCAACTCAATAGAATATGTATGAGACGAACCGTAAACAGGAACTTCTATAATGGGTTTTGTGACATGTGTTCCTACTGTGTGTTCTGGTTGTGCGAGGAAACCCCAACCATTTTGATCTTCTCTTTTTTGGCGTATTAAAGTCCATCAAAAGAGAGAAGCATAACTATGTTTATTTACTCCTCGCGGAGTTAGGCACAAGGCCAGTTTTATCTTACTCCCACAAGTAAGATGTGACCCAAGATCGGGTCGAGCAAGTGGGGTTAAAAGCCAGCGCTCGAGAGGTGAGCACTCTGGCCATTTAAAAATTGCCTGGGCAGCCCCGTCGGCATTCCCCGGTAGGGGCGCCTCAGACAGTAAGCAATAAACTTACTCCTCCCCAAAGAGGGGAGGCGAAGGCTGGGAGGGTGGACCCCCTAGAACTGCACAGGACAGGCGTGCAGTATCCATCGGAACAGATACTACACTTTAAAGCTGCACTATTCAGTGCCAATTCTGCGTTTCACGACACCAGACATAGATGGATGCGAATTACTAAGATCACGCGATTAAACTGCTGTCTCTGGAGTTGTATTCGATCTCGGTATTTGTGAGGTTTTCACCTTTGGCAAAATATAATCCATGAACACACTTACAACCGCATTTCCTAGAAGGTCGCCCACTGGTTTGGCATTGACAGGAAACATAATATATAATATTGTCCAGTTTGAGGGGTCAACTAAATGAAGGTTGATTAGTTAAAATCGGAAAATGTTATTTCAAAGAGAAACGGGAGCACTACAGACAGAAGCACAAAACAACACAATCAGAAAGATTTAAATATAATTACAGATATTCAAGACACAGAAAAATAGCAGATGTACACTTCGCGGACAAAACGATAACGTTCACTATTACTAGAACACAGCGACTTCCCAGAGGAAATTTAAAGTACACATGAGTTGGTCCTAAACTTAATCTACTAAAAACTGCAAATCACGACACTGTGAACATACGACAACATTTTACAACCAACAAGTAAAGCAGGTATTATAATATGGCATTTAAATGCAAACAAACAAATTAAAGAACGAATACCAGCCATATTAATAATAATTAACAAGAAATGAAAAACGTGTCTGATAATAGATGTCCGCGTGTCAATAGATGACAGGGTGAAGCTGAAGGATCACAATGCTAGTCAATACATGTGACATATAAACTGCACTAATTTAAATATTTGTTGGAACCTCATGATAAAAAGAGTAGAATTGTAATTACACTTAGAAAAAGTTCTAGCAGAATATGGGAATAAAAGGATGGCCACAATATAAACGACAGCACTGATGAAAAAAGCGCATATTTAAAAACAAACCAATATAATTGCAAACTATTCCACAAGACTAGATGACACTGACCAATCAATTTTTATTTTAAATAACACTTTAGGAAAAAAATTTTTGTCAGCAAGCTTTGTAACTCCTTCCTCCCCTATTGGTCTAACCTTTTGACAAACTGGTTTTGAGTTCAAATAGTATGAAGTTAAGGGGGTAAACTTGCTTTATTTGTAAGTTTAAGGACTACCTTGTTTTAAACTACTTTTACTTTCATATTTATTTTTTTATGATCCAACTTCATGATATTTCGTTTATTTAGGTTTTACATCAAGTAGATCTCTGTATTGTGTTAATCGACTTCAATTAAACATAAATAACTAGAAGGTTGTACATATAAATATACTCCCAAGAAGAAGACAAGGTAAGTCTAGGAAATACTAATCTTATATCTAACGCATGAAAAACAACACATTAACATTAACATCGCTTGGTATCAGAGAATGGGTTTCTGTAACATCTAAGTGGCTTTAAAGACTGAGGGGGTATCATCATCCAGACTTTGACAGTGATTATATGGAATGTCCGGTGTGAGAATGCCAACAGTGTGTAATGGTGATAGAAAGTAACAGAATGTTTAAAAATGTAGGGATACTTGTTGTCATTCACTAAAACGATTGGGAATAATTCAACTAAACTTTGAACGAAGCCACAGGATTGGGAATAATTCAATTCGAGATATAGCGATTCGTTTACAGTATAATGGTCCTATATATGGGCTAAGCACATCGAATCAAATATGTTTCAGAAGCACTTTCGTATATTAAATGTAATAACAGTATGACTAGTAATGATTATTCATTGGGGCGGCATTTAGTTTACTTATGTACACATCTAAACAAAACACATTATCACTGAGATGGAAAAGTCTACTCTTAATTAAGGACCATATTTATAGCGACACCGTTAGTAGGGAATTGTGGAACGAGTTGTTTATTCACATTACAATTTAAATTCTGGTGCATAGATAGAGACTAGTAGGTAGTGAACCATTCCAGATATGGCAACAATACTCAATGCACGGATAAATAGTGGCTTTGTAGGTTTATATAATACTGGCAGGTGTGGGATAGTATCTAGCCCGGTAAGAGAGTTTACCTTTTTTGGAGTAGACTTGGCAATATATTATGTGTATTTTATTTGTTTGTCACGTTGCTAAAATTGAAAAATAAGGTGGTAAAAAATAGCCTGCATTACATATCTAATGCAAATCCATGTATTTTAAATTGCATATGTTAATCTTATTTCTTACAATGTTAATCGAATCAAATGTTTAATTAATTGTACTTTGAAATACATTTTTTTCTTGCTTCTTTTTAATTGTGTATATTTTCTAGAGAAAATACAAACATATACAGATATACTACCTCGGTCTTCGTGTAACGTACAGCATAATACCCGCCCAAGGCCTGGTAAAATTCAGTCACCACTAATAAGAACTGTTTTGCACCTATTTCCTCCTGTATTATGAAGCTTAAAGTATATACATAATGACATAACATTCTATATCTAAAATCCCTATTCCAATGTTTTTCAAAATTTGTTACATATTTGTGATTCTATAAAAGGTATAAGATTTCAAGATTGACCTAAATGAGTCGTATAGAGCAACTGAAATTTAGAAAATATTGATTTGTGCTCATGAAAATCGCTCAAAACAAAGCATAGAGCCACTGCATGTAAGGCGTAAACATATTATTCATTAGATGGATGGATTATTGCCCAGTAAACCGCAATTCCCCCTTAGTCAGAAGCATCGTTCATTGAATGTGAGGATACAAGGACAAAATAAGGGAAATAAGTTACGATGCTGACGAAAGTAAACCCAAGGTCCATTTTCTACTCCCTCAATTGGCGTCTAATGACCATGGATCACATTCAATGCAATATTAGTATATTTGAATTTTTAAATGGTAGGCTGTGCCTATTCTATACGGATAAATCCTATTAAAATATACTAAATAAACTGTAATTTTGAGAATATGTATTCATTATGTCTAATACTTATTGTTTAAACTTCACAAGCATTGGAGACATCTGAATTTTGACAAAATGCTTCAGCCGCACCCACCCATTACAACTTTATATAAAGACAAATCAAACTAAATATAGCCAAAAGCATGACCGTTTACTTACAGCAACTATGTTTAAAAATTAATAATGATCGTTTAATCATTTCGGGGGTTAATTCTTTACAAACACATATATTAGAATATACATATACTAAATATGTATAGACGGTAAAATATATCTGCACCATAATAATGAAGTTTTTATTTCTATTAATATCATCATATAATAACATATTCATATATGTATGCACATGATCTCATATTTTCTATTCCTGTAATCTTTGGCTTAGCAAACTCTTATCAGTATGAATCATAGACAATAGAATTAGAGGCAAATACTTTTCGGTTGGCTGTGTTTACTTAGCAGTAATGTCGTTTCGTACAGCGCCATTCTCATAATTACGTTTTTTTTCTTATTGACTGCACTCTTGACGAAATTGCGTGTCGCTTGAATTCTACGATGGATTTTACAGAAAATCGTCACTGTGTAAAGAAAGAAACCAGGCATTCAATTCAATCCACTACTACTTTACTTGTTAGTTAACAAATAGCATTAGCTTTCAGATTAAAAGTATACATCAGAACATGGTGCGTCTGGTTCTATCTTAATGCATTTTGTCAATCTACATATATGAGCGTGCTAACGATTACGTTGTAGCAGTATATATATATATATATATATATATATATTTATATATATATATATATGTATATATATATATATATATATATATATATTTATTTATTTATATGCACACACACACACACACACACACATATATATATATATATATATATATATATATATATATATATAGTAAAATACATGACAGATTGAAGGTATATTATACTTTGACTGAATTCGATTTCGGATCAAATGAACACTTACAGGCGTTTCTGGAATATTGAAATTTCGTCTTCAGCGTTAGTTGAATCAAATGCAACCATACAATATTAATGTGAAAAGTCATGCAAAGATGCTTTCAGAAAATGTTCAGAAAATCATAAGGAACGTCAATGGCAAAATGGAGGCGACACACGCTTAAACTTCATTCTCCTAAAGTCAGATGTTATAAAAGAAAAAGGGCTCACATAACGAGGTCATCAAAAGTCAAATAAAACACTAAAAATAATGAAAGAATAATCAAAAAGAAGTCTAGCAATGGGTATATATAGTTTTATTCATACACACACGTGAAAGCGTGAGGTGCAATACTTTTAGTGGTATATTGATAAGTTATGCATGTTAATTTTCCTCATTAAAAATGGATCATTTTTAAAAGTCATCGAAAACCACACTACACCACCCCGTCTGTTTTCTCTGACTTCGTGAACAGTTGGGCAGTGTTATGTTCACTGATATAAGTTAATTCTTACTAAATCAACGAGACGAAATATGTTATAAGCGGCTGACTCTGGATAAGTTTGTGAATAATCTAAAGATTTAACATAAATAACTAAACAATATAGTACAAAAATTAATCCCCCCCCCAGATAAATATAATTAATTACAATCGAAAAAACTGATACAATAAAGTGGTCTAGTCTTAATGAAAAGATTAAAAATTAATAATACAATTTGAATAACGTATAACCCTAAACTTTGTTTTATAAATTCCACACTTTAAGAGTAATAGGTTATAATATTACAGGTATAAATCGAGACCTACAGTTGTCGTTTTTATTGCTGCTACAATAATAATAATAATAATAATAATAATAATAATAATAATAATAATAATAATAATAATAATAATAATAATAAGGATGGGGGCTTTAGTTATAGTAGTAATTAAAAATGCGAATAGTAATAATAGTAGTAAAAGTAATAATAGTGTGTACAATGAAAAGAGTTGTGATAATACTTACAATAATAGAAATATTACTTACAATAATAGAAATACTAATAATAGTAGAAATAGTAAAACTAATAGTTATAATAATATTAATATTATGAATAATAGTTATAATAAAATGATAGTAATAGTGATAATTATAATAATATTAAAAGCTGTAACAAGAATCACCGTAATAATGATAATAATAATTATAGAAATAATAGTAATAGGAGGTATGTAAGATGATGAAGAGTGGTAAAAATGAATCGTGGGTGAGTCCTTGTGGATGGGGCGTCAGGAAAGAAAGAAAGCGACTTGATAACGGGTTAAAAGGAGAAGATTCCGCAGTGCAAGCGAGACTTTAAAGACGGCGGTTTTAGAAACGCGAAGAGCCGGAGCGCTTGGTTATCGGAGTATCGAAGTACAGGCAAAATTGGAGTTTACGGATGTTTATGGCACCGGTGAAGCTTTATTGACTATGGTACTCAAGCCTGACTAAATATGCGACTGATAAGCAAGTTGGTACCGTGAACGAATCCCCTGACTTTTATTTCATCAAAGTGCTCATGGAACAATTGCTTCAGTTCACGCTCGGATAGACAATGCAGAGCAAATTGCTTTCCAATCGGATGTGTATATGAACGAGTTTCTAGCAGAAACCAAGTCTGTGACCTCAGCAAGAAAAAAACTTTCAAGAGACAAAAATATGTCAAAAGATTTTAATATGTGTGTGCGTAGCCGGCGCCAACTACCCGGTGATGAGAAATAAAGAAAAGCAAAGTGTGTCCATATACGTTCTGTTCTTTGACATTGTTGTTGGATCTTACAGGGTACCCCGAAAGAACGGGTAATGCAACAGGTGTAGCAATAATAACTATAATACTCTCAGTAACAGTAAAACTAATAAAGGCAATAGTAATAGTAATAATAGTAATACTAATAATGATAATTAAAATAATAATACTAATTGTTAGTATTATTATTATAGTAATTATGATAGGAATATTTATAGTGATAATAATATATATAATAATTGTTACACCGGTCGTTCTTATACAGGAGAAACTGCACCGGTTGTCACGATAAATAGTGCGAGTCACCATAGACACAGAGAAGACAAAGCACAGTCTTGTAACTGTCTAGCCAAGTGCTAGTCACTTTCTTACTTTATTAATACACTTGTTAAACCAAACCTCGACTTGACTTCCTTTATTTATTATTTACTGTTGGAAACTTCACAACAGATTGGCGACGAGGAATCGAAACAATTTCACTGCAAAAAATGACCCAAAGTGATTCGTAAGATCTTCACGGAAAGAAAAACCATCTTCTTCAGATATTTTGATTCTCAAGGATTAACAGCAAATTAACTACTGAGTAGTTAAGCGAAAAAAAAAACAAAAAAACACAAACTCAAAACTTGCTACCAAAAATCGAAAACTAGAAAACGCGAAAGACAGTTTCAATTATTAAAATAATTGAATACACTGATACCTTTATTTTTTTCTCTTCAAGTTTCACTGACTCGTTAAGATAAATGTTATCCGCGTCAATTATTACAGATATTGTGTAAGTTTTCGTTATTATTGGGACAACATCTGATATTTGAGAAAGATCCGGATTGACTATTTATCAAAACGGTCTACCACAGAATTGTCGAGAGCAAAGGACGGACAGTAAAAAAATATATTCGCGTAAGTCATTTGTGCTTCTAACAAAGAACTATTAAATAAGCAAGTCGCATTTTTTTTAAATGAAAAGGGGTTTAAAAGATTTCACATACAACTAGTCTTATTAGGCTTATAGCGACGGACTTGGTTTTGTAAAACTACGTACAGATATAAAAAATAAAATAAATTAAAAAAATTCTTAGTTTTGTTTTTCAAGCAAAAGAACTGGGATTGAATTTTTTTTACTAAGAAATAATATATTTCTTGTTTTGTGTATTAGTTGAGCAAACTAATTATATTAAGCACGTTGTGGGGAAAACTGATTTAATTTTACAAGTGTAAATTGTGTGGTGCATAATTTGAATTCGTGAATGATAGACACTGAATTCACAGATTCTCTTTTTCAATTACTTAAATTCCAAACGTAACAAAATATTGCGTTACAAAGACAGCAAATTGATCAACAAATTGAACTTCAAAGAAAACAAGTTGAAATTGAGGAGAAATTTAAAAGAGAGTTGTTGGAACAGCAAAATGCACTAAGAAAAATGCATGCTGAACAAAAAGAGATGGCGACAATACGAGAAGAAAGATTCCAAGAAAGACTGCTACAACCGCAGAAACACTTCGAAGAACTCTTGATAAAAACACAGGAGGAACAGAGAAAGTTTCTGGAGGCAGCACAGTTAACGAAAGCAAACGAGAATCATAATACATTCTCCCAGACGGTTGTGTGGAGCCCTATCGAAATTGTCAATTATAATCCAGAAGACGGTGTCACTTTTGCTCACTTCTATAGAAGATATGAGGATATTTTTGTATCGGACTGCAGTACATGGACAGACTCTAAAAAAGTTAGATTTTTGCTAAGAAAATTCGGAGCTGCCGAGCATACAAAGTTCGTGAATTTTATCCTTCCAAAAAAGACCATTGAGTTGAACTTCCAGGAGGCAGTTACTTTACTAACAGAACTGTTTTCTACAAAAACTTCTCTTTTCCACAGGAGATATAAGTGTATGAATGTCACTAGAAAGGAGGAAGACGACGACATTACGTATGCAAGTATAGTAAATAAACTTTGCGACGATTTTAAATTAGAGGAATTATCATCGGATAATTTTAAATGTCTAATATTCTTGCAAGGTCTGGTCTTAAATAAAGACTCTGAAATCAGACGTCGTATTTTAAATAAACTCGAAAATGAGCCATGTCTAACAATACAAAACTTAGCGGAAGACTGTGAACGTTTTGTTGCGTTGAAACAAGACAGTCGTGACATAGAGGAAAACGGAGTGTCGCACATTAAAAAAATCCATCAGAAGAAAAAATTGATTTCAATAAATAACCAGAGAAAAAAACATGGAAAATATCCACGTGGACCGTGTTGGAGGTGTGGAGATAACCATTGGTACAATGAGTGTCTCTACATATTCAAACGATGTGACAACTGCCACCAGAAAGGACATAAGTCATCACGTTGTAGGAAAAAATCTGGTAGAAAGACAGCCATTAAACTGACAAAAATTGAACCTGAAGGCCAAAATATCCGGAAATATGTACAGGTCAAAATGCTGAAAAAAAAGTAAGACTACAGCTTGATAGTGGGTCTGACATTTCCATCATTAATGTACGGACATGGAAGAAGCTTGGGAGAACATGGCTGTCATTTCAAAAATTGATCACAGTGAGTGGGCTTCACCTACAGTTTATGTTAAGAAAAAGAACAAGGAGATTCGGGTTTGTGCCGACTTTTCTACAGGCTTGAACAAAGCATTAAAAGATCACCATTATCCTCTTCCAAGCCCTGAAGAAATATTTGCGAAACTGAGTGGAGGAAAATAGTTTTCTAAAATCGACCTCAGCGACGCTTATCTTCAAATCCTTGTCAATGAGGAGTGTTCAAAACTGCTTTGCATCAATACCCATAAGGGATTATACAAATTTAACCGACTTCCTTTTGGGGTCAAGGTCGCCCTTGCGATTTTTCAACAAATTATGGACATGATGTTAAATGGGATGGATTTCGCAGTAGGATACCTGGACGATGTGTTAATAAACAGCGTTAGCAAAGAACAACACAAGACTCATGTAAACCAAGTATTCAAAAAAATCCAGGATTATGGGTTAAAAATCAAAGATGAGAAATGTACTTTTTTCATGGAAAAAATAAAATACTTAGGGCAAATCATCGATGAGCAAGGAAGAAGGCCAGACCCAGATAGGGCAATGGCGATAAGGAACATGCCTGCTCCAGTAAATACTGCATCCCTACAAAGCTTCTTAGGGTTGGTGAATTACTACAATGTGTTCGTACCAAACATGCATAAACTAAGATCACCCTTACATGAAATGTTAAAGAAGGACCAAAAATGGGTCTGGACGCAAGAGTGCGAAGAAGCGTTTCAGAAAATTGAAGATATCTTAACGTCTGACTTGTTTCTGGCACATTATAAGCCCAGGCGTGATCTTGTAGTTGCAAGCGATGCCAGCAACTATGGTATAGGAACATGCATATTGCACAAAATGGATGATTGAAAATTAAAACCCATAACTCATGCATACCGAACATTTCTACCAGCCGAAAAAAATACTCTCAAATTAAGAAAGATGCTCTAAGAATTGTATTCGCGGTAAAGAAATGTCATCGTTTCCTGCACGGTAGAGAATCTCTGTACAAACAGACCACAAACCCTTATTAACGATTTTCGGATCGAAAAAGGGACTACCGCAACCTACTGCGAATAGACTCCAAAGATGGGGTACTATTCTTCTTAACTACAATTTTCAAATGGAGTATGTACCATCTAAGAAATTTGGTCATGCAGACGGGTTATCAAGGTTGATACCTAAGCAGACAGAACCATTGGAGGATATGGTGATAGCAGCTATTCAAGCGGAAGCTGAAGTAAAAAAATACGTTATGTGACACAATAAGATAACTTCCAGTAACGCTTGATGAGATTAAGAGTAAGGCAGAGGTGGATGAATTTATCATAAGCACGAAAGAAAAAATCAACAATAGCCAACTAGATGATGGAATTTATTCAATTTGCGACAACGTCCTGTTATATAGCGCCAGGGTTGCAATTCCTATGACATTACAGAAAAGAATGCTCAAGGAGTCCCATGTAGGACATCCAGGTTTGGAGTAGTAGACTGCATTGTCACAGACAATGGTACTCAATTCACGTCTACTGAATTTAAACACCTTTGCGAGGATCATCTCATCGAGCATATAACAATCCCTCCATACCATCCAAGAAGCAATGGACAGGCGGAGAGATTCGTTGACACATTCAAGAGAGCTCTGAAAAAAGCTAGTGGATCACCGACGGATAAGTCAATCCAACACTTTCTGCAGGTTTACAGAGTCACTTCGAATGCAAACATCGAAACGTCGAAGACACCTGCTGAGGTCATGTTCGGACGCAGGGTTAGATCGATTTTCCACAAGTTGTTACCAAACCAGGATAGGGCAAATATAAAAAGAACGATAACAAAAAACGGTATAAAGTTGTCGAAAATTTTTTGTATAAGATCTACAGAAACAATAGGACTTTCTGGGAGTCCGGCACTGTGGATAAACAAATTAGCAACATGGTCTATATGATTAAGGGACCAGATTTCGTGCACAAACGTCACACTAACATAATCCAGAAAATATACTCGAACAGTGAGGTGACCAGATCGCCCGAGGAGGACATCATGGATGAAGTGTTTGATACTTTTCAGGTGCCCATACCAGAGACTGCTCCTGAGATTAGGAGACTAAAAAGAAAACGGAAATCGACTGAGTTTATAATGGTGATTCCCAAACAAAAACGTTATTAATCCCCAGAGGGGATATTTTCAAAGGATAGTGTTACACCGGCCGTTCTTACACAGGGGAAACTGCACCGGTTGTCACGATAAATAGTGCGAGTCACCAGAGACACAGAGAAGACAAAGCACAGTCTTGTAACTGTCTAGCCAAGTGCTAGTCACTTTCTTACTTTGTTAATACACTTGTTAAACCTACCCTCGACTTGACTTCCTTTATTTATTATTTACTGTTGGACAACTTCATAATGATAATAATAATAATAATAATAATAATAATAATAATAATAATAATAATAATAATAATAATAATAATAATAATAATAATGGGAGAAGTAATAACAATAATAAGGGTAATGGTAAGAATAATAACAGTGATGTTTATGATAAAATAATTGTAATGATAACAATAGTAATGGAAGTAATAATGATAATAGTGGAAATCATGGTAAGAATAATAGGGTAAATAGTAAAAATAATAATAATGATAACAACAACAATAATAATAATAATAATAATAATAATAATAATAATAATAAGAAGAAGAAGAAGAAGAAGAAGAAGAAGAAGAAGAAGAAGAACAATAAGAATAATAAGAATAATGGGAGAAGTAATAACAATAATAAGGGTAATGGTAAGAATAATAACAGTGATGTTTATGATAAAATAATTGTAATGATAACAATAGTAATGGAAGTAATAATGATAATAGTGGAAATCATGGTAAGAATAATAGGGTAAATAGTAAAAATAATAATAATGATAACAACAACAATAATAATAATAATAATAATAATAATAATAATAATAATAATAAGAAGAAGAAGAAGAAGAAGAAGAAGAAGAAGAAGAACAATAAGAATAATAAGAATAATGGGAGAAGTAATAACAATAATAAGGGTAATGGTAAGAATAATAACAGTGATGTTTATGATAAAATAATTGTAATGATAACAATAGTAATGGAAGTAATAATGATAATAGTGGAAATCATGATAAGAATAATAGGGTAAATAGTAAAAATAATAATAATGATAACAACAATAATAATGATAACAACAACACCAATAATAATAATAATAATAATAATAATAATAATAATAATAATAATAATAATAATAATAATAATAGATAGATAGATAGACAGATACTACAGTCGTGTGTCTGTGGGACTTACAATTATTAAGAATATTTCGATGTAAACCCACAAATTACATGTCCGGTATTTGCTAGCACTTTGCTAAAATTGGTTGTAATCGATTAACTAAATATCTTACGATTTCAAGATAGTTATTTGTATTCTTTAATATTAATATAGCTTTCATTCGTGTGATTAACATAATCTGATGACGACTTTAAGCATTGCGGGTTTTAGTTTTATTTAAATGTTTAGATTAAGTGTACGGTATAATTATAGATATGAACCAGTCTTCCTTAACGCCTCTTCATAGATATATATATATATAATTTTTTTTTTTTAATTACTCAAAGCTTCTTTAGACTATATATATATATATATATATATATATATATATATAGAGAGAGAGAGAGAGAGAGAGAGAGAGAGAGAGAGAATGGTAGTATATCTGAAGCATTGTTGGGTATAGTAGTAGTATGTTTAAGACGGCTGAGGGCATTGCAGAGTGCCGGGTAGGTTGTAAGATGACAGGAACAAAAATAATAAATCGAAATGGGACTTACTATTTATTTTTCTTTAAATCTAACATAACAGCAAGTGTGATGTTGGTTGTTTGTGTGTTGTTCTGATGATTATTAAAAATCATTTATTTAATATTTCCGGAAAATCTTCCCTTTGTCAAATATAATAACACCATTGAAGGTGTTTGTTTAAACGTTCTTGCCTCGGGTGCTGTTTCAATCGTTATTATGAGTTGTATTTTAATTTTCGGCTTTGTGCTGTTAGTCTTTTTATATTTTTCATTTTGTTTATTTAAAGTTTGGATGTTATTGTAACTATGGAATACAGATAGGGCGTTAATGTCAGTATATATATATATATATATATATATATATATATATATATATATATATTATAATCAATGAAATAATCGTAAGGATGTTTTGCCAGCCATTCAAAAGAATTCTGTAGTTTACAAATTCATGTGTCAGTGTGGAGCTGACTACGTTGGCAAGACATCCCAAAGATTAGAATTTAGAATATCCCAACACATACCACGTGATATTCGTCAACACAAGGTTTCGAGATCATCCGGGAACTTCCAGGCACAGGAATCCGCCATCGGTAATCACCTCGTTAGTATTAATAGTTGTTCTGACAAATATTCCGATGGGTGGTTTTCTGTTTTACACAGTGCCAGGTCAAACTACCATCTCAATATTATTGAGGCGTTAGTCATTAACAACTCTCGACCAAGCCTGTATAGACAAAAGATTTTGAAGCATCAGTTGGAGATCTTTAATGATTCAAGGCCACCATAACGTTGAGAGATTTACCCTTTTTTTTTTCCTTCCTCTCAATCGTTTCCTCAAACTGAAATAAGTTTTTTTCCCTCATATCTCATTCGACTTTTAGTTTTTAATTTACCATTCTGACGTTTCCTCTCAGAGGGTCAGACGATAAGGCCTTAAGGTAATTTTAACAATTTTCCTTCCTTTTTTCCCCCACTCGTCTGTTTCATTGATTATAATAATGCTTCTTCTAAAATTAATCCTACGATTATGTTGTACAAAAAATTTACTAACATATATATATATATATATATATATATATATATATATATATATATATATATATATATATATATATATATATATATATATATATACAGGGTGGGGCAAAATAAGGGTCCTATCTTTAAATTTGAATAACTTGAATTTGAATAACTTCCACAAAATAAAAGTTAAACTCACCAAACTTTATGTGTGTGTAGACTGACCCTTCCGAGATTTTTTGAAATAAACAAAACAAATTTTAGCCGAAAAACACTTCTTAAAACTTACAAAAACTAAAGTATTGTTTTTTACACTGTTTTGAGTTTTTTAAGCAAAAATAATGTTTTCTAAATGAGGGTACGTTCCTTAGGGCTAATACGGCTCATGCTTGCTTCGGAAGGGGTCCTTTACTTATTCTAAAAAAAAAAAATTTTTTAAATCAATAAATAAAAAAGTTATGAATTTTTAAAAATAGGACCCTTATTTTTGCCCACCCTGTATATATATATATATATATATATATATATATATATATATATATATATATATATATATATATATATATATATATATATAGAGAGAGAGAGAGAGAGAGAGAGAGAGAGAGAGA
>OY744515.1:199457359-199517359 GCA_963556195.1 Sepiola atlantica
TTATCGCCAGTTAATAATATGCGATGACATCTCATCAATAAAAGGTGCATCTATCAATAGTTTGTACACTTGCTTCCATTATTTTTATATGTGAGTGTTACCTCAAAAGTTATGTCTATCAAACAATGTCCATACTATTGCTGAAGAGTAGGAAATTACTACCAGAATGAGGAAAGTTCACACAGAAAGCGAAGCAGAATTATTGGCAATTCTATACGTTTTATAAGCGTGTGTTTATTTAATTATGAAAAAAACAAAGACCGTTTGACAGTCATGCCTTACGCTTGCTTGACCAATCTCGCATACAGTAAAGTTCATTTGTACGATGTATTGTTGAATTATTTAATGGGTTTCATATTTAACTAACAATTCGGTGGGTGACATATTTTAATGGCACTCACCCTCTTTATTCAATGTGATATCCGAGTATCCATTTCAAGAGTGTAAAACAAATCATTGAAATAACAGGAAACTCATCACCATAAGTGTGTACAAATACATTCAATTATATCTTAATGCTATCACCTTAAAAACATATTGATTGATAAACCATAATTTATAATGAATATTCAAACGAATATTATTTACATTTCAACATGCATGGATTAATAAACAACGGTAAGGTTGATTAAATATAAGTGCATATAAGGCAGTCTCTATAGATGTATTTATATATGTACCATGTATTTATAGAAATATCATTTTATTGTTATGTTTTATTTTATTAATATTGAACATGAACTAAAATATTTAAACGTTATTCTTTCCGTGATTAAAATACAAGTGAACTTGTATTCATTACAATTTACTGTTGATACAGCTGAGCATATATTGCTAAATTCAAAGGTTAAATATTTGAAAATAACATAATGTAACAAATGTTTACAAGTGCTAAAAAGTTACTACTTTAGGAAATTGAGTTATGCTCGCGTAAACTTACATTCACAATTTGGAAACTAATTGCATTTCCTTCGTTATGCAGAAATACATGATTTGTTTGTTCTCCAAACCTGCTACTGATATGATATGCATTTTGTCGGATCCATAAACAATAATATTACTTAAAGGAAACTTATGTTAATAGATATGTTTATATATTATATTAATGTAGCGCATTATCAGTAAATATCTGTCAGTCTAGGAGTCTATCTCTGATTTAGATCATAAGCTTTTCATTTATAAATATATATTTTCCCTATTAACCTGACCCTTAAGGATGCTGGGCGTTAGAGTGTAGTAAGATTGAATGTGCAGAAAATAGTTTACGTCGAAATTGAATTTCCATTAGTAAGTAAAAGTTACGAAATTGGGTTATGAGAACTGAGACTAACGATCGTGGCAGGGAAGGGAGGTAACCAACAGGAAGTGATGATAGAAATTGATACGTTGCAGAAATAAAATACCAGATACCGGTCTTAATGTGCACAAAACCAGGCAAGACTAATACAGTTTAATTATAGAGTGTATTATAAAGAAAACATAAATGTAGCTAACTATATGTTATTAAACCCCAAATATATTATAAGTGTTGTACTATGATAACAGTTGACACTCTTTTTATGACAACATGACAGGAGTGAGAGATGCAGACGATCTCTACACCTAGTGCAATGTTAACCTATACATAACGAAAATATCAATGCGGCAGCTATAATCCTTAGACACCGATACTACACATGTAATGTTTTACTACTGCATACGCACGACAGGCATATATTTATAGTTCAAAGATGTATTTAGATTAATGTATCTATGAACGTATCACATTCCCTATAAAAATGCCACAAGCAAAGAGAACTTTCTTCCCCGACTAAGTACATGGTATATACATATATAAATAATATATCTATATGTACCTGCTATTCAAGGAATGCTGTATCAGACGCAATGTCCAACTGAATCTGGAGTGTGGCTATTTATGAAAATCAAAACAAGGTTCTTACACAGTAAAATGTACATGCAGAAGTAGCTATATCTGACACGTCTTCATCAATCGGATAGGCCACTCGAGAAAATTGCCCATAAAATAACCCATCCTATCGTAGAATGAGTTTATTCTTGGAAGATAAACTCCCGCTGATTGGTTTTGTCAGCAGCATTAGTCGTAGCGGCGTGGCTTGTCTGTAAAGTTCGTTTGTCTCTCTATCTACTTTTGTTTAAGCCGCCGTCGTTATATTAACAGTTTTCTTTCTTTCTTCTTTGCACTGAAAACAAACAACAGTTGTATTTGCTTCGAGTTCATTTTCTAGATTTATTTTCTTTTTGTATTTTATAACGGTCTTCGTAGCATTAAATAATGTCACAGATGTAATCCGTATGAAACTGGATAGTACAGGTCTTTCATTGTCGCATGTTCAACTGATAAAGATATACAATAAACACATCCGAGCATGTTAAGGTGAAAAACTCAAGAGGTTAGGTCAACTCCGCTTAGTTGACACGTGTTATTATCTCTTACGTTACTACTTCTAAAGAGCACTGATTTAATAAACACGTTAGGGAAATTTCCGGTTGAAAGTTATCAATGTTTACATCATCTCTCTATAGAATGCCCCCTTTTCTACATAGATGCTCATACCATTTTACTAGAAATAGAGAAAAAAGAAATGTTATCCTTATCAGAATGCATACTAAAAATGTAATTTTGTTAAAACTTCTTACTCACAAGAAAACTCTGTGACATATGATCGAACTGAATGTTAAGGTATTGTGATTTCTGAGTGCCACAAATACATTCTTGATCTGTATTAATTGCCCATATAGATTCAATCGGCATTTTCTGGCGCGCGGAGGTTGCTCAGTCGATTAATCCTACTTCTAAAAAATGTGGACGAAGGAAATACACTATTCCGAGCTTTTAAAATGCCTGGAAATGAACAAAATGTATACTGCAGTTTAAATATGTCTTAATGTCGAAAAAAACTGCAATGTTTTCATGCGTACGACTCTCCATAAAACATGGGAATGTCAACGTTTCCTAGACGGTGCACTCTGTATTGGTGAAAAACGAGTAGTCCAAGCTACAAGAAGTCAGGACATATGTCTTATCTTTCATAGATAGAGATGATATTATTATTTTATATAATAAAGTATATATGTACTATAGAACCTTACTAAGAAAAAAGAGGTAACCGAGCGAACGAATTCTCGGCACGTAAACATCTATTGTCTGTGTGTGTCGTGTAGCGTTGGTTGTGACTACTATAGTAGCAGTTTAGCATAGCGTCATTCTCCACAGTAGTACGCATTGTGTTTCACTCTACATAATTCGACTGTGTTTATCCACTGTTGACAGCGAGTGCATTATAAGAAAATACATTTTCCTTTTATTTTTTACCATTATTCAGATGTATTTTTATGTAAATTCCTTTTAATTACTTACATAGTATGACTCTTCCGGAAACACCCTCTCATAGAACACACGTCTTTTACATTTAGAAGACTAGACCAAAAGAGAATATCATGAGTTTTTGTTTACTTATATACGTTCGTATGTGTTTGGTGGTCGAGAACAGGTGTACACTAAAATATGATGTATTCCCAGATTATCTTTATTAATAAAGACTTATCTATGTAGAATATATTTATACTTTTCTACGAATAGGATGTACTTCTAAATTTACAATCAATTCATTATAAGATTAGGAACACAGCTACTAGGTTTAAGGGTGGGTTATCTTGGCCATATTTAGCTTAATTCAGTTTTTTGCAATGGATAAAAAGAAAAAGTCATTAATATTATCTGAATATGAACTTACCTTTAATGTTTGTGAATGTTTAACTATACTTATTATACATCTATTATTCCCTAGATTTGATGTTTTATTATATTTAAAAGTGAGGTAAGGTGTCATAATATAGGTACAACGTCTAGCTTTAAAATTAAAAGACGACACATTTTAATTGAAGCCTATCTATTTTCATTAGACCCCAATTAATCAAGATTTCTTTGAAATTCAATGTCTTCTTAAGACCTACATTTGAGACCGGTTTTGAAGCAAAGTGATGTAATGGATGTTGATCAAAATTAGGATAAGGATTCTACTAATACATTTAAGTATCATTATAATTTTTTTTTAATCATCGTGAGGAGATATGAACGTGGTAGAACACTTCCCCTATTTATTATAAAAGAAATATAACCTAGCCTCGGAATTGAAGCTTCATTGTTTATAGCCGATTTTACCAACAATGTTTAGAAACGCAGCTCATTGTTGCTTATTATAAAGTCTATAGTATGGTTATTATTTATTTTATTTTAGGTTATTATTTATTTTATTTTAGGTTATTATTCATTTTAATGCAACATGGCGAATCACTGTACTGTTGTAGAATCAACACTTATATTAATGCCGGTGTAACGAAAAGCTCTAGTTGTTTAAATCGTACATGCTAAAGAATATTTTACTAATCAGTCACCACTTATAATGTCTAAAAGCTACCCAAAGTGTTTGTGAGAATGATAGCGATTTGAATTATGATTAATATTAGTCACGAGAAGATTGAAATAGTCAATAGATTAAATACATTTTGATGACTTATAAGAACTTTCATGAAAAGTGTTTGGTTGATATTATGTTTGAATAGGAAGATGTATATTGTATCAATGTGTTCGACATATGATTGGTTTGTAGAAAAAAACTGGTTTTCGGCAAATTGCCTTCCATAAATAGAGTGTATTGGCAAGTAGTAGATTGTTATCGTTCCGTTAGCCATGGCCGGGTGGAAGGTTAACGTAATTTTTAATGACATTTTCAGCAACGTCTCTACTGAGTGTTGGACATTTCAATCTCCACAAACTGCCACTTAGACCAGATAATTATTAAACACTTTGTAGATTGTGCTACAATATATCAGCCCTTGAGAATTTAATAAAGGTTTCAGTACGAAATATATTACGGTTTCCCGTGTTCAACAAGACACGCCGGAAGAAAGTCGGAAGAATATCATCGAACATTTCGAAACACTGTTTTTTTTTCGCAAATATATAGAAATTCACAGTAACGATTGGTCATTGTTGGGATTTAAACATTTTCATTAGTGATTGGCCTGAGTGGAATAAACAAATAAATTCGCCTTTTTTATAATTGGAACTTATATGACTGGAAAACTCTATGTCAATTATCTTTTAATATTAATTAGAGAAGGGCGTTCACTAAATTATAAAATTCCAACACCTGAAGAATCACATTACAAACAAAAAATTATGAGACTTAAATGAAAAATCCTAAGACAGTGTCGATCTGTGCATGAATATAAAAATGGAAGAAACACTCAGAAAAATGAATGAAGAAACAAAAAGTAAAACATAATCGACAAGACATTGAGTGTATACAGCATTGCTACTTTTCTGCTATTATTTGTCTTCAGGAGGTGCTGTGTAAACGATTCGAGTTCAGAAGATCACATTTCTAGAGTTGTTCGAGAATTAATGACGATATCGTACTTATAATTATGATCTAATTTCACAAATCAATATAACAATTTCAGTGTTTTTTATGGGTCGACCGTAAAAAAGTATACTCCAAGAAAATAGAAGAACATTTAGGTGTAATTATATAAATCGTCGATTGATTTTACCTCTAACATTGTGCCTTGTTTTCAATTGTCACCCCGGAAAAGCAGAAAAGACTGACATTGAGGCACTAACCGGCCTAGCCGCACTAATGAGCTGCGAAACAGTCTGTATGTTGATTACTATATATATATATATATATATATATATATATATATATATATATATATATATATATATATATATATGTGAACAAATATTTTGTGGTACAACATTGTATAATGCTTTTAAATAAAATAAACGGAGTCATAGCGAAAGAGGCACTATTACAAGAAAAAACAAGGAGAGGAAATATTAAATAATATTTAATTGTCGATTTAAAACGAATGAAACGATCGATTAAAATTGACAAAATAAAAACTACGTCCCTAGGTACATTTCGGCCGACACATTGTCAAGAGAAAACGTCGGCAAATATCGTTTAAAAACAGGGGAAAGAATAACGTTGGGAGGAGAAAAAAAACAAAGAAAAAAAACGGGAGATTGAATAATGCCATTAAACTGCTAAGAATAAATGGGCATAAAAGGCAAAGAATCATTTTTTTATTTTTTTAGAAGTCTCTAAATAGATCTAATTTATGAGACAACTCTTTTTGCCTACAGAGAGATGGTTTACGCATTGTAACACTAACTGCCTCCAAAACCTTGAGATAGTGTTTGGAACGGGCCCTGTGTACAATGCGAAAATATCCATCGGAGTACGCCTCACCGCACCTATTATTGTCGTACAGGTGGTGTCCAATGGATGACTCGTGGACTTGTGAGCGCCCGGATGTGCTCTGCAAACGCCCGGATGTTCTTTGTAATGACCCGGATGTGTCTGTCGCTGTACTCGTCTTTACAACACGTGATCTGCGAAAACAGGCGGGGATATGCTGGGCCACTCTGACTTACAAGCGCTGAAGAGTACGACCAACATAGTCAGCTTCACACTGACATTTGAATTTATATATAATAAAACTTGTCTGTAGTGTTGGAAGTACATCTTTCTGAAAGTCTAGAAAGGCAGTTGTTGTGGCAAACACCACACCGGGGCTGTACTGCATAAAAACAGCGAGATACAACCGATGAAATTTTATCTGAAAAACCTTTACTAATTGAACCAATTAAAGGAGGTTTCAGATAAACAGGACATTTGGTTGGACCAAAGAAAATGTTGACATTAAATTTCGATAGTTTTCGATCAATACACTTGGAAATTAGACCGTCTGGGAAACCATTTTTAATAAGAATTTCAGTTATTTTTCTAAGTTCAGCCGCGAGTTTACTAGCAGTGAAAATCATCAATGCGCGGTGAACAAGTGTTTTGACCAAACTGATCTTTCTACTCATGGGAACAAATGAATCCCAACTGATATACAGGCCTGTAAACGTCGGTTTCCTATATATAGTTGTAGTGAATTTGTTCCCCGCGCTTTCCACTAAAACGTCC
This sequence comes from Sepiola atlantica, assembly GCA_963556195.1. Taxonomy (NCBI): domain Eukaryota; kingdom Metazoa; phylum Mollusca; class Cephalopoda; order Sepiida; family Sepiolidae; genus Sepiola; species Sepiola atlantica. The sequence continues at coordinate 199,464,367 of OY744515.1, forward strand.
AGAAATGGTAAAGAGCCATTCTGCTCCTCTTCCACAGTGAACTGTAGTGCTGGGTGGAGCGTATTTAATTTCAGGAAAAAACACGTGCCTCGTTACGGGACTTAAAAATGGTAAAAGTGTCATCCACATAACGCTAATAATGAAAGGGTCTGGCAACCCGAGAAAACAACAAGGATTCCTGAAAACCTAGGAAAATGTTCGCTAGGATAGCACCCAAAGGACTGCCCATCGCCACCCCATCAATCTGCTGATACATTATATTATCAAAACTGAAACTTACCGACTTAATGGCCAGCCCCATGAGTTTCAGAAAAATGCTTTCTGGAAAGGCGGGAGGAGTTAATGTGCTACGATAAAGCATGTCAGCACATATTTCAATGGGTTCATTCAGAGGTACATTAGTGAACAAGCTGGTAACATCAAATGAACATAGAAAGTTAGTATGCGACTCGCATTCCAAATCGCGAATTAATGAAGCGAAACGGAAAGAATCAGTAATACAATTAACTGAAAACCTCTGTAAGACAGGATCAAGAGTATCAACAACCCATTTGGCCAGCTCATGTTGAGGAGAACCAATCATTGACAGGATGGGTCGCAATGGAACTCCCTCCTTATGAATCTTAGGTAGCCCGTACATTCTGGGTCGTTGAGAACCCACAAGGCGGATCCTGTCATAGGTATCCTTATCAATAAACTTCTATGTAACTGAAGAAAACGTTTTTGAAGCTTTACTTCAGTACTTAAAGTATTATCAATTGACACGTCACCAAGTTTTATAAATGTTGTTGTATCACTTAAAATGCTCAACATTTTATCGGTGTAGTCGTTAGTATTAAGAATGACCACACCAGCACCCTTATCTGGTTTGGTAATGTATATCTCTTAATTTGCCTTCAGAAGTTTGGCTGCCTGGTAGTGGATCTTACTCCAGGCAAACTCTCGGGAATTGATAGGAGAATTAGCGAACTTATGTGCTAGTTCAGCTAATCTTGCCTTCATATAAAGAAGATCATCGTTGAACCTCGGATCATGATGATTTAGTTGAGACTGTAATATTTCAAATTCGGCAAATACACTTTCTTTATCAATTCCAAGAGGGGGAATACCCACATCCAACCCTCTGGCAAGCACAGTTTTCTCCGTGAGAGAGAGAGTGGCATTTGAGAAGTTAGACACATGTTGATCAACATCAATTCCCGTACCATGTCTCGCTCGAACAAGCGTGTCAAGGTAAAGCTGGTTCTTGGAACAGGCCTTATTGCTGCGCAAATTGTCACCAGCCGATAAATATTTTGAGAATCTTAATCTATCAAAATAGGAAAAACTGGTCCATGCAGCAGAGCATAAACGGTTGTATTTAACAACAATTAAATCAAGGATACGAGCGAAATTATTGCATTCGTCTTTGATGAAAGCCCGTTCAAAGTTGAGAGTATTGCTGGCTTTTATTTTGGCAATGCGCCTAGAAATAAAGCCAGGGACGACATAATTCTACACGAGTCATCCATTGGACAGCACCTGTACGACAATAAAAGGTGCGGTGAGGCGTACTCCGATGGATGTTTTCGCATTGTGCACAGGGCCCGTTCCAAATACCATCACAAGGTTTTGGAGGCAGTTAGTGTTACAATGCGTAAACCATCTCTCTGTTGGCAGAAAGAGTTGTCTCATAAATTAGATCTATTTAGAGACTTAAAAAAAAATACTTTGCCTATTATGCCCATTTATTCTTAGCAGTTTAATGGCATTATTCATCTCCCTTTTTTTTCTTTGTTTTTTTCCTCCCAACGTTATTCTTTCCCCTGTTTTTAAACGATATTTGCCGACGTTTTCTCTTGACAATGTGTCGGCCGAAAGGTACTTAGGGGCGTAGTTTTTATTTTGTCAATTTTAGTCGATCGTTTTAATCGTTTTAAATCGACAATTAAATATTATTTAATATTTCCTCTCCTTTTTTTCTTGTAATAGTGCCTCTTTCGCTATGATACTGTTTATTTCATTTGAAAGCAATATATATATATATATATATATATATATATATATATATATATATATATATATATATATATATATATATATATATATATATTAAGGGTAACTATAAATACAAAAGTCTGATTTTTATAAATGTATTCGATATAGGGCTGTATTAAAACACAGGACAGATAAACATACATAAAACCGTATATACACATATAATATAAAAAAGAACACGTTAGCCGTTGGACAAATATTTCTCATATATATATATATATATATATATAAACAAAATTTAGTTACATTTGAAAAACCAAGATGTTATTCACTTTAGGAATAATTTATTTTCTGTGAATACTTTTCGCCTGCACATGAATGAATTAGATAAAGGCATGGCGTGTATTTAAAGAGCGAATGATAGAATAAGTAATTGTAAACAAGAGACGGCGACAAACCGGAGAGACACAAAAAGGAGAATTAAAAAAAAGAGGAAAGAGAGGACAAGGAGAAAAGAGACAAATCGGAAAATACATAGTAAGAGAGAGAGAGAGAGAGAGAGAGAGAGAGGCCTATTAAACCATTACAAGAGAAATTCTAAGTATTTCAAAATTACAAAGTGTTTTCATAAATATTTCAAAATTACAAAAGGATCTCATAAATACTTCCAAATTCGAAAATGATTTGTCGCGATATAATAATAATAATTATAACACACACACACACATATATATATATATATATATATATATATATATATATATATATATATATATATATATGTATATATATAGGTGTGTAAAAATATATGTTTCACTATAGAGTTTCTATTATTTATATATACCAACCTTTTCGAATTGAAAGCTCGATGATTTTCAACATGTAACAACATGGCATATATAAACTTAGATTCAGTTACATTACAAAGGCCAATAGTTTATAATCTTACGAATCAGTTTTTTAAACAATACCTTTTGGTACAATTAAAGTTCGATTACGTTAACAAGAAGACCAACAGACATCTGTATGTCAATATCGGATCTTTTCTTCTCAGAAACAAAATTTGTATGTCAATATCGGATCTTTTCAAATCAGAAACAAAAAAGTTCTCTATTATAAAAAATATATATTGCAAAAAACACAAAATAAAAATTTGAAAAACAAACAACTCTTATCGAATACGCTTCCATATTGAGCGTCTCTGAAATCGCCATCTAGAGAATGTAGTCATACTGTTATCTAAATCAGAGCTAAGAGAAATACGCCCGGCGCTGACCGAAAACCTTTAATAAAAGAATAATATTTAAACCTAGTTGAAACATAATTACAGTCATTTCATCAAATATACCTAAATCAACTTGCAAATAAAACTCACTATATAATTTACGTAATTTAAATTGCGAGTTTGAATTTCAAACACCGAAGTACGTAACTAAATATAGTACTTTGAATTGAATCATTATGTTTTTGATATTTATATTTAATCTGTTTCAAGAGCCGCGTGTTCAAACCTCTAGGATGATGTTTGCTATTTATAACATAAGCTCAACGAACCAGAATATATGGAACTCCTGCTTGAAAACCAGGCGTATTATTTCCCTTGGTTCAAATTAAAAGAGAACTATCAAAGCTGTCCGTATGCAAGTATATACAGATATAATTGATAATACTATGACACACATGATCCGTTTACTTTAGCCTGGATAAGTAAGTAAATATTTCATAATCTATTTCAATTGCATTATAAATATTTCGGTCAATTTATATTACGTCTAGAAAAACTTAGAACCAAGAGCACTCCCCCTCGAGTTTTAGTTAAAATAATTTTCTAAGCATAGAGAGAATTATCTATCAGAATTACGAAAGTTAACAATGAACGACCGTTTAATTATCCAACACTTGTAAAAATGGTTTTACTTTGTTTTGTATGCAGAATATCTTACGTGTTCTCGAACCTGAAAAAAAATCTGATAAAAATTCTCGGACAGTCTTAATCTATCTAATGTTAGTAGTTTGGGGGTTAACGGTATTTTTGATTAGGATTTTGACTTGTAAAAATAATTATAAGCCCTCTCTACATGATCCGAGTAAGATAGCTTCTAGATATGTCGAGAGAGTACCTACAGCATTCATAGTTTTATTTTTCAAATTATCCCATATTTATGCCATCCTGCCCCAACCCCGATAAAATAAGCCATCTAAGGCATATATATATATATATATATATATATATATATATATATATGTGTGTGTGGGGTGTGTGTCTGTGTGGGTGTGTGTAGGTATAAATAATTCATATTTATTTAAAAATATAATATATATATATATATATATGTGGGAAAATGAAAAAGGAAAACCAGAAAATTGATGGTTTTTTTATGTGTACATCGTCGTCATCAGGACTCATTGCCATCCACATTATTCCTGCTCATCCCCCCACCTCTTTCTGTTACTACCAGCCACAGTACCCTTGCTTACCCCCATCTTTCCACTTCTTCCCCACTCATTTTCATAAACATTCATTTTTCATTCCTCATTATTGACTCCACCAAGCACGGACGTCCACCCTACTGTTTTCTCCAGTAGTGGCTACTATATTCTTCCTTTTTCTTAATATGTAAACCTTATATGTGTTTGTACTTGCAATACTTTTTATTTTATATTATCAACATGATGAAGTCTTATAAATAAAGACAGGACGTTGATGTACACATAAAAACATCCATTTTCTTGTTTTCCTTTTTCATGTTCCCATTACTTCGGATTACCTTCATCCTTCTCTTCCCATATATATATATATATATATATATATATATATATATATATATATATATATATATATATATATATATATATTAGAAAACAGGCACTCCTTGTAAATTCGGCGGATCGAGTAACATAATGAACTATACAACCATTCTATAATTGATGTCATATTAATATATCCCTCTTGCATTTGAGATTTTAGAATATCATCAAAAGTGTTTTACTGGGTTATCCCCGTTAGCTTTTATTTTCCATAATTCATTATTATATTAATATATTTTTGTCTAAATAATTGTTTCTTAATATATTTCTTTTAACTTTTAATTTTTCTCCTATTTTTTATTATTAATTTATTTTTTATTTATTTATTGCTTAACACTTAATATCAGTTTATTTGTTTGTTTTTATTTAATAAAATATTTTGAAAAAAAAAGTTTTCCAAATAAATATTTGCATAAAATTGATAGACTTATGTCACATCATAATAAGCGCCTTAGCGAAACCTTGTGCATTTAACTAAAATTGGTATTGTTAAACATAACTTTCAAGGCACATTCTCCCGGTTTCTTAAACCATAAATTTTAAATTCTGAACTGCCTCATTCGAACGCTACCTGATCACATCATTATATTCGTTTAACGGCAGACACGTGGGTTCATGTAATAAGTAGTGTATCATATTATTTATGATCATTTCTCCACCAATTAGTTTATATGTTGATGATAGCCAGAAGTGTTGCTTTCTGTTCTCGAAACCATTGGTCCATATGTGGTTTTAAATTGATGTATTAATAAATATAAATATATATATATACATATATATATATATATATATATATATAAATATTATTCATATATATGCATATACATTAAACTCATTATTCTAATACCCTCTTAGCTACAGCAACCTATGCATAATGTACATAGTAGATAATATTTATCATGTACTTCTAATTAGCTGATATATCTTCTTATATACCTTTATTATTGGGCAGTTTAATTCATCGTAGGCGACGAATAAACTTACAGCTATGTTCTTCCTATCCCGCAATACTCCCCCCTAACCTAGGTCTCTAGATGTAATTTAACCAGCAACTCTACTTATGGTCATACTACAGATGACATCATCCACAACTCAAAATTCCTGAACCCCACATATTTAAATTTACAATCTAACATCGAATGTGCAGATTTCCTTCCCTACTCCTACCTAATATTTATCATATAGTGTTAATAACTATCTGATCTCTGATCACGGCATGTTCACATCTCAGCTATTTAATCTGACCTGAAACAGGAAGAACATACACGGATCTGTAAAAACAGGTCTTGACTACTTCTTGTCTTTTGTTAAGAAAGTTATCGTTCGACAGAACTATATGATATTATTCCAGAGCGCAAAAGTTGCATCTCTTTGATTGGCTTTGTCTGCATTACACTGCTATACCTTATATAGACAAGTTCAAGTTAAACTGCGTGCTGTTGCTAAGCAATTCTCTAACCCATTAAGCTTGAGCTGTTGAGCACCATAAAGAGGATACATCATTTCTGAATCGATCATTGACGCTGCACCCAGTGGGCGTAATATATGTTCTAGTTATATTTAATTCGTCAACGTTGCACTGATATAAGACATATGTGATTAATCATTTCCCTTCCAATCGGCATTCATTCCCTTTTTTACAGTTGCATTGGGGTTCACCATCAGGATATAATAAGTATTTCTTCCAGCATTCCTTATTATCTGTTTTTATTTTAGCATTAGTAGAACTTGCAATAGTAAACGCTAAGTTAATCGAGGTTGAGGAAGACAGTTTGGCAGTGTTTTTCATTTACAGTTATTCTCAATAATTCTGTAAAATTGCCTAGGTATGTTACAAAATGTGTGTCTAAACGGGTTAACCTTGATCGAATTTCCACGTCTGTTTCTCGCTGCGATAATATTAATATCAGTTGGTAGAAGTGAGGTTCGTTTAGGATTTGGAATAGTTCTATGTGTATTATTTGTGTTGTTTTTATTTATTTTTTGTCGAAGATTACCCATTGCCATGTCGTATGATATGCGTGACGTGCGCTTATTTTAATGTCGCTCAGACTTTCTCCATCTGGATTCTCTGTAATTAAATGAGCTTCCTTTCTATATCGTGACCGTACTAATGATGCATCATACTATTTTCATAATTATTATTGAATAATAGTGCTCTTAAATATAGGTTTTGTATTCGCTTAGCGATACTGGTGATAAGAGCTTTGTTGACAGAACCCGGGTGGTTAGAATTATAGTCAAGGTAATATAGTGTATGATTAGATGCGTGGTATTGTTTATACGTATTATTCTTTAAGTTTGGAGTGATGTCTAGTTGTTTGTGTCTTCAGAATTTTGTTTTGTTGCATAAGAATGTATATATGTTTTACTAACTTAGAACTTGTTAGCTTTCTGATGAGTTCAGAGATGAAAAATCCAATATTGAAATACAAATGTCGGTTGGTTGGTTTTCTGGTGACGAAACGGACCTGTAATTATACCAAAAGTGATTGTTTTGATAATATGTTCTGTAAGATGAATAAAATATTGTCATTTGGAATGTAACAACACCTTGGTTATTCATATATGCTCTGTTGTTGCATGTTTACAATCATCAAGCTTTCAATTGTAAAAGGTTAATATATATAAATAATAGAAGGTACATGCCAAAACATATATATTCACACAGCTATAGATATATATATGTATATATATATATATATATATATATATATATATATATATATGAAGGAGAGTGGAAAGGAATTAGAGAAAGCAAAAGCCAAATCAAAATTCAATTCAAAAGTTCAAAGCAAGGTATAATCCGCAAAACTCTTCACAATAGGGTTTTACCTTTCCTAAAAGTTCGCTTTTAGTACACCTCTTTATTATATATATATATATATATATATATATATATCATTATTATTATTATTATTATTATTATTATTATTATTATTATTATTATTATTATTATTATTATAGGATTATTATTATTATTATTATTTAATCGCCATGATTATTTTGGAAATGTTAAAATATTTATCAAAAGTAATTTTTAAATGTTTTTGACACTTTCTGGGGATGCTTTAATATCCCCTTATCTCTTTCTGTCTCTTCTCTTTGGTTTCTCGTCTTTCTCTCTCCCTTCGATTCGCTCTTTTTGATTCATTATTTCATTCCCTCTGTTATATATGTTCCCGCTTTCCTAGCCCTCTCTTTATTACAGGGTGGGCAAAAATAAGGGTCCTATTTTTAAAAATTCATAACTTTTTTATTTATTGATTTTTTTTTTTTTTTTAGAATAAGTAAAGGACCCCTTCCGAAGCAAGCATGAGCCGTATTAGCCCTAAGGAACGTACCCTCATTTAGAAAACATTATTTTTGCTTAAAAAACTCAAAACAGTGTAAAAAACAATACTTTAGTTTTTGTAAGTTTTAAGAAGTGTTTTTCGGCTAAAATTTGTTTTGTTTATTTCAAAAAATCTCGGAAGGGTCAGTCTACACACACATAAAGTTTGGTGAGTTTAACTTTTATTTTGTGGAAGTTATTCAAATTCAAGTTATTCAAATTTAAAGATAGGACCCTTATTTTGGCCCACCCTATATTAGCAGCAAAATATTCTTCTCATGATGTCTCTCATACGGCGCCCTTTATTTACGTTAGTTCTCCTTCATCCCTTCATCTAAAATATTCATATGAAGACGAAAAGTGTTCTCAAAGACAAGCAAGCATTCAAGAAAGATAACAACATTGTGAAAGATTTAGTTGTACATAGATTTAGTTGTACATAGATTAAATATCATATAGAGTTAGTAGTATATGAATATAGTAGAATATAGATATCTCACTCATGAAAATTAAGTAACATAAGTAAAATTTTCATGGAGAGAAATGTTAATAAGTGAAATTCAAATTATTTACACAAACACGAAGTGATATCTTCAAACTGACATGGTTTCGTAACATAGAATCTATAAATTTTGTTAAGAAGTGGAAACCACAACACGTTTTAGCTATCCTGTCTAGTGTGAACCCCTTTAATTTAAAATGAATTATTTTCCTGGATACTTTGCAGAGACAAAATAGATCACTTGCCTCTGTTCACATTAGAACCAACTTGCTGATGTCATGATCTCTGTGTAGTTGCTGGAGGTTAGCGCCCTAAACAAAATATAAATTCGGTAAACAGCCAACAGACAGCTGTATTACCAGAGTGACTATCAGAGCTTCCGACCTTTGGACACGGCAACTGTCAAATTGGCGCTAAAGCTAGTTGAAGAGGCGGTCAAGCGTTCACAAAGACGGCGCTAGTTTGTGATAAAGTCAATAGTTTCTTACTTTTGCTTGGCAGAACTCTACCCACAACAAAAGTGAAAAAAAGACAGAATACTGGAAAATGTTTTTCAATTTGACCGAGACTACGAACACTTGCCGGTCAAATTTGTGTTCTTGTATGTACATCGGTAGGGTTGGCGTCAGGTGTTACAAGGTGATAACGATGGGACTGGTCGATATTACAGAATATCTAAGACATAGACACTATAGGTGTCATTGTCATGTCTATTTCTTTAAATATATCTTAGAAAGGAAACAAGATACTAGTGTTGCATCGTTTAACCATTATTGTTTACATAAAACGTGTTTTAGACGATAGCCTGTCTGAATAATAATTACGACAAGATTAACAATGTTTGCCAGAGAAAGTAATTAAATATATCTAAGCTGTATTAATCCGTATAGCAGAATCTTTTCTCTGAATGTAAACACTCTTCGGGTTATTTTATGCCAAAGCTTGTACCAACAATTCTTCGTCGTAAGATGGGTGGTGGTAAAGAACTTTGTCCGAAAAGAGTCTACATCAGGATTCGTCGTCCTCATGTTGTTTCTGCCTCTGCCTGTGACAAACAAAGATGTGTGAAATACAAGACCGAAAATCATGTTCCTGACGAAACTTTCTCCGACTACGAATGAAACTGCTGAGCCTTACTATTCTCTATGTTTCTGGTAAAAAATCTGCAGACTTCTAAGTTACCATATAGGTTCGATCAACCAAGAGGACAATACGCAGACCAGACAATTCTTAGAGTCAATCTTTGTTAGCTCATTACAAAAGTCCGACTCGCTTAACAACAAAAATAACAGCTATCTTCTGCATGATGTAAATAGACGTAACAACATATATCTCCGTTTGTTGTCTGTAGGTATTTACTAGTTGTTTCTACCCGGGGTTATTTTTATTTTACAAATAATTTCCTTCATCTGCAAATGTTAATAATTGTTTATCTTTCTCTTTAAGTAAAACAAAAGGACAGAAAGACCATACAAAAGGGAAATACTTCTGCATTCGTCAATACTGATGTACTTCTTTTTTTTCTTAAACTAGCATACTCGAAAAAATTATCCCGGTCAGAAAAAATAATTTATCAAACGAATCAATTGGAGTTATAATCATATTTGCTGTTAAAGCTATACTAATCCGGCAAAGCTTTCAACTCATTAATAAAATGTGTAAATAAATAATAATGTGAAAATCACGATGAGATCGAAAAACTCAAAAAGTAAGGGAGATTACTGATATATTGCAGTCAGCTCTAAAATAAATATTCTTCATCGTTTTAGTCGTTTTGATCATTATTTAAAATTGTCTCTATTGTAATAAATTCCTTGTTGGAATAAGTATTCGTTATTTAATCCAACATATAAATTTTAGAAGGTAATTTCATATTAATGTATATCAATGACGATAATGTCACTCTCACACACACGATACTCCAAAGCATTAAAAATGCAACATTACACAATGAAATTAAGCTACAATTAATAACATAACAAAAAGACCATTAATTATAACCGAATACCTCGAATGATAAAACACATTTTAACGTGATTATATAGATAAAAATTATTACTTCAAACCTTAAGTCAAAGTTAACAAACCTTAAGAGAAAAAACCTCCAAAGAAATCTGTTTTAGATTGATAACCAATTGCATAGCCCGAGGAAACTATCTTAATTTACAAGTAAGCTGAACTGAGTGATGAAATTTTCGAGTAATCCTGAAACGATTTATTTCATATTGATCTCTTTCACACGTTTAATTTTAGTCATATAGTTTCAAACGCATTTGACGCTACTAAAATAGTTTACAATACTTTCTTATATCCAGTCTGAAGTAGAGATTTCCGCAGTGTTATAACCAGTCCATGATATGTCTTGAGTATCATAAAAGTATTGCATCAGCATCCTGTCTTTAACATAACTAGAAAGATACCATTTTTAAACCTTCGTGTCCAGTATAAGTGAGATGATAAAGTAACATAGTTTATAATTTGTTTTTGGTAACATTTATTTTACTGAAACAGTATATATATATATATATATATATATATATATATATATATATATATATATATATATATATATATATATATTGATAAAGTTCAAATATGTTAATACAATGAAAATAAAACCAATCACATTAATAGTGCTAAATACCAAGTAGGGCATTTATAAAATTAAATAAACAATATTACAATCTTACGTCAATTAACCAACGTTTAGATTCTACATCTTTTCAGAGACTGAATATCTCTCTATTTATATAATCACCCCCTCCCATTATAAATCATTCCGAATTCTATCGAACGTAGGCTTATCAATAATTCTAGCAACGAAAGTGTTGTTTAAAAAATCAAACAAAAATTACAATACAGCTCTAAAAAATAGTGGTTACCATTACACCGAAATCAAATATAAAAAACAGAACACTACAAAGTACAACAAAATTTTAAAAGAAAGAAATATAATCTACTATAGACCGGCTTATAACCAGATGCTAAAAACTAAACCGGGCAAATCTTCCTAAATCTGATAAAAATCCACTTCCTCGTAACAATTCCCTTGCATGAAATATTAAATAAAAATAACTTTAAACTACCTTACAGCTGCTGCGAATACATAGAAATGATAATTTACTAAAAGAGAACAGCAGAGAGGTAAAAATAAAAAATTACATAAAAATGTTAGAAATATAGAAGAAATTACACTGAGAAGAACACGTATATAAACCATACAAATAGAAATAAACAAAACAAAAATAGTAACCACCTGAATAGAAATGAATAAGTAAGCAATGAAGAGAAAATATGTAACTGCATAAATCGTAAACTATTTCTACTACAAAATAAATGCCTAACAAAAAGTATTGTATACCAAGCCACAATATTTGCCAAGGAAAGACCGAATAACAAGAAGTACTACGTGGGTATGACCTCCCTAGATTGTAAAACCAGATAATATGACCACAACATCACATTTAAAAACCGAGAACGTCGAATTAAAACAGCACTTGGAAACTACTATTGGGTGCTAAAAGAAAATGGACGCTCAACAATAATTGAATGGAAAATAATACGACAAGCTAGTAGATGTAAAAATTTAGACGTCCCGTGTAAATTATGTCTGAGTGAAAAAAATTAAATCCTAAACTTTAAAGACCCCCGAAATCTATTAAACTGTAGAAGTGCGATAGCAAACAGCTGCCTACACAGAAATAAATTTACCTGAAGCTAAAGATACATACATAAATAAATACACAAATAAATACAAAACTGAACTAAACAAAAAACTAACAATTTTAAACTTAAAACCTTAAACATAATACAAGAAACAACGTGTTCAAATAAATTCACCCATTATATTGACATAACAAAGAAGCAGGATGTAAGCCAAGCTATAGAAAATAGAACAATAGAACAGGATATAGGAAGTAACACTAACCAGAACTTTGTTAGTGTTAAGACAGACAAACGATTGACCGAGAAAACAACAAAGAATCTGATTTGTTAACTAGCTAGCAGTGTATATAAAAACACCGGCAAACATAAGTCGATGAATTTTAGACTGAAGATTCCCCCGGGGATACAACTCGGGAGGCTCTGTGTAGCTAAATTGCCTTAATATATTTTCATAGCTTACTATATATATATATATATATATATATATATATATATATATATATATATATATACATATTTTGTTCGTTCTCTTCCATCAAATCGTAACCGATCGAGAGAACATTGTGAAAAACATAAGAGAGAAAACATGCCGATCGAAGTCAGCAGACGTTCCGCCTATCAACTGGGAATAAAGGGGTTGGTTATGACTGCTAGGCAGAGTGAGCAAAAATGATGTCTACGTACACTAAATTGTAAACCATATATTAAATCTTTCTGCGCTTTCTTCATTTCTTCTCCAACATTTTAGAGTTCGGATCAAGTAGAATACACGAGTACAAGGTTACAGTTGTAGAGGTGTTGGCAACGTTTCTGTGTTGCCCTCTCTTGTTGTACTGCAATAATGTCATGCATAAAATATATTGTCAACACATATTTGTTAGATGTCGAATCGTCAGATGTTCGATAATCCTTATCGGAGATGTTACATTTCTGCTTACCTTCGAGTGTCAGCCCTTTGATTGTCTTGTTTGGTCGTTGTCCACCATTTACTGCCACAAGACGCTCGTCGTTGTCAGCATCGTCATCATGAGCAGATCAAACTGTAGGCCGTATATGGGTTTCGAATATTTATTAAACAAACAGACAGATGTGTGGGGGTTCTTTTTGCTTACACAAGAGAGAGAGAGAGAGAGAGAGAAAGAGAGTATTACTAGGCGAATATATTTGCTGCCATGTGCGTAGTGTGTTCATTGCACACACCCACTCACCCTCTTTGGGGCGAGCGGGAGAGAGTTTATTACCGAACCTTCTTCGTCAGCGTATCAACCTCGAGTTAAATCTAGTTGAACGGAAGACATAACTGCTACTGCACCCTCTCTAAGTGCGTCGTCTCTATCTGCAACAACCACCACCATTATATAACATTTTACCGGAATGCGTCATGCTTTTTAATGTTTTATTTTTTGACACATTTTGTTAAGTTTCGTTGAGCGTTACTCGGCGAAAAAAAAAGCTGAATTTCCCCCAAAAGAGTCAAACTCGACCAGCACACGGGCGAAACGTTCACAAAAAAGCAACCAAGCTGGGAAAAGTACCCTAATAATCCAAATAATACATATACGTCATGAAAAGTAATATGAATATTTGTACAATACTACTTTTATTCGTAGTACTTAATTATGTACTAACAAGACACCGCTTATCGAGGTCCAAAAGCCATTCGAGGATATGTATTTATGAGTTTCTCTGGTTGTCGGTTTGACATCATTTGAGGATTGATAAGTTTTATTGAAACTGTGCAGAATTTGATTATTTAAGACAATGGCTTCACAATAATTTGTTAACATTAGACTTGAAAACAATCATGTTGTAGTCAGCTGAGAAGCAATCCCATGGTATTTTTCTCCAGATTACTATTAAATATGTGATATCACTTACAATAAAAGTAGTATATGTTTTGATATGAAACTCCATATTTTTGTCCTCGATTTGTAAATGGGAAATCCTTCTAGACTGATTCCATTTTTATTTTTTTATTTTTATTCCATGCAAGGAGACTTATTTTAGGGTGCTGGACATCCACATATTTAAAACCGATAGTGGGTCTAACTGTGCCTTCATGGAAAGTAAGATAGAGAGGACTTTTATCAAAATTACATGTTCACCTCGAGATGATCTACTGATGCAAACAATAGTAATCAATTGTAATTGAAAGAAAAATATAATATATGCTTGTGTAAGTCGGACGCACAAGTCAGAATTAATTGCGTAGGCAGACTTTTTATCAGAAATGTGTGGTCCGCTTTCTCGCAATTCACGGACTAGCGTTGTACTACGAATATCTCACTTGCAAAAGCTATGAATATGCATTCGCTTCGCTATTTCGTGAACAATAATTGTCTGCATACGAATTTCGTATTCAGACATCTTTGTTCGTTAATAAATAAAACCACAAAGAAGAAAGGCTGGCTTCAACTACTTCCTATTTTCTTTCTCGCAAGTGCCTGAAAAACGTGACAATGCTCTTTATTTCTTTTCTTATCTTTAACAGCAATGAACCGATTAAATAAATAAATAAAATGGCGTGCCCGATATATCGAAAACGTGTTCCAATCTCTAGGTGATCTTATTTGCTTTCATACTTGAAATATTGATGGGTTAGTGTTAGAGTCTGATTACATAGACATGGTTCTGTCTAGAAATAAAATATTAACACCTTATACATAACCAACACATCACACATTGTAAATTTATTTCAGGTATAATTTAGACAATAATTCCTGTCATTAAATTACAAAATAGATGCAATAGTCTTCTATTCCTAAAATATAAAATGAAGTGTTTACCATTCAGTTCAGTAACTTAAACTTACAAACAACATTCAATGTTATGTTTCTGTAAATGTTTAAGATGAAGTTTTATTATATAATTTGATTATTCGGACTACTATTCTGATCGTGGTAGTTATTCTTACTACATTTCGCTCGATGTAACCTGCGACCTCCTTCAGTTGCATCTTGTCGAACTCGGGAATCATTTTGTTGAACTCGAGAATCTGCAGGGAATTTCAAACGGAACACTTGATTTAATCCTCGGGTGAAACTTGTTCTTGTCCTATCAGCCATTGGCGGTTTGCAGTCTTTGCTAATACGTAAGTGTATTTTTAGTGGCATGGCTAGCGGAACAAGAGAAAAGAAACACCGGGTTCCGTCTGAAATTCCGTACAGATTCCATTGTTTGACAGAAAAATCCCTGAGTTTGACAATACGCTCCTGAAGAAAGTCAGACGTTGTCCCGACCTAAACGTTTCGAGTTTAACATGCGTTAACAATAGTCTGGGTGATGGACAACAATACGAAGAGTTGCGGTGTTTCAAACCAAAATTCGTATAACGCTTCCCTTTCACACAGAGTGTGGAATAATCTTTGTAAACAGAATTTGATGAAAAAATTATCTCCGTTTTATAATGTGTACATAACCGATTTCAATTCTCAGTTCGGTCTTGAATTTATTAAAGTATATCTCTCTGTGTATAAACTAGAGCTGTTTTTCTCTTCCAAATTAGTTAGAGTAGACTGGAAAACTAATGCATCAAACACATCGAAAATCAACACTACCTTTATAGTTGTATGTCCACTGTGTTTCAAGCAACATACACATAGTTTTAACGTATAAAATGTATTCCTATTATTCATACCATACGACTAACTCTCCTAACTGCATGCTCATTAGAAAAAGTATCACTCTATGAATTAGTAACTCTTACAATCCTCAAACACCACTTTGCGATTATTTCACCAATTTAGAATTTTAAAGCCAGCCAATTAGTGGGCAGCTTACATAGGCATAATACACATTGCATACCGCGTCGTGTATTGCCCAAAGTTTGTCATTTACAGGCACAGCTTATCAATAAATACACGTATTTTTCAAAACAATAAAACTAGCTTAGTGTAGTGTCAGGAAAACAGCTTACAAATAAATCGTTGCATTAATAACATTAGATACACACTTCACACCATAATATATATTACGTGCTTTCAAATCAAATCCATCGCCAAAACACAATTTAATTTCACATTTAGGACGCTGAAACCGTAAATAAATGATTTACACCAGAATAACACTTCGATAAACGCATGATGTATTACACATTAAACAGGTAAGTATGTTATTCTTACAAATCTGCTCTATCGTAGCATATCATAAAATAGTACTGGATTAATGTTTTTCACGTATCATAAATACATTATATTCAAGTTTTTTTTAAGAAAATCCTCGTAAAGACATAATCCAATTTTTTGTTATCTTTTTTATATATGATTAGGTTGTCGAGAAAAAACCTGATAGAACTACGGTATTAATTCAGTGTTCCTAAGGCAGGTATAATAATCCTTCTTTAATACTGTGTACAAAGAGGAGGGAAACAAAGTGTGAAAATAGAAACTTGTGTTTTGCAATTTTTGATGGAGGGACATTTTCCTTTATACTGTCGCTGTTTACTTTCTTTCCACGATGGCTGAGTTAGACACAAGGTCGGTTACTAATATGGGGAAAATCCAGTTCAATAAATACGGTCACCGGATTTAGAAAGACAGACAAAATTGCATCAGTCTAGATGGGTAGAATAGATGCAGCGTACAGCATATTAACTGTAAAAAATATTCCTTTCAGATTAGGCAGAAATCCATTTGCATTTAGATTTTCTTCAAAAGTGGCCAAAAATGTGTGCTTATCGAACAACACTCAAGAAATGTCTATTTATGATGTACCCTATTTGCGTTTTGTCAGCTGTTTAATTCATTCTTTTATATTACTTCCGGGTAGTGCCGGTCTACAGGTGTCCGTTAGTATTAAATATTGTTTAAATACAATATATATATATATATATATATATATATATATATATATATATATATATAGCATGATATAAAATGAAATCATAAAATAAGGTGCGAATCAAATTTTATTGGAATTCAAAATTCAGACAAAGTATCTAAACGCTCTTAACTCATGAGTTTTCAAAGATACTTCTTCTCCTCAAAGGACCATTACCGCAGTGACGTTACTGCAGGTGATAAATTACACTTTGAAAATATATAAAAAATATATACAAAAATACATAAAATTACATAACACATAAAATATGTCAAGCCAAAAACATACTTATTTGTTAAAGTTATAAAATCCATACAAGTCATACAAATTAAAACATATTTAGGAAAGATATCCAAGAGGTTGATTGAAGATTGTTCCAGGTATTGAGTGACAGTCAAAAAGCGAAACAATTGAAAGAACGGAAATACCGAAAAAGTTATCCAGTCGAGAAATGCGTCCGCAATCGATACAGTAAATTAATAGAGTTTTAGACTATAGTTAGTGGGCATGTTTAATTAATTCTATTTAAGAATCTTGATAATTTCCTAGCAATTTTATTTGGGTTGTTCTGATAAAATGGCTTGAACCTGGAGCGGTAGTATTTCATTATTTATATAGTATTACTACGTCGTACAGCATTTTTTCTTAAATGGTCACTCGAACACAAATATGCATCTATTCAATCGTACACCTGCCTACGAAATTCCTATACATGTAAGTATATGCATTAACATGTATTCATAATTAAAGTGAGTTATAATATCATCTAACATAAATTAGTACGTGTGCGTGTAATAACTGTCTCTCCTTCTCTATCTCTCGCTTTCTTTCTCACTCGCTTTCTCTAACTCCCTCTCTTTCTCGCCCTCGTTATATATATAGATAAATATATATATATATATATATATATATATATATATATATATATATAGAGAGAGAGAGAGAGAGAGAGAGAGAGAGAGAGAGAGAGAGGAGAGAGAGAAATATATATATATATATATATATATATATATATATATATATATATATATATATATATATTAGAAAGAAAGAATGGGAGTAATCCGATGTAATGGGAAATAGAAAAAGGAAAAACCAAGAGATAGTTTTCATTTTCATAAACGTTTCGTGTTTGTGAGACTTCCTCAGGAGGATAATTTGAGGAAAAATGCCATGCACGAGCTCGAAATTTAGTGTTGACATGATCGGGGAGATGAAAGAAAATAGTAGCCGTGGCTACAGTGAGCGCTGCAGGAGAGTCAAGGCTGTGAGAAATCATTGGTCGCGAAGAATGAAATGAATATTGAAGGCTTAATATGGGTACCATTAAGGTAGCAGTGAAATGACGAAGGGTGAGAACATAATTGAACTTGGTTTAGGGTGGGAGATATGAAAGGGGTCTGTGATCTTTGTCGTGGTGAGGTGTGGCATGTATTTTGAGAGGCTGGGGAAAGAGGAGGGAGGAGGACACAGTGTGCGTTCGGCATCTAGGTGGTATCACAGTTTTTTTTAAAAAGTGAGGAAATGAATAGAACAAGAAAATAGAGGGGTAAGAGTGTGATGGAAATAGTCAAACGGATGGGAGAGGTGAAACGAGGAGGTGAGATTTTGTTGTGGTTATGTGTGACATTTTTTTAGATCGGATGGAGGAGTATTGACCAGGTTGCTATGTCACGAATGTGTGAGCATAAGTGTGTTTGAGAGAATGTGAAGAAGTGTGCTGGGGAAGTGGGGTGGGCATGAGAAGATAGAAAAATGATTTTAATTTTAGGGAAGTGATAAGTAAAATGTGGGTTCGTTCAGGTTATGTTGATGGTTTGAGATTAAATTGAAAGAAAAAGGGATGTTAATATCAAAATATTTGTAAGGATGTATAAATTTTGTTAATTTGCAAAGCTGTTAATTGTGGTTAAATAGTTTTGAGTCGTAGTGGGTGATTCATGTGTATGTGAATGAATATATATATAGCACGTAAGTGTGTATGCGGGGAGTTGTGTATAAGTGCAAGTGTGAACGATAAGAGTAAAAGTGAGCTATGATATAGAATTAGTGTTTGTTCGGTCAGGATAATTTTGCTTATTAAGGGGGATAGATTGTAGAAACCATTTCGTTGTCTGATGGTCTTAGAGTCTGTGATGAGTGTTGTTTCAAGTAGTCTTAGCCGAGCTTTGTTATGAATGTGTTTGATGATGTTGACCCGTTCGAACTTGAATACATGATCGTGTTCTAATACGTGGGAAAAACGTACACTGAGAGAGTTAGTGTGTGTATGTTCCTTTTGTGTTCGCTCAATCTTTTTTTCAATTCACGTTGCATTTCCCCCACGTGCAGTTGTTACATGGGACGGTATATATGCCGGCATGGGATGTGGGTTTTTTTCGGAAATTTCTGCCTGTGTTTAATGTGTGTTTTATGGTTTGTTATGTGGTTTGTACTGTTGGAATACCTAGTTCGTTAAGTGTGTTGCGAATGGGTGTGTTATTGGAATGCGTGGGTAAGAGAAGAGGTATGTCTATGAAGGAGGTGTTTGGTATTTAATGTTTTTGCGTATTGTTTTTTTTAATAT
This sequence comes from Sepiola atlantica, assembly GCA_963556195.1. Classification (NCBI taxonomy): domain Eukaryota; kingdom Metazoa; phylum Mollusca; class Cephalopoda; order Sepiida; family Sepiolidae; genus Sepiola; species Sepiola atlantica. The sequence goes on from OY744515.1 coordinate 199,484,038, forward strand.
TTGAAAGGTTTTCTTCTTAGTATTTAGAATTAAATGAATTAATGGTGTGTTTGATTTCTTCATGTATATATTGAAGATTCAGATGCTGAGAGCACGTAGAAAATAGCCTATTATGTAAACATACATAATTATATATATATATATATATATATATATAAAATTATGTATATTTATATATGTGTATGCGTAGGATGCATTTCTAAATTAATGAACCGATAATTATATATTGTGTAACACGACTGCTTGGCATAAATGATGCTACTGTGGGATATATTAAGTTTATGCTACTTTTATGTGAAAGAGAAAAACAATTGATGCAGATGTCGGTATCTGTGAATTTTTTACAATATTTTTTTGACATCAATTCATCAATATTCCCAAAATGTCAGTTTCTTTGGCATATTTTAAGCCGTTTTAGGTGTAATTATATAGTGAAAAAAATCCGATTTTTAAATTCAAATATTTCAGATTTACATTAAAAATACGTCTATAATCATTTTAAAACAATAAAGTAAGAATCCTGGAATTGTCTTTACTATTTAAGACCCCTGAACATTAGCTTTACATTTGATACATTTTCTAGAATCAAAGGTTAATTCTTCTATACATAAATACAGATCTACTTATTATTGAGCACTGTTTATATACACTCTAGTTTCAATGCATCAACATCTATAGAAACAAATATGATACATGTAGTAATATATGTATACATATATATATATATATATATATATATATATATATATATATATATGTGTGTGTGTGTGTATAGTAAATGTATATATGTATGCATGTATCTATATATATATATATGTATATATATATATTATGTACATATATATGTGTGTGCTTGTATATACATATACGTATATATATATATATATATATATATATATATATATATGTATATACCAAGAAGACATAGCATTGCGTAGTATTTAATGTTATGGTAGTTTATGTCCGCCATCCGCAACCCAATAACACATGTACATTTTAATGCTTATTGCTTCAATTTTAATATATAAAATGTACAGAGTGGTGTCCAAGGCTGCACGTAGAATTAATTAGTTGTGTGAGTACAATATGATTCAATACTCACACGGTTTTATACAAAAATGAATTAGATAGCCGTGTTCAGAATGTCAAGTCGACGAGTGGCAGAAGAGTTTTTACGTCTTTACCCGGAAATGTCTGAAATCCCTCTGGCTGCCTTGCGAACTTCTAAAACTCTCCTGAATTAGTCCTTAACAGATTCAGTCCAAATGCGTTAAACCTGAGGGATCAATATGTGATCTAACGACCTCACTGGTATTATACCCCACCAGTCCAAACAAATATCAATGTGTATGGTTGTTATTTTCTCAAGCGGTTATCGCTTGTCAATATAACTAAATATATATTTTGTACAAGTTATTTTGTCATTTAACCCTTACATATTAATCGGGGACTTTAATTATAAGTATTGTATATTTACATTATTTTTTGTATCACGTTATTGGTTTGTATAAGTAATATATGCTTGTATATATGCATTCGTATGTTCATTTAGTGACGTGACAAAAGAGAAGTTAACATTAAACATACGAAGCACACATAATCGAGTGATAAAAACGGAGTTACTGCAATTTAACTGTTTATATTCATATTCATGAACTAATCTTTATTTTTATAAATTGTATTTTGCCATTTATACACGATAGATAGTTGTTTAGTCTTGTCTGATAAGTCGTATCTTTATATATTTCTTTTCCTTGATTTTCCAGCCCAAAATGGCCCAGCCATATTGAAACGAATGCATGCCAGGAGATTGAAAATAGCCACGCTAGTTACTTAATACCTGTTGTGATTGATTTCTTTTTTCGTGTATTCTATTTATGTTGTTTTTTTAACTCTATTTGATGTTCGTTTATTTTGGGTTAATATCAGAAAGCTTCACAGCGGTTTAAGCGATATGATTTTCTTCTGTACATGAAGGGTGGAGATTCGTTTAGCAAGCATAATCTCTCTAATTTTATGTATATACTGACATATATTCTAATTTGTCATATTGTGTGGAATATAATGAGGTAAAGATTATATATATATATATATATATATATATATATATATATATATATATATATATGTAAATTATAACTAAAAGGTAAACTTTTAGAGAGTTGGACCTATTGTGAAATAAGGAAAGCTCTTTAATTTCTTTAATTTCTAATTTTTAAAAGAAAACTTTTTTCAAATTTGGAACTTTGACAGTCCTACCCTGTCAACTTATCAATCATAATTTTTCCTCTGATGATAAGATTTTAATCTTTGAAAAGCCTGGTTTAAGGAAAGAAAGAGATGAAAAATAAATGTTTTTATTAACTAAACTACTCCTTGTTTTGAACAACTTAAAATACCGATTTGCTTCCATTTGCAGGTCTCACTAATTTTCATTGACGTACCATATATATATATATATATATATATATATATATATATATATATATATATATATATATATATATATATATATATATATATATATATATACATCTCTCTGTCTGCCTGCACAGTACACGGTTTATATATAATAATATTAAGGGCGCATAGATATAGCTGTTCATGCAATAATATACTAAAGTATATACTTAAAATTAAAATAATGATTTCGAATTTGAAACTAAATTCTACCAAATAAATATATAAGGGTAATTTGTTTTATCACATAATAAAAGTGTAAGTAAATAAATAAGGTGTATAAATATGGTCCATCTGATTTAGAATTAATGGATAATCATTCAATTCTAATACTAATTTGATACAATAAATAAAGAATATATAATTGAATGTAATCATCTAATAAAGGAATAAGTGTATGTAGATCTACAGTAATTCACACAGCATATTTAAATTGAATTTAAATTTAATCTTGTTTATTCGTTTTAGAACAAGTTCGCCGCCTATTTAGGCAGGCTTAACGTATAGTTTAGTCATTAGAATAACATGTTGATATGTTCTTAATCACTATTGGGTGTACGGTTCACAAGAAGTGAGCATAAAAATATACATTAGTCGATTAAATGCATACATTTTTTAGGGGACCGAAAATATCCTACAATATAAAATAATATGATACTTCATGACTATGGAGAATATATAATTTCAATACTATTTTAAGAATAATATTTAAATCTGATTAATGATATTAATAAAAAGGCATTACATGTATTTTTACTACTCTAGTTACAAACTAAATTATGGTATTTATTTTATTAGTGAGGGAGCTTTCTAATGTGTAGAAATAACATTTTGTCAAAATATGCAATTAAGAATAATAACTTTGATCAGTATAGAAAAAAGGCAAATTGTCTTATTAAACGCTTGAAAGGTGGGCACATTTAAAAAAAATTAAATAGTCATGCTAGTTGTAGTAGAGTCGAGTGTGTATTTAAGATTAATAGTGCAAACCTCGGGTTGTTATACGTATCATATCAACTTGTAAATTGAAATAATTCAGTTGCACAATTGGGTTTAGTTTAGAGAAACACTAATTTATTTCCCCTTTCCTGTCTGAAATGATTGAAATTATTAAAATGATAATAGTAGTAAACATTGTTTACTTAGAAGTATAGTGTTTTGTAATGCTATTCGCTTATCTCTCATCAATTGAGAATTCGAAGTAAAATAGTCCAATCATGTCTGGAATTAATTTAAAATGATTGAATGAAAACATCAAAGATAAACCAATATTAGTAACTATTAGTTGGTACTTATTTTAAACTACTGATATGCATACTACTTTTTAATTATTATTTTTTTTAGGAAATTAAGCTTTGTTTCTGTTAAAAATAAATAAATAATTAATGGTAATAATAGTAATAGGAATAAATAATAAATAAATAAATAATAGCAAAAATAAGAATTAATAAAATAAATGAATAAACAATAAAACCAAACACTCAAACGATAGAATAAAATAAACTTAACCACGCACCCTCTCTTTTCCATCATTCGCCCGAGACGATACCTATAACATACTAACTCCAGTCTTCTTATTTTAAAAAACCTAATCGTGAAAACGACTATAAAAGTCGAAAACTCTCGAAAAAATGGCGGAATCAAGAACAATTCGGGGGAATACTCTACGGATTGCAACCTGAAACCAGAAGGATAGTTCGACGTTTTGAGAACCTCACGAAAAAGATTTAGAAACGAGAAACTTCCGTGACGTTCAACAACGCTTGCTTGGATCATGACTTGCTGCTTAATTATATATATATATATATATATATATATATATATATATATACTAACCCATACGTTACGTAATAGATCAGTATTTGTTATATATACTATTAAATATTTTGAAATTCTATATCTTACAAATTTTTTTAACAATATTTGAAAATTCTAACTTACGGCTACTGCTGATCTATATAATGTTACGATTTTCAGATGTGTATCAATACATTATATACGATGAATTCAACTGTTCAGAAACTTATGAAAAAATAAAGCCGTTATGACGTCACCACATTGTAAGTAAAATATGCTTTATTTTGTTGAAAATAATCGTTTGATTTTTTGATTGCCTATTCAAACCAATTCTCTCTCTCTTTCCTCATTTTTTCTCTCTCCATTCTCTCATTTTCTCTTATTTGTTTTATACTTATTTATGTTAATAGCTTCCACCTTCTAGTTTCATTCGCCGTATATTTACGTAACTCTCTTTTCCTTCAAACAGCTTAAATGTTCGTGTAGTGATAATGATAAGCAAGAAATCAGACAACGTCCACAAACGTTCAGTGGTATACTAGACGATAAAAGGTCTAGAGTTTTTCTAAAGCAGATGACCGCTGATGAAACGTAAATAGAAGATATATTCTCCACCCTTTCGTTGGTTTGATGGAACACGTAATCATGTTGTGACGTCATGCTCGTAATTCCATATCACTCTGTTTTATTGTCAAAAGATATATTGAACCATTTAACTCTGATTTGATGGATGACATCCTGTGATCAACTACTGTGATTTCTTATGGCTATTTTTATGTATACCATCATTTACTGGTTTGCGCGGACTATGGTAAAGTATGCTTGAGGAGTGTAAGTCTTAAATATCACAGTCGCAGTCATCTCTGAAATGGGCCTGTCACTTATCACCATCAAGGATTTGCAATCTGATACCCATGCGGTAAAGAGTGCCAATGTGTTACAGGTTTGAAACGACAGAACTGAATTCACAAAAATCGAATCAAAAAAGAATTGGATGCCGTAGCAAAAACAAAAAGATAAGAAAAGAAAAAATAGAGCCCAATTAACAAATAGTATATGGCAGCATGTCTTCAATTACTGATTGTGTAAGACAGAGTTTAGCGAGATTTAAAGACCATATTCAATACGTTCATGTGTGATTTTCATGAACAAAGATGGCAATATTCGATCGCCAGCTTTGTGTCACTACTCTGGTTGAACTGGTTTGCTTTACGCATACTCCAGTCTACTTGTCTATTTTGCTCAATCCTATGGACTTGATGCTTGCTGTTGGCTTATAAGTTGATGTCTATACCTTGTGCTGATGAAGAAAAATCGATATTTATAAACACCCATTAAAATGACCATCCTAGCGTTTAGGCTACGATCAAAGTGTAGTATCTATTTCGAAGGGTGCTACACTCTGTAGAGAGGTACCGTATTGGCCTTCGGTCCTTAATTCCGCCGGGTTTAGGTATTGTGCTGTGCAGTTCGAAGAAGTCAACACTCCCGGCTTTGCTTTCTCCCCTTTTGAGAAAGGGGTTAGTTTATTGCTAGTTGTATGAAGCGCCCTTCCGGGGAATAACGACGACGCTGCGCAGGAATTTTTTGTAGGCCAGAGTGCTCTTCGTCTAGGGCTCTGGCTTTTCAATCCGACTTTCCCGACCTTGTGTTACATCTTACCACTGTGGAAAATATATAAATACACCAAAAATATCTTCTTTGCCTTTTGGCTAAGATCAGAGTGTAGTATATTTTCTTGTTGATGCTACACTATGTAGACAAGTACCGTTTTAGCCCTTGGACTTATTCCTCCTGTATGAGGGATATTCCTACCCCTTGGGCTTTAATTCCTCCGGTATGAGGTATTGTCCTGTATAATTCTAGGAGGACTACCCTCCAAGGTTTACCTTCTCTTTCAGAACGGGTTAGTTGATTGCTGATTGCCAAGGCGCACCTACCGGGGAATGCAAACGGGGCTTCTCAGACATTTTTCGAAGCCAGAGCGCGCTTATTCATAATGCGCTGGCTAATCACACCCAACCTTGTGTTTAGCCTCCTGTACAGGAGATAAATAAAAAAAATATTTGACCTTGTGTCTAACCTCTTTGAGGTAAATTAGTTGCCCTTTTGGCTAAGACCATGGTGTAGTATCTGTTCCAATGGATTCTACACTGTGTAGAGCGGTACCGTTTCCGCCGGTGTGAGTTATTGTTTTGTGCAGTTCTAGGAATAGCACTTTCCCAGGATTTACCTTCTCCCTTTTGAGAAGGGATAAATTGATTTAGAATCTCTTGATGCGTCCATACAGGAGAATTCAAACGGGGCTGCACATGCATCTTTTGTAGGACAGTATTATTCGTCTTCGGCGCTGGCTTGTATCAGATCTTACCGAAAGTAGATGAATAGCAGATAAATACCACATCGTCTCCGAAATGATCGCACACAAACTACTGTTATATTGAATTTTTGGAACGTAAACATTTTCATGAGCAATTACTTATAGAAGATATATATATATATATATATATATATATATATATATATATATATATATATATATAATTATTTCCAGAATCAGACACCGCTGCAGCTAACACAATCCATGAAAGCCACACACCTTAAGTTTTAGAATCGAGTTTCGCCTTCTTTTGGGCTCATCAGTAAAACATATCCGCACTCAGGATTACACACCCAAGTCACTTGCATGCGAGACGAGTACTCTGCCACATAGCCATCACCCCACGTACAAAAAAGTCTATTAACTAACACAGACTAACCAAGCCGCGACGAAGGCCGACTGTGGAATGCACCCACTCGCGGCGTAGTCTAATTGTGGAAATAATTATATACATCATCCTACATTCAAAAATCAAATATTTGCTCGCTAGGTAAGCTTGTTGGATAAAATAGTCCTAGCAGGTATAAAATCCTACTTGTCAGACATCGGCCTGGGTTCTCACTAGTTGGATAACTAAACCACGTGTTGAGAAGTGTAGGTGTATCTAGTAGTGTTATACAAAATAGCATAAAGTAGTTACATCTTCTTCTTAAGAACTAATCTCATTTCTTTATATATATATATATATATTAATCTATATATATAAATCTATATATTTATATAAATATATATATTTATATATATATAATATATATATATATATATGTGTGTATATGTATATATATATATATATATAAATAACATATATATATATATATATAACATAACCCACCAATTATCCCTTTAAACCAAATACCCCTCTAAAAAGATAGTAATATCGTTCTTAAAAACATATAAAATAACTAATCTCCCCAAGATATATATATATATATATGCATATATATATATATATATATATATATATGTATATATATAAAATATATATATAACATAACCCACCAATTATCCCTTCAAACCAAATACCCTTCTAAAAGGATAGTAAAGTAGTTCTTAAAAACATATAAAATTACTAATCTCCCTAAGACCTCCCAAAACTCATAACTTTCTATTTACGTACAAAATACCCCCCAAGATATATGTTAAACACACCACGGGCGCGACTACATAAACCCTGCCTACCCTGATACAACCTAGTCCTAACCCAGATAAAACATTCATCAATAAACGCCCTACCCTTTCACCACAGATACTCACTTAATCCATACTAAAACTAACCCCTATCCATAGCGGATTATACATTTACCAGCATATACCAGATCTCCACGTGACGGTCCTATCACGGGATTTCAGATACACCACAAAGTTTTCTTAACGCCTAAATACCCAACCCACCCCCGCTTCATACAATCCATATTATAGATACTCAAATCACCCGCCCACCCCTGTATAAATGAAGATGAATGTACAGGCGTACGTATACATCCAGATGTGTGTACAAGCATGTGTGCGAGTGCGCGTGTGCATGTATAGGAGCAGATTATTTATAAATATAAAATATAAAATAATATTAATAAAATAAATAAAAAGTTTAAATTTAAAACACAAAAAATAAAAAAATATTAAATTAATGAACCTCCGTACATGTGAGCGAAGATGTGTGTACATACACGCATGTGCAGATGTTGTGTATAGACATGCTTGTGGTTCCATGCTCGTGTGTGTATATAGGTTTATTTGCTGGTGTGCATGGACATAGATACGAGCGAAATAACAAGATAAGGAATTTAATGAATTACACTAAATATAAATACAAATATAATATTAATATCATTTACACACCATTAATAAATAGACTAGACTTATACCCTCAAACGGAAATAACAGACAGTATCCATCATTCCGTTTATAACCATTTTTGTTCTTTTTTCGTTTTTTTTGTTTTTGTTTTCAACACTACTGGTTATAAACGGGACATATCAACGAAACACCGCTTCCCATTAAGATCTAGAAAATACGAAAACATCAATTGAATAAACAAAAATAAACAAACACGTTAAGTCCATAACAACATTATTGCATCATGTTTTCCAACACTATATAGAACAATTAACCCGATACATAATTTTATTCCCAAAAAGGACAACTAAAGGGCACACAAATTCCACAAACCAAACGGAAAACTATATAGCCGCTCCTTTCGAATTTTTTCAGACCAGATATACCAATAACATTACATAAAGAACAGAAAATACGAAAACACCAATTCAATAAACAAAAATAAACAAACACGTTAAGTCGATAAAAAACATATTGGAATCATTTCTTTGAGCTCTATATCGAACAATTAATATAATACATAACTTTATTCCCAAACACGACAACAAAAAAGCACACTTGTTTCACAGGCTCAAACGGTAAAGCCACGCCTTTCGTTTTTTTCAGGTATAATAATAACATTACAAAAGAACACATAAACAAATAAATAAATAAATAAAACTTGCTAACAGATAAATAAATAATAAATAAAACTTGCTAGGGAATAAAATGAAGGCCTCCCTTGACCCCTAGTTAATCACTATCCCACACCGGATTTTTTCGGGGACACCCTCAGAGATGCACCGTTTTTCTGTCATTGTTGACGCCATTCCCTGTCTACAATCATTTAAGCTTGCCGATGATTCCATTGGTCACGGAGATTTACTAAAGATGTCTAAATCTGCCCTTTTGGATGAAACCGCGGTACATTGCTGAAATATGTAATATACAGTATCTAAATGAATTATATATATATATATATATATATATATATATAGAGAGAGAGAGAGAGAGAGAGAGAAAGAGAGAGAGAGACTGAATCTTACAGCTTCCTTCATATGCACGCTTGAACTTGAGTTGAGCACGGTTCTGAAGAAGTAATGTTCCCGAAATATTAAAAAAAAATGATATCATACGGAATTTCCACCAGACAATCTTGATACAGGTATTACATAGCATTGTGTAGATAGACAAATATATGTGTTTGTGAATATATATATATATACATTTATATATATATATATATATATATATATATATATATATATATATATATATATATATAAATGTATATATATATGTGTGTGTATGTATAAATTGTATTTAGGGTAAAAACTATTTCATTTGTTCCACCATTATATGTCTTATTTGCTCCAACTTGTGTCTATCCGTCACACCTCTGCATTGTATTGCCTTCTAAGTATCACATTTCTCTCTATATATATATATTTAAACACATTTTTTCTTGAAGTACACTTGAACGTTTTCTGTAAAAATATGTTATATTTTTATTCATAGTTTAATTTCTCTTCTAAACTTCTATCCTTTATTATTTATTTTAATAAGTGCGGACGTAAAAATACGTGGTATACAACCCAGGGGCGATGCTACCCAACCCGATGAGATGTAACGTCTATTTTGTTAGATCATACCTCTAGGAGACGGACACTCTGATATAAAACCTGCGCTATACATTGTCTTTCTGTCCTCTTACATCGGCTTGTTACTACAACCAGCCTTTGTAGAAAAAGAGCGTGATGTGCGTATCGTGCAAGCGCACAGCATAACCATCTACATGTACATATATCCATACATGAAGTCTACTGATAAGAGCTTACTAGGCAAGTATCAACCAGTGTATATAGCTATGTACAAACGGAAACTAGTACCCTTGTATGCCATATATGTACCAATACATCGGGCCTGCTTAGTCGGTGCGTTCCCACAAGTAGACAGTGTACTCTTGTAGGTAATGCCTTTTTCTGTAAAGAAGTGGAAACCACAATATATATATATAAATGTTTCGAGGAACAGAATTTATATATACTTTTCAAAATTATTTACGGATACTCTCTAGTGCTCGTTCGACTATTGTTTCGTCAGGATAAACCGATAGTATAATCAATCAAATACATCAACGAAAATGTTAAGCCTTTTTAATGCCAGTGCGATGCTTGTTATATTGAGCGTACTTCTTTGCCTTTTCAGACCCGCATAAACCAGCGTGTTTTATCGAGGATTAGAAAGGGAAGGGCAGGATCCATTTGCCACCCTTCCTCTGCGACTTTCGACTCTGCCGTTGGTCAGAATTGGGTTGAAAATCAATATTGTGTCACTAACTATAAATTGGAGCGTTTTGAAGTGTTCCATACAGCGGATTTAAAAAAAAATTACAAATTTTGGAATCTGTCTCCATCGCTCTACGTAAACCATTCTTGTGAAGATAGACCGGGTTTGTAAGACGGCTAACTCTCTTTTAAGAAATTAAAACTTTCTTTTCTTAATCGCACGCTGTGCTGTTATAAACGACTTTTAATGAAATTCATTTTAATCGTGTGTTTAGTATCCGCTGGCACCTCAGTTTTCCCCCTTGCTCTTCATGTTCGTTGATATATTTGATTGATCATACTATATATATATATATATATATACATATATATATATATATATATATATATAATGTGTGTGTGAGTGTGCATGTGTGCGTGCATGTGTGTGTATATTTAGTCAGCAAGTTATTATTTAAGCAGGTTTTGTTAAACAACACGGAGGTTTCGCGTTTGTGTAGCTTTTTGTGAGGTTTTCGAATCGTCGAGCAATCCTTCGGTATTCGGGTGGTAGTTTCTATAGTATTTCGCCGATTGTTCGTAATTTTATTAAAACAATAACTCAAGTCTTCCATTATACAATTAGAAAAGCTTCTCCTGAGGACGATCAAGAAGGTCGAAAGTGCTAGAGAAATGGCGAAATACTATATACACTACCACCACTATTCGAAAGGATCACAATAAAGCTATACAAATGTGAAAGTTCCGTGTTGTTTAACAAAGGTAGCTTGAATATATATATATTAATATATATATATATATATATGTATATATACATATATATATATTTATATACATATATATGTATATATACATAGATATATACACATATATATATATGTATGTATATATATGTATATATATATATGTATATGTATATATATACATGTATATATATATATATATATATATATATATATATATATATATATATATATATATATATTAGAACAACACATCTACTGATTGGTAATAAACTCACTGAACAACCCTGTTTTGTACATTAACGAACATTAAAATCAGGATAGAATACAAATAAATCTTAATAATGGAATCCTTATTCTGATTATAAACAAAATGTTTTAAATTATGAAATATTTCCTTAATATGTTTATAACATTAGTGTCTATTTTTGTTGAAAATCGAATGATTATTTCATACATATATACCTGTGCATTAAATTAAAACTGGCCCCCTTTATGACGAAATCAGCGATGATACATATATATATATATATATATATATATATATATATATATATATATATATAATGCATTACCAAGAACAAAGATAAGTGGATGATCTCATACGTATTTATATGACATGTTCCCCATGAACCCACAACCAACACACCCTTGAAGAAACCCGAGCTGTTGTCTCTAGAACACGATTGCAACCACTCCAGAAAGGGCATTCGTTTATTCTACAACACGTGCAAGTCGTACAAGGCGATAAAATCAATGAACTGTCAAGGGGAATTGGTGTATAAGAATCATCTCTTTAGACAGGAAATCGTCACTTTAGGGGATTAAATAAACACTATGCAAGTATGCAACTTGGTATCACAATGGACTTGTAAACAGTGTTGGACAATGTTAAAATCGAAGCGTTGGTTCTCTTTGGTGTCTGTATAATACTGGGCTGAAAAGTGTAACCTACTACTACTATTACAACTACTACTACAACAATAATAATAATAATAATAATAATAATAATAATAATAATAATAATAATAATAATAATAATAATATTAATAATGATTATACGTTTAATACTACCATTTTGATTGTAAAGCCGTGCAATGCTTTACAATCAGAGCAATTACATAAAATCCCAAATAGGCAATACCAGAAAACGTTAAATTTGGTCAAGACCACTGATAGCTAGATTACATCATGAATGAATTCATCAAGCTAGTCCAAAAGTAATATAAGAACCGGTGTGAACCCACATGGATACACATACTGATAGATGAAGCAGTCATTAACCAGTATAAATATGTAATATGACTTCTCTATCATTGGGCAGGGAACGTTACGTATTTTTACAGAATTAAAACACTGGTAACGCTAAGTAGTCGGACTACAAATGATTAATAATAATTTGAAAAACTAATGTGATCTGTGTAAATTTTAGTGTTTATTATAGTGAGTTGTAAAATCAAATATATATATTTGCTATAGTGAAGTAGATTTCTCTCAGATCTACTGCATCATGTTCACTTAATACCGTGGGGAAAGCATGCATTTATATATCTTCCCAAGCTATGGATGTAATAGTATCGTAGGCTATACACTCAGACATTGGTTGTGCAACTAGGCTAGGGGAATTGAACCACCGATATAAAACCAGTCTTTCTCTACTTATCTTGTAATACTTTAGTCGTAAATCGTTTTTCTTCTTAACAAACAACCAGTGAGGTGCGGTTATAGATCACGCATTACTTGTTTTACTATGTTCCCAGCATCATCATCTGTACTGGGTGTACAGATTGTGTCTTTAGACTTGGCGTTTCTATCTAACATTATGCACCACATGATTACATGTACCAACATTCATTTCTTCTTGAATCTAAAAATATGAGTAAACAATAATGATCAGTTCAGTTTGTTCAGTTTGTTCAGTTCAGTACAGATAGCTGTTTCGCCGTATCTTATTTCATCAGTGCTATACACGTAGCTAGTTTTTATTCGCCGAGATTCGAAACCCAATCAACAGACGACTTGCATTTGGGATTAGCAATCAAGGACCCTATCATCGACGCAAACGAATATTGCCATAATATTAAGCGGAATGATAGCACTCTACGTAATATAGAAGAGCAATAGTTTACATTTATGTTACCAGCAACCGTAACCAAAAGTAGTAGGTTATATTTATAAAATCCACGGAGAGCTGTTTCGCCGTATCAGTGCTCTACATTATGGCTAGATGTGGCAAGTGATTTCACGCCGAGAATCAAAATAAAATCGTTCTTCTTAGCATAAAACTAACACTAAAATTGCCGACATTACGTCTAAGAGCTCTGTTTTAATATTAATAATGATCGGTTTATTAGTTTCGGTGTCGACACTATATACATAGAAGTATATGAACATAAACACATACCTAAATTAATATATATATATATATATATATATATATATATATATATATATATATATATATATATATATATATAGTAAGCTATGAAACTATATTTTTAGTAATTAAGCTACACAGAGGCTCCCGCGTTTTATCCCCGGGGAGAATCTTCAGGCTAAAATACATGGAGTTATTTTTGCCGGGTGTTTTCGTAGACACGTCTAGCTAGTAAAACAATCAGATTCTTTGTTGGTCTCTCAGCCAATCATTGGGCTTCCCACAACACTTTCGTTGCTAGAATTATTGATAAGCCTGCGTTCGATAAAATTCGGAATCTTGTTTATGATTGATGGGGGAGGATTAGACTTTGGCTTTACGTATATTTGATTGGCTTTATCTTTTAGGTATGGTTCGTAAGCATTTGTATTTAAGTTTAACTTGACGTCTAGAAAGTGGGTACTTTTTATGTTGGCTAGTACTTCTACTTTTAGGCTTAGTTTTTTCATTTCCATATGTATAATTTTCTTGAAGTTTTCTCCCGTGATTTTGTTGGAATATATATATATATATATATATATATATATATATATATATATATATATATATATGTGTGTGTGTGTGTGTGTGTGTGTGTGTATGTGTGGGAGGGGTTGTTTATGTGTTTGTGTGTACATCTTAAAGAGTTATTGTATATTTCTGCATATAAAGTCGTGCATTAAGGCCGCATTTGCCCGAGTGTATGTTGCTTCTATTAAGTTAAAAATAATATTTAGTATGAATTTGCTTACATGTTCAGTCACAGAAAGAAATAGTGTTTTAATCTAATGTCAGAAAGATTTTCACTATAAGACATTTGGTTATTTATAGTTCTGACTAGAACGTGTCTGCAAATATGTACTAAAAATGGTTTTATGAATAAAAAAAATGTAAACATAGTATATATATATATATATATATATATATATATATATATATATATATATAAATATATATATATATATATATATATATATATATCGTACATGTATTTTATTAGTTTCTGTAAATGTAAATCCGTAGAAACTCAAGTGTTTATAAAAAGTGCTCAATAACAAGTAGAGATGTTTATAAGTATAAATTTTTATTTATACAAACATTATTGGTTACATATGTGCATACATGTTTCGGTTGCACTTTTCCCAGAAAGTACACCTCATCAGACCAAGAATTTCAGAGAACTGAAGGAATTTGAAGAATGTTCTCTCCTAAATAAATCTGTTTGGGGTTTAGTCATTTTCTATTTCATATGAATTAGTTTCGGATTACCTATTCCACTTGCTGACCTTTTTTGTTAGTGATTGTCTTTTTTATTACTTTTTATGGCGTCTCCATCACCTTTTCCTTTCTTTATTTTATTGCCCACTTCTTTCTGGGTTCATTTAAACTCTTTAACCTACAAAGTTTTACAAACTCGCTTCAGTATAAATATCTTATCCATATATCAAGAGTCACACATATATAAACAAACTCTAATAGATACGCAAATACAAATAAATAAACAGACATTGATATACATACACATCTAAACATGGACACACACACAGATCCCCTATCAATCAAGCATATAGTCAGAATTCATACGTGCTTATAAATATATTCTAGATGTATAAACAAAAAATTAAATACAAAAATATATATATATATATATATATATATATATATATATATATATATATATAGTTTATTGGTTATTGGTTATTTATTTATATATTAATTCTTCTGTATTCGAGTTTTTTATAGTGTATGAAAATTTAGAAAGTCAAAAGTGAAAAAGTGTGGAATGTCATAATATGTTTTAATATTTAACTGCAAGTGGATAATGCATGAATGTTCTCTTTTGTGCAGAATAATGAAGGAAAATAAAAGAAACGATACATAATATGAATGAATATGGTTGTTTCTTTTTCGTCGGCTTAATTGTGGCGAATGTACACTGATTAAACCTGTTCCGAAGTGTTTTTGATATTTTGTATATCGTGAGAATATATATTATTTGAAGCGGCAAAAACGATTTTATGATAATAAAGTGTTTTGGGGTGTAATCTGAAATATTATTTGAATAATTATTATATATTATGTATGTACAAATATATATGCATATATATATGTATATATATATATATATATATATATATATATATATATATATATATATATATGTTAAGGTGCTTGTGTTTACATCAATGAGAATGATTTCATATTCCTGCATATACAGCTGTAGAACAGGTAGGCATGCGTATGCCAG
Organism: Sepiola atlantica; assembly: GCA_963556195.1. Classification (NCBI taxonomy): domain Eukaryota; kingdom Metazoa; phylum Mollusca; class Cephalopoda; order Sepiida; family Sepiolidae; genus Sepiola; species Sepiola atlantica. The sequence continues at coordinate 199,500,185 of OY744515.1, forward strand.
TGTGCATTCCTTTTATTCTTAAAACTGTTTCAATGATAATTCAATAGATGATTATGTAATCATTGTTTGATTGTTCATCATTATTTTTGTGTATTGCGCACTTGAAACAAACGCAGCCGAACCGCAAAGCTTTCTGGTGCCATTTCCTCTTCTGCCAAATCAATAAAAGACCAGAAACTTTCTCTTTGTCTCGTAAATTTCCAACCGGAAGCGGTAATTTAAAATAAAAATCCCAATGCGTTATTCAAATTAATATCTGAGTAGATTTAAATATCTGTCTTTCAAAAATAAACACCCATTAAAAATAATCTCATATTTTCTCATGAAACACTGCCGTGTTCTTGTTCAAGTATCGACTAAGGCCTAAATATAATTAATTAATGATTTTCATTAAAACTTACTACTTTTATTATTCATTATTCTTTGGCCTGAACGAATTTCACAGCTGGTAAATGTATTCTGAATATCTCATTAACCCTAAATAGTGTAGTAAAATCTCCCTCCCCAACCTGTTCATAGACAAAATACAAAAATACGGAATGAATAAAAAGGTTGAAATAGTGTTAAAATTAGTTCAGGCAACGTGTTAACGAGTAAATAATTAAAAAATTGGAGAAATATATTTTTTATGGAAACAACGTGATCGTAACTGGGACTTTATTATGTTGTATACTTTTCTCCGATGACATGGAATTCAATGCAACGAATTGTTTGCCATCACATATGATATCGTAATAAACTTTTCTCCAACAACAAATTGTGCAATACTCATCTTAGAAGCAACGTGCTCGTCACTGGAACATTGTTACGTAATATACTTTTCCTCGGCACACTGTTCTTTATACTGATCTTTATTGCTATATGAACTTTGCCTTACGGGTGATAAAACGCTTATTGTCGACCTCCATTAAGCCTTTTTTATGCATGGAAAACTACACCGGTCACTCGTGTTCTTCACATCAAAACACTATTGTTCCGGCGTCTACATATTTTTCTCACATCTTGTTTCTACACACAAGACAAAAGTGGAGTATTTTCATACGCTGATAAATTATCAATATAATTTTCAGTATTTGATTAAGGTTCTGGCTTATCACGTTTACCAGATCACAGGACTAAACGTGTTAAATGATTGAGAATTATCGATAACAATCTGAATCATCGAAATTTGTACCATTTACCTTACTATTTTGAGTTAACTATGTCGCGCTGTGGGATAATTAAGGAGTTAAATACACAAGAAACAATAGAATACTAAATAGAGATATGAAAAAAAGTTATACTTAAACATAGCAAATGCATATATAATCTTGGAAGAAAGAGAGTAAAATATTGTGCAAAGCTATCGTTGCAATTATGGAAGTTTGGTGTTAAATTTTATTGCAGTGTATGCGACATGCTGCTCCAGCTGACTAAAGCAAAACGTCAGTGTTACGGTATATAGTAGGGCAAATGTACTATTGTACATAGTAGAATATAGTCTTTAGTAATATTCGCTTTTAGGAAATTTGCGAGAAAATATTCTGACCGTAATAATCCTACTGATTGCATTTGAACATCGTGTCGCTGTTTACAACCTTTCTGAGATTTCAGATGTTAGCAAAAAAAACACACAACTTTCGATGTTAAAGTAAACACCTTCAGGCGGGTTAAAAATAACTATTTTTTATTCATTAATTTAACTGTGAATGCTGCGTTGAGGCCGCTGTTTTCGAAGAATTTAAATATCGTTAGTTGTCAGTATGATAAATGCACGCGATCCACGTCTCCGGGTACTGTATAAGTATAGACAAGACGGACAATATAACTATAATAATTCAGCTTTGATATGGATTTGATTGGTATCCATAACGTCCAGAGACGTCCTCGAGGAGTCTGGCCAATATTTGTACGATTTCCTCTAACCCGTCACGATCATTAGCAATTCGCACCACTTCTTTTACTGATAAACATGCCCATTTTAGCACGTTGTCAATCTACTGCTGCCGCGAGTATACTGGTCTGCGGAAATAATGTAGCTAATCTTGTAGGACGATTTTCGCTAGAATTTGATCACCTAATAAATCGTAGTTTGCGGCGTTTGATAGTAATAATTGCTGGCTCGCTGGGTCCTGCTAAATCTTAAAATAATTTATTAACTCATTTATTAACATTAGTTTTATAAGCGTGCGACGATATGTTTACAATCTTTATTAATGTCTTCATGACCTGATATTGATGGCTCCGCATAACTAATTAATATATATATATATATATATATATATATATATATATATATATATATATATATGCCTGTGTAAGTGATTTAACCTACATTCAATATCATTATTAAATGGAGTATTCAGTTTTATAAAAAATATTTATTGTTGTGTTCGAAATCGCATGTGCATTGCTAAACGCTCAGAGTAAATTTATTATTTATTGATCTAATATTAATTTTTCTCCATATTACATGAAGTATAATTACGCAAAGTACTTCAAGTGAAGCAAATAATTTTAATACTATCTAATTAAGGATTCGTTCGTTGTCGTTCATCATATATACCGTAGAAAATATAGTAGGATGTTCAAACACATTTGAAACTAAACTGGTTAAGTTGCCAGAGAAAAGTCACACATACATTTATAAAAAAACTTTATATGGTTAAGTATGGCTTGTGACATCTGGCATTTGAGAATTAACAAACTAACCAAGGTGGTTCATAATGTAGTATTTCTCAAGTAGCCCAGATATACGGTGTTTGCTCCCTTTGCTCATTGGTACTTACGGTTTTCTAACTTTGAGCCAAAATTAGAGATAAAAATTAACGCCTAGTATCGATATAACGTTTAGTTAGTAGTACCGAAAAGTGAGACATGTGTTTTCTTTTATGAGTAATCTACTTAAAAACTAATTGAAACAGTAGTATTTGTTTAATTTCAGTATGTGTTTTTAATAACATATAACATATTTAATTGTGTGTGTCTCTCTCTCTCTCTCTCTCTCTCTCTCTCTCTATATATATATATATATATATATTAATGGCATTACGTGTTAACACACGAGGTCTACTAAATAGTCGTTGTTATATTTAATTCATTAAACACACTCTTCTATATAAAACCAACAGTTAGTGAGCTTTGTTCATACGATTCTACATTGTATGCCACTGTAAGTGAAAATGGTCATTTCGACTAGATTCGAACGTAGGTTAGTTTGTTTTATAGTCAGTTACATTATTTATTACAGAACTCGAGCCGTCTAATCTTAGATGATGAAGACAATAAAAGAGTTTTGGAAAAAATCTCTTGTAATGTTCTTCAATATCACTACAAGGGTGAAGACCTGAATCGCTAATTGCATCAATAAGTAGCCTATAAAGTGTTAAAAGTCTAATATTGCAAAAAAGCGGAGAATAATTGAATAATCGATAATGCAAAAGCAAATCTAACCAACACGTAATTATTGACTCTTTATGAAGAATGAAATGCATTTCTTATTCTGTGAATTGCACTACCTGGATTGGTATTTTCATTTTGAATCACGGCAAATCACGAAATTATATAATCTTGCATCTGTGATCCTGCCGATCAAGCAACAAGGTCACATGATTTTTGAAGAACATCTTTCCAACTGTTCCTCATAACATTTCCAGTACATTATCCTGTAACCTTTCATTAACTTTCCATTTTAAATTTCCTTTGACCTTATAGAAATGTTAAACAAAACACGTAAACAAGAGACAATTATATAAAAAATATATTACATACATTTATGTCTAGAAACGTAATAGAAGTGTTAAATTGTGTAACATCACCAGAGAAAATGTATTATACAGGGACACTCCCCGAAACTCCTTCTATGGAATCGTTAATTTCATTCAGAATCCTCTCTAAAATCAAACAATATATGTATTTATAAACTTCACTCTATATCTGACTTGTTCACCAGACGCAGTCATAAATACTGAACAGTCTTTGCTTGATCACCTGTCACTTTGATGATCAACGAATTACGCAACTGTGTCATCCTGAATGATCTTACGCTCATCGAGCTTCAATCTCAAGATTTGTATCTCTGGTGTTGTCTTAAAAATTAATTTGTTTAAAACAATCCACAGATTTTCCCGAAGTGTAGACACCCATCACAGTCAAAACAGGCAACACATCTCTGTCAGTGCTGACAATTTTTCACGTCGAAGCTTAGTATTTAATGATGAAAACGCAAAAGCATGTTGGACATTCATGACTAGAACTTGATAGACAAGTCAAGCAAAACTAAAGTTGTACAAAATATGGTTGAAAGGCAAGGAGTATTGTGAATTTTATGAACAATTCAATTTGCGTAATTTGAATGGTGTAGTTATCCTATAAATGCCATGAGCATTCTATAATATACAGTCTTAGAGTAAATTAGTTATTCTTAATTAAAAAAAAACAAGATGCGCTTTTATACATTCATACATAAACTGACAAACGTACGCGGATATAGTTTAACCCGTGCGAATTAGTTTTGTTGACTAAAGACGCTAGGTTTACTTTTATTCACTCCCAAACCAGGAATATTACCACTGATGCGTAATGGGTCACTGTGATAATTTCCAAAACCTGAATACATTGTAATTTCTGTATTTTAGCATAGTAGTAAGACATTTTAAAAGCAAGCGGTTAGGAAGTAGAATAAGCTATTATAGTAGAATACTTTCTGGGATCTAGGGAGCTGTGAAATGAAGGTGTGAGAATCTATTGCTAGTCGGGTGGATATAGGGTATATTCCTTGAGGTTGTAATAAATTCATTGGAGACTAATCCATGGAAGTACTTGTGAAGCAAGCCCAGAGATACAACATTATGGCGATTAAGCAGGGGTTGCATCTTTAGAAACAATACGAGACATCTTAGGTAGAAATCCAATACTTCCTGCACAGTGATTTAGTTGAGTGGTCAGTAGGGCACGGGGTAATTTGGCATTGTAAAATTAATTAGTGCCGTGACAAAGCATACAAAGTTCATGAGACAGCAATGTCACAAGATAAATACACGTATTTACAAGGTTTTAGCTGCGTAATTGACAAGGACGCATGTTAATAAACTCTTTAAGGAAACTATCATATCAGTTTAAGTACTAATACATCAGTTATCGACTTTTTAAAATTGAATTTATATTTTCTAAATAAAGTTGTTGTGATAATTTAAAAAATAACGAAAGCTTATATTTGTATCATTTAAATTATTTTGACTACTGATCTTACAAAGTTTCGGCCGATGTAACTTCCGACCGCTTTGTGTATTTCGCAAAACTCAGGCATCTTTATGTTAAACTCTGGAAATGGTACGGAATTTAGAACGGGACGCTTTCATTTAATCACAGGTGTAGCGTGTTCGAAACGTGGTAAGAATAACACCCGAGATTAGAGCAGTAGTCCAAAACGTTTACATAGTTCAAATTATCAAACCATCTGCTACAAAATTCTGAAACATAATCTTATATTGACAAAACAAAACAATCATGGTAACACTATCACATATTCTATTTGTTGTGTAGATGATGTTTGACATCATTAACATGCTTATACTATACAAACCTCTTATCTATATGATGTCGTAAAATAATTGTTAGATATTAGATAATAATCAATGGATAATGTTCTTCTTTGATGTACATGCGATGATTTCGGGTATTGTTTCCATTCAAAATAGTTTACAGTACGAATAATATGATAGATATATTTAGTGGATGAAAAATAGAGTATTACTCGTGAATAAAATGTAAATATTTCATTACAAATACTATCGAAATGAAACAGAATTATGTCAGATGAGAGGCATGTATTAATCAATATTTCGGTTTGGATTGTAATAAGGTGTTTACAAGAGACATGCTATTAAAAAGAAATGTAGAGAATGTATGACTACAGTGATACAGATTTTGTAATGTTGATCCTACCACCGACGACTGTATCTATAAATAATTCATATCTTTCAAATATCATGTATCTTGACAAAATAATATTAAAGTACTAAGTGATTTTTTTATTAATACTCAGATTTGTATTCACTTTTGTGTGCTCTATATGTATGGTCTTAGCTTTGACATTTATTTACATTTAATTCTCAAACACACTACACATCATCTAAACTGAGGCATATGAAATGAATACTAAAATATAGCTGATTATAGACATGTATTTAAAATAAGCTTTAAGTAGACGAGGGGACAGAATTCTGAATTAGATTTGACGGAGCGTCTACGATGCTTGGCGCATCATATTTATCCTGGTGACCCTATAGCCGTGACAAAACGTATACATTTAATTGAACATTTAATAAACATAACATAGTCTTTTACATATTATTATATTCATTATTGATATTACATTTTTTCAGAATATATATCTATAAAAAGAGTATATATATACATATATATTTATATTGATATATATATAAAGATTTTTCGAGATAAAGTGAAGCACAATATAGTGCATAGAACATTTATATATGAATTACAAATTGATGAAGAAGATAAGATTTGTATAGTTTGCAAGTTTATTAACTCATCAAGTGTTCAAACAAGGAATACAAATATAAAATTACCTTTAAGCAATGGATTTTCAAAGATAGCACTCTTATTGTCAGAAAGTATGGCCAATTATAAGTGAATATTAATTAACTATTAGAGGTAAAAATCTTGAAAATGACAAAGTGAAGATTTTGAAAAACATTAAAAGGGAAACATGTTTCGATTGAAGTTCTGTTTGAGTTCGCATTAAAATATATACATTAGTGTAGGATGAGAATCTACTTTTGATGACTAATTATCTTTAAAATTTACCTCAGTTATAACTGAGGTAAATTGTTAAGATAAACCTAGTTTAATTGTGTATATATTTTGAAAGGAGGTGCGTCTTTGGATCTTGTTTCTGACGCCAGTCAACAAATAATTGTATTCGATAAAATTATTTGAATTTGAATTAATGCGAAAAATGTGTGCGTCGTAAATCACGAGAAAACCGAAAGATATAGATAGACGACAGACAGATAGAATAGAGAATGAGACATTATCCGAAGCGGAGTAACCGACTGAATGGCTTAGCTTAAGCATAACAGTATTACGTTAAACAACATATCAACAAAATGAGTCAGTTTACTAGCAACTGAAAAGATAAGTAAGTGCACGCTTGTTAACAAATTGTAATACCTATTACTTTCACCACAAAAGCATGAACTATTAATGTATTTCTCCGTTCTGCTAGCATCAATAAAACGAAAAAACAAAACAAAGTGATTGTACGTGTTTTCTTTTTTGTGTGTCTGGTATTTACTACAAAGAATCTACACCAACAATGGATCAGCGATCTACAACAGTCTATGTTTGTTTGTTATTAATAGCGTGCTATTTCGTTAGAGTTATATCATTAAGCATACCGTTTTGTTCTAATTATATTGTACATTCATTAGAATGTTCCTTTATTATTCTTAGGTGCATGCAAGTACACGTTTTACGAGCGATTATTAGCTCAGGTTCATAAAATTAGTTAAAAATGAATTATCTACATTTAACTTAAATGTAAAACCGAAAGACAAGACTGAATCATTTTTATTGACGCCATTCTAGCTAAATATTTACTTAATAGACCAAATCAGACAATATGATTTTCACTCGTTTTCAACATACTTAAAATCAGTTTTATAACAGCAAATCATTTATAGATTTTCTTAAGATAAATACACCCGTTACAGAGTCGGAAGTTATAAGGCATACTCCTAAGATTCCAAAAATTCCAACTCCAACAGCTAGATCTCCAAAATATCTGACTCCGACTCCATCTCATTACTTTAAAGAATAACAATACTAAGACTATTGATTCTTCGCAGATTATATATACAAGCTCCGACTTTAACTACGAGCCGAATCATTTGTACGAATCCGACTATGACTCCAACTCTTTTCAAAACATCTCACTATGACTGCTAAGTTTCCACAAATTTCGACCACGATGAGGATACCAAGAATTTAAAAATATTCGACTTTGACTCTTCCAATATTCAGACTGCGTGTTTATTTTTCGGCGATTAAAGAAATCCAACTCCACATTCTAACTCATTCTCCGTACATACTTACGACTCCGACTCCGACTCCGACTCCGACTCCGACTCCGACTCCGACGTCCTTCGACTCAAACTACGCATATCTAATGAATAGCACAATATGTATCTAACTCTGACAGTAAGTGACCTTGTTATCTTTAAGGTTACTGGATCTATTTTATGAAGAAATCTATAACTAGTTTACTCAATGTCCTTTCATCGTATATTTGGGTTTGTGATAACATTCATATTATATTTCATAACCTACAAACAACGAACAAGCAGCGTATAGATCAGAATGAAACTAAAAATTCACCCTCCGGCGCGGTTTTATACTTCGTCTATCATTTCCTCAAGGGCCTTTTCCCATAACACACGCGACGCTTTTATCGATTTGACCGTAGAGACTCATCAGGTAAGCAAAGTCAAATCCAATAATAAAGTTATTTCTTTTCCCTCCTGATTAGTACCCGCTTATAAGTCGGTCGCTTAACATTTTCAGGAAATTGACTGCGATTATCGAGCAGAAAATACACTGTGTATTAGCGTCTTCATCTCTTCGATAATACAGGGTGGGCCAAAATAAGGGTCCTATTTTTAAAAATTCATAACTTTTTTATTTATTGATTTTTTTAATTTATTTTTTTAGAATAAGTAAAGGACCCCTTCCGAAGCAAGCATGAGCCGTATTAGCCCTAAGGAACGTACCCTCATTTAGAAAACATTATTTTTGCTTAAAAAACTCAAAACAGTGTAAAAAACAATACTTTAGTTTTTGTAAGTTTTAAGAAGTGTTTTTCGGCTAAAATTTGTTTTGTTTATTTCAAAATATCTCGGAAGGGTCAGTCTACACACACATAAAGTTTGGTGAGTTTAACTTTTATTTTGTGGAAGTTATTCAAATTCAAGTTATTCAAATTTAAAGATAGGACCCTTATTTTGGCCCACCCTGTATATTAACTGGGCGAATTTTTCTCGCGTATAGGAAACCCTACCTCTAAACATTTCATACAAGCTGTAACGCTTGAGCGTTGCCCGGAATGCATTACGTTCAAATTAGTTATGTAAATATGTATGTTCTATATCAACGGATTTTTATTAGCTTCTAATTCTTAGCTACGAATGAAATTGGGAAACGATGATTTATAAACAGTATAAGAGTGCATAGTTTGCAGATGTTAGCGGATTTATTTGAAGATGTCTCAATAATAGCAAACTGGCGTATTTGTGTGTTATATATTCTAACGAACGCGTTACTTTAGCACAATAACATGGAGCAACAATTAAAACATGAAAATTGGATAGCCAGAATCAAAGTTTTATTTGAACGTGTATATGGTACGTAGACCCGAATTTGAAACACCAGCCGACATAATTGTGTATATTTGAAAGATGGGTGTCATCGAAATGATTATTTTATTTGATTGAAAAAAATGTTGGATAGGGGATTTCATTGTCAGCTACAACTATGACAATAACAGTACGCAAATCATAAGTTAATCTTTTAATGAGGGCACAATCCTGCCACTCATTCAAACAAATGCCAAAGTGCCAACAACAACCAGACTGATGAATCTCACTGCCATACAATCTTAATTTATTCGCAAAACTAAGCATATCTCTATTCATATGAAATCAGGTATGTGTATATATCTCTCTATAAAAAGTTATGTATGTGTATATGATCATCTATATGCACATAATTAACTCATGAAAAAATATACTAGTCATTATTAAATTAGGATCACAGCTGCGAGGTGTGAGTGGGTGTAATGTGAGATATATTGATTTTAATTAAGCTATAGACAAATGAGATAAAATTAGGTTGGAAGCTCTTCGTAGAAAATTCAGATACTTTCAATTTCTATGAAACTTAAACAATTAGTATTAGACACCAATAAATATATATTCGCCAAGTTGCAATTATTTTAAGTATTTGAAGACTATTAGGGAGGCATAATATCTGCATAACTGTTCATGTCAAAATTCTTATATTTCAGATTTGCAATTAATTTAATGGTTACTTATTATACATTAATTAAGCAAGATTCCGTGAATTTCAATTTCTTATTAAAACCATATGAAGCTTAAGCTTTCAATTCTACATATTTTCAGAATATAAATCATGTCATGTATTTTGAACAATATTGGAATAACTAACTGGTTTTGTACTATTATATCATGATTTTAATTATAGTAAGGAGACGTAAAAGTAGTGCAATACTTTTGTGTTCATGGAATTAATTTAAACTGTAATGGGGCGGGTATTCTCGTTTACTGATATTTTTAAAATAAGGAAGTCGAGTTACTAACCCCGATAAAAGTCTTGATCTGATCAGAATTACACGTCAAGCATAATTTATTAATAATGTTTAACAGACGTATTTATATTGTGAGGATAAAAGAAATAACGGTTCTCATTTTTTAAAGCACAAGTCAGGAAACTGCTATAATTCGTAGTTTACCCGTAAAACAACTAATTTTACTGAACATTACAAGATTCAATATTGACTGCCAAACTCAAATTATTTTCAAACAACCGCATTGTTGTATCTATGAGCCTATTTCACAAATTATTCCACGAAATGTGCTTTGGTGAACTTATTATACTTACACACTTTCAACGAAAATACCCCGACCGACTTGAGTAGCAGCAACATCCCACGACTTCACTCTAGATGTTTCTCGATGCTGGAAGATGTTCTACTCTAATAGCTTCTGCGACAGACCGCTGGCATGTTGTAATTCCCTTACTTCCCCCTGTTTCCAACCGTACGAACTTGAAACAAAGGGCATTATAGAGTACACAAGTGCAGAAGATAGAGAAAGCCATTTTTTCCTTTTTCTGACTGACTCACTAGCTATTTTTGCATTGATTCCAGAAACTCTGACAGCGTCTCCAAAAATCGTCCCTTCGAGTAAAAGTCGTCTCTTCTGTTATTAGTCGCATAGACTCCCAGAATGGTCTAGCGTAAGTCTAAGTAATGTTCGCTTCGGCAAAATGTGTATTTATCGAATGTATTCTGACTATAATGTATACCTTTGGTTTTAATCGATGTTGCTTTTACTTAGTAGTTTATATCGGGTAACATCGTTCATATTCCATAACCACTTTTTACGTTTGTGTCGACAAACTGCTTGTGTAAGCATAAATCTTTATGTATGTAAATCCAATTGTTTGTTAACTATGTTATGTGTGTTTCTGTCGACACTACAGTGTTATTCACGATTACACAACATACAAAATAGAAGTCCCGTGTTCAGGAAGGATAAATCAAACCCGTTAAGAATAAAAGACGCAAAAGCTAGTATATAAAATATCCTTTACAACCTTATCAATGTAATTATATTTCCCTATTGCTATTTCACCCAAAATTTTGTTAGAAATATTGACAGTTATTAATGTGATGTTATTTTACTGTATCTAAATAACTGAAACTCGGTTTTCTTATTTCACATTTCGTCTCCATAGTTACTGTATTCGACTAGAGTTACTATTAAATCTTTAGATAGTTTTTTATTTGTAAAACCATCGAAATTATATAAGATATGTATTAACTACTGCATCTTGTAGTATTTAAATTATTCGAACTACTGTTCTCATCTTATGTTATTGTCAAAACTTTTCGGCGACTTTCTTTATGTGGGTGTTGTCGAACTAAGACAATGTTCATACCAAACACGGGAGTCTGCACGAAATTTAGAACTGAAACTTTTATTTAATCTTTGGTGGTAGAATGTTTGTTGCATAGCCGTCCCGTCATGGGTCGTGTCAGTTCTCGCTTACCTGGTGTATCAGCTTCGTCCTTGCTGACCGCACGCCGTTCATCGTTATGGTCGCACGCTGCAGTCATCTTACAGCACAACACAACCAAAGGCCGTTGTTGAGTTTCCAAATATTTATTCAACACAACACAAGTCTTGAGTTGGCTGGCACGGAGGGAGTGAGAGAATCACCGCAGTACGTACATTAACTTCTTCTTTAATTCATGCCTAACGTTCCCACTGGCGTCCCAGCCGGAGGTCGCTAACATGCGTCTACACGTTCCAAATTCTGGAAGGCAAGAGGGCGGATATCGTCACAACGGAAGTGACAACGAGACTTCCGCTGCTCCTGCTAACATCATCATGATCATCATAACTATCAGCATCATTATTTAACATTTTCTCGTTTCGTCAGACATGACCAGGTCGTAGTCTAAATCATTTTTAATGTTATTCTCATTGTCACCTGTACTGAAAATTGAACCTTCTACCTCCAGAAAGTTGAATTTATTAACCGATGTTAAATAGCAGTTTACATCCTCTAACATTTAAATGTATCAATGGATATTGAATAGCCAGTGCATCATCTAAAAAGCTTAATTTACATTATCACTGGAGGTTGAATAGCAGTTTGCATCCTCTAAAAAGTTTAATTTTCATTATCAATTGAGATCGGATAGCAGTTTGCATCCTTTACAAAGTTGAATTATCCACGCAGGTTTGGCATTAGTTTGCATCCTGTAAAAAGTTGAAGTAATCTAATAATTGAACTATTGTCGATGTAATTTTAAAATATTTTCTGTAACAAGAACACTTATTTTTTTAATTGTGGATTTCTTTATCCATTTTCCAATACATCATATAATGGAGAAATAAATCTCCTTCGTTGGCGTTGTGTTCACACGATGTTTCCATATTACAAATCACAGGTGTGTTCTCTTTGGAAAACATTAGTTTGTCTACGTTTTAAATCAAATGTGACTAAAATGCTAGTGAATATTTGCTTCAAGAAATTGGCACAGGAGAAATGAAGATGGTCTTAGTCTTTAAATATGCAATATTTATTTTGTTTAGAGCGCATTTTTGTTGCTATTTAAAGTTAAACAATAAGTGTGAATAATTAGTTTTTTTGAAACAAAAATATATTACTTTAATGTCAATGTGTGAGAATTCTGTCTCATTTAAAGATAGTGTTCTTTGTTTTAACGTCACACATGAGGATTTTTTTTTTTAAATACGTGGAATAATTATTTTTTAGCACATTTATTTTGTCTTAAACGTAGTTAATTATTTATGTTTTTTAAAAACGAAAATTATGAATTTATTTTGTTTTTAAATGTGGCATTTAAAAACAAAATAAATTCAATATTTTCGTTTTTGTTTTTAAACATGTCTTTAATAGACAAAACATATATCGGTTGTTTTATGTATTTTTAACACCAAATACAATTTTGATAAAAGGGGTCTCGTAGAGAACTCTTGTTTGTCGTCAAGTAATGTGAGTTTTTTCTTTAACCTGTACGTTTTTATTTTTTGTTAAATATTCACGTGTTTCCTTTTGCATTTCTCTAGAAACAACCTGTCTTTTACAAGTATATTATTTCGTCACAAAGACTAATGAGAATAATTTGTTTTTAGACACCAATGTATTCTATTCTTTAAGGTCAATGTCTTGCAATTTCGTCTAATTTAAAGGTTGTATTTTCATCAGATACGAGTATAATGTTATTTTGTTTTTTCGTAACGAAGACAATTAACAATGATTTGCTTTATAGAAAAAATGTATTTACTTTGACGTCACACGTGAGATTTTTGTCTTTATTTAAAGACAATGTTTTTTTTAAATTTTTGTAACATACGAATATACACTTTTTCAGTCGACGTGAGAATGTGATATATATATATATATATATATATATATATATATATATATATATATATATATGAGAAAGGAAATATGAGAGTAATCCGACGTAGAGGGAAGTGAAAAAGGAAAAAACAATATATATTTTTATATATTCATCAACATTTCGTCTTTATTGTAAGATTTCCTCAGGATGATAACTTGAAAAAAATGATATGCAAGTACATCGAAATTATGGATTGACATGATGGGATTATAAAGGGAAGTAGTAGCCGTGGCTACTGTGAGCGCTAGAGGAGAGTCCAGGCTGCGAGAAGTCAGTAGTTGCTATTATCATTTTGATGAAGTCTTACAATAAAGACGAAACCATAATCAATATATATCTTGTTTTACTAAACATTTTCCCAATAAACTGCCAGATAGAGTGTTATATACATTCAGACAATCGCTATTTATTATTTAATTAAAATTCTTAACAAATATCAATCCTATTTACCAAGGAACTAAGTTGATCCAACCACAATATTATTCCCCTCATTAATTGAAAATTAGAAACCAGGTTTTTAATATCGACTAGTTATAATTTGTATCAAGTTCTTTATGATAATCAACTTAATACTTTATTATTTGTAATAATGTTGCGTTATTTTACAAATGAATTCCATTTTTTATTTTATTTTATTTTAGATTATTTATATTCTCTCTTTCTGTGTCCATCTGTATTGATTTAGTCTAATGGACGTTTAATTGGTATGAAGCTAAGTTCACTAATGTTATCATCATGTGCACCATTCTTTCAATATGAATTCTAAACCTTGTAACTTATTAATGTGTTGACCTCCTGGTTGCTAATAGTTATCCATAATCCGGAGTCATACCAATACACTCAGTTACATAACCTATTATGTATGATAATAACACATCAAAATAATCTGGAAAATATATCTATAATACTAACATTAATATCTATACATTCCAACATAAATATATATATATATATATATATATATATATATATATGTGTGTGTGTATATATATATATATATATATATATATATATATATATATATATATATATATATATATATGGATGTATGTGTGTATGTGTATATATATATGTATATATGGTTTTATTTTTACATCTATATATAAGTGTGTATGTGTGTTTGTGAGTATATACATGTGTGCGTATAAGCGTGGGTGTGTATGTGTGAGTGTGTCTTGGTGTGTGTGATTGTAGTTAGGAAAGGGGAGACGGCCGTGTCAAGCCAAAATTTTGCGCTGACCGACTTTCTTTATGTGTCGATAGGTTGGTGTCAAAGGATCATCTTATATAAAAAGGTTTCTCGTCCGAAAATTTTGAAATGTAATTTGTCTGTTTGTTTTTTGTTATTTTTTTGTGATTGTGTATTGGCGGATCTAATCTTTGCTCATCAGTATATCCCTGAGGAGGACCCGAGGAGGTTCTGACACAATTGTCGGATACTCAAACTATGTTTATTTTAATATATATATGTATATATATATATATATATATATGTGTGTGTGTGTGGGGGGTGTGTGTGTGTGTGTAAAGAGATGGGCTAAGACAGAGAAGGAGACAGAGAAATACAGAGAATGGGCGGTATCTTCGTGTGTAGCCATAGGAAAAGTAACGCATGAACCATAGCTGTTTTTTATTGAAGTCAGATCCACACATTTAGAGCCATATAAGTTCCATCGCCGATACAGAGTAATCTCCTATATAAATGTCGGAACTAATAGAAATATATATATATATATATATATATATATATATATATATATATATATATATATATATATATATATATATATATATATATATATATATATATATATATCATGTTATGATAAATTATAGTGCATTGCTATAAATAGAGATACGGTCGAGGCTATGCTGACTCCAAACAAGCAGAGATCAACTAGTGGCTAGAGGGAGGACGGAAACAATTTCACTAGACATAAGATTGGATACGGTCTGGGTCTTTTTACTACAACTTTGAACGTTATCCTGCACGTCTGAATTGTCATATCACTCCCCCCCTGAGTTTTCCAATACAGTGTAAGCGTCTCGATTTAACTGTATATGAGTGATACGCGAGCTGTACGCATCTGATGTCCCTAGCTTGGGTGGAATAAAACATACTGTAGTTGCTCTGAAATGTTAGTGTATATTTCTCTTGTCTTACTTGATACTTGCTTAACAGACACATTGCATTTTCCTACCATACATATATCCAGACAAATCTAATCTTCACGCCCAATATATATAATAGACGGTCAATGGCGCGTTCAATCAGTACGTGTCATAATGCACTTCTTTTCGCTTTCTTTCTTCTCCCCTCTCTCTTTCACACTTATGTCTCTTTGTCCTCCCTCTATCACATTCAACTCACTCTCTTCTCTTTCGCCTCCCTTTCTCTGTATCATTTCTCTTTCTCTTTTTCGCTATATATATATATATATATATATATATATATATATGTCATAAGTATTTACATCATTCGCCAAATCCAGCATTTTATCTCATACATTCCTGTTTATCTACTGCATGCGCCCTATAAGAAAAGTGCCACATTCTTATACGGTTATCTACTTGCCTTTAATACTGGCCGTTAGCCTTTAGTTAAAAACTTCGCGTCACTTTATCACTGTATCTAATTCAATGTAGACTGTACTTTGAAATGTTCTCATTATTAAACATGGCCGTAGATTTCCCCTCGAAATCCAAACTGCTTTGATATTATTAGATCGATGCACTGGTCAATAAGTCGAGCAAAGGTTGAACGTGATTCTGATAAGTGTCCTTGTGTCAGAATAATTATAGCCTGATTAGCAGTTATCGAAATTCCCTGACCTTTGCCCTCTGTTGCACAATCAGTGTTCGGAGGATTCAGTTTGAATAATATAATATTGGATATTTCCGTGTGAAACATTTATTTTTGCTTATTCGATTACAATGCAGGAAGAATTAGGCTGAGCTAAGTAATCGAAGAAAAATGAATACACACAGACTTGAAAATAGTCA
This sequence comes from Sepiola atlantica, assembly GCA_963556195.1. Lineage (NCBI taxonomy): Eukaryota > Metazoa > Mollusca > Cephalopoda > Sepiida > Sepiolidae > Sepiola > Sepiola atlantica. Next base: position 199,516,929 of record OY744515.1, read on the forward strand.
GTGAAAAGCTAATATTTCATATTGAATTATGAGGAATAAGAAGAGAGTAGTGGGTATCGATTGTAATCATGTAAGTGTTCTTCAATTTCCATATTTCTTACTTTATTTCTTGATTATTCTAATTGTCTTCACCATCTCTCTTTGACGCACATATTCTGTATCTCTTTACCCATATATGCATATGTAATAGATAAAGTAAAGTCAGTTTCCATCTTAATTAGTAATTAATAGGCAAACACCGGACATAGAATTATGTTCAATTATTTACATCAGACAATATTTGTCAGCGTGTTAAGCAACCGAACACTTACCGTTAAGACGTTGGACTTTCACTAATATTTTAGATGTATTGTGAGATTTTAAAGAAATTGTGGAGAATATATAATTTCATGAGTTACCATGTAATTTTCTTTGTGTTTCACAATCTTTGT